>WEIT01023519.1:295-14648 GCA_013389985.1 Dryoscopus gambensis | reverse complement strand
CTGACTACCAAAAATACCAATATGTAATCCTGGAGCAATAGATTGGCCACTTAAGAATTTTGAGAATCAGCAACATAACTCAGGCATCATTTCAGCCACATATGCAGCTCTGCACAGATTTGAGACTGGTTAGAATATGAATATTCCCTTCTGACTCTGTTCCCTTCCAACACATTCTGTTTGAGGAAAAATTAACTGTTCAGTGCCTCTGCATATGCAGCTTCTGCTCCTTGAAAACCTAGTTCATTATGTTTGAAACCCTCCAAAAAAAACAAACCCAGGATCAGAAAGCCTTTCTATTCTTATATCCAATTGTATCACAATATTGAAACGGTGTTTTCATCTTTCTGTCACAAAAGCATTATGCAAGTGTGATGTTCAACTTTCCCATACAATCAGAAGAATCGTGGGGTAAATAAAAACCAAGAAAAGAGGAAAATGACCCCCCAGCACACAAGGTACAGAACACTAAAGCACTCCCTCCCTTACACAAGAGCGTGTACAAAATACAGCAGATTTCAACACTCACGGCTATCGTAGCATATATTGCCCAGGGCACGTCCTGTTTGAAGCAATACTTCCTGGTCTTTGCAGTTTAACAGCTGCACCAAGGGAGGGATCAACCCAGCATCCACACAGGGGTTCCGCATGAATTCTGCAAATAAAGCAAAGCCTGTTAATGCAAGGCCAGCTATTTCCAGTTTCATCAATTCCAGTTACGCTGGCCTGGCAACTGGGCCTTTTCTGTGACTAAACGCGTGCACAGACAAACAGTGTAAATTCTCATGCAAGTTTCTAGAGAATAAGCCCAAGTCAGGATTTTGGCTTAATTCTTTCCATTATTTGCTAATTTAGAAGGAATTAAGGGTATTTAATTGACTTCCATGGAAACTAATTTAACATAGTTCAGACTAAGCATATTTTTAGCATCACAAAGAAGTGCTGAAAAGAACAGTGAGTTCACAACAAATTCAATGCAAACTAGAATTACTAAATAACACAAAAGATGACTTAAAACCAATATTCTAGAGGAGCAGTTTTTACTCTCTATTCCCTTAATTAGAATTCCAGAAAAGCTTTTGCTTTAAAAGAATTTTTTTAAAAAATTAAAGCTCAGAAACAGGTTTTTATTTGGAAGGTGAAGAAACAAACAGAAAAAGAGAATGAGAAATACAAGAGTTTATGTGAGCCCAAAGGCCTGTCTAACACTGTGTACCATGGGAGGAAAGGTAGAGGACCCATCCACTGGGAAGCTCTCTGCTCTTCCTTCCTGCTATGCCACAGAGAACCGAAGAATTATTTCACATCTGTGCAAGTCATAGAGAACTATCCTGGTGTCAGAGACATAAAGGGCTGTTCTCCAGAAGGAGATAGAGCTAAGGCAGGCACTGTGCTGTGCATTTTAAAGAGGAGGTTTATAGAAGGAACCACCTGACACCAGTGTTACCTCACAGTTTACTACAGAACACCCTTTAGAGATGTACTACTGTAAGGCAAATGGTCAACATGTTTTTGATTTGTTCTGAACTACAAATTATCACAGAATCGGAGAGAGGGTAAGATCGGAGGGGACCACAGTGGATTATCTGGTCCAACCTTCCTGCTTAAGCAGTGTCATCCTAGAGCACGCGGCACAGGATTGCATCCAGATGGTTCTTGGATATCTGCGGTGAAAGAGACTCCACAACATCTCTGGGGCATCTGTTGCAGTGCTCGGTCACCTGCATGGTACAGAAGTTCTTCCTTGTACATTGGTAAGGTCCCCTTTGTCATCTCTTCTCAAGGCTGAACAGGTCCAGCTCCCTCAGCCTTTCAACATAAGAGATGCTCCAGATGCTCCCTCATCACCCCTGTGGCCTCTGCTGGACCTGTTCCAGGAGCTCCGTGTCTCTCAGGTACAGAGGAGCCCAGAACGAGACACAGTCATCAGAATGCAGCCTCACCAGGGCTGAGTAGATGGGTAAGTTATGTCTCTTCCTGATCCTAAACAATATTGGATCTTTCAGAGTTGGTTTACCTTTGTGTTACTTAGTCATCTATGAGACAGAAGGAACCAGGGTGTACAATCCCCTAAAAACAGACGAGACAATTTTTCTGACTCTGGATCAACAGAACTCCTCATACCAATAACTCAACGATTTCATACAATGCTTGAAGTACAAACACATCTTCTTAAATTCTTCTTTTCTCGCACCTATTACAACGTTCTTTGATGTTTTGGTAGCCACAAAATCTAGTCTCTTTTGTATTTAATCCTGCAGTGTTAATTTAGCTAAAGAATTGTCAGAGGTAAGCAATTGCAGCGTGATGATAAACTCAGATACATCAACAAGGGGATTAAGAAGAATCAGCAATATCTATACACTTGCACAGGTCCAAGAGAAGATAGCTGTGAGCACAATTAACCCACCTTCCTAAGGTGCTGTAACATTTTAGAACTGTGGCCAGATGCTGTAGTGTGATAGATGGTGATAGTATCAATTGTAATGAACATAAATATCAGATACATCTGGTTTTTAAAACTGCCACATCTTTGTAACATTCAGTATATTTCTTTATCGCCCACTTTCAACTTCATTGCAATGTTTATTTACTAGATGTATTTAGTTTCTTCCTCTGCCTTCTCTGTCCCCTCAGCCTCTTCCTCTCAATTGCCTGTAAAAACTCTTCTTTGTTGCTCAGCTACCCCTGCATCACTTTCCTTTACATCCACTAATTTACCATAGTCTCTACATCATCAAAGTCAGATTTTTTTTTCTCCTAGTCTGTATCAGGAAATGAAACTTGTTCTCCCCTAAAAGACTGAGAGGTCTCAGTCTGTTCTGCTGTTTGTTCAGGTTCTTCCTCACACGGTGAAAAGGAGTAAGAAATCCTTCCTCCACCCTCTCACCATTTGGAGTGAGCAGAAGCTTTTTCAGCAACAAAATCATTGGTCAATATGCTAAGCAAACCTGTATTTATCAAGGTCATGTAAGAGCTAGAAGTGAAAGAAATGGTGCCATATGTATCAAAATAGATCTGTTAAACAGGACCAAAAATGTGGTAACTGCAACTACTTTTGCAGCTGGTACTACACAGAAGTAATAGAAGAATGAGAAAGCGATTGACAACAGAGTCTTTAAAAGGTTTCCACTAGCCTGGGAGAGAAATGAAGCAGATCCTTTGAAGGAAATAGTGAAGAACCGCTTAAGAAGTTAGGAGGAGAACCATTGTGGACAGAGTAACATAAACCGAAAGAATGAGATTTTGAAAGAGAAATGTAATTGTGTTGTAGTACTACAGACTGTGAAGATGATGTTCTCTCACTCCTGCACCTGGCAAAGACAAGACTAAAAACCTTGGAAGAAGGTTTAAAAGGTCCACAGTGGAGAGAGAAACTCCACATAACAAGTGCATCTGAGCCTTCATGATGCTCACAGTTGAAAGGCAAATGGCTGTAGCTGGAGAGACATGTGTGACTAAAGGGAGTTTTGTATGTTTGGATGTTTAAAATAGGAGAGACAAATATGAGCTCAGGTTGGGAGGGGAAGATTCATGTGAGCAGAAGAGGCGAAACAGCAAGAGCACGAAGAGGTGAAGAGACGAAACAAGACAAAACCACTATGGCAAGTAGAGAGACTTGATGTGATCAGATGTGTTTGTGTGTAAGATCAGATGAGGGGAATGTGAGAGGAAAACAAGTGGGGAAGGAAAAGATACTCTTTTATCAGTAACACCCAAAATCAGAGGCTCTGTTCCCAGATCTGGCAGTACTGCATGGCATGACCACTCAGGGAATGGGTTTAATGCCTACTATGGATAACACAAATTTCTCAAAGTGCCCTGAAGTTTGTTGAAAACAGGTACAATATAAGCATTAAACTCTTGTATTTTTATGCAATAAAGCAAAGAAAACAACAGAATTCAAATGATGTATGCCCTGCTATCCTGCTTAAGCAATTATTTCAACAGAGTTAGAATCCAGGGAGAAATACGCAGATGATCTCAGTCTTGAAAGCACTGGGCCCCTTAAATAATTTCTGAATATCTTCACTTTAACCTTGGCTGACAGAGGTCCCAGTTACACCTGCTAATGACTCTTAAGAAAAGACAAAAGCTATTTTGTATGATGAACCAGTTAAAATGCCAGCTTTTCTGAGTGTTTACACAAGCATCAGTTTAAAAGCTGTCAGGAAGAAGGACACATTAAAAACTATTCAGACATTTCATGTGTTATTTCAGATTTGAAAGATACTGGCTAAAATGCTCTGTAAGACAATCTCTGAGAAAACAATACATAGTAATCAGTTTAGCTACTGTGAACATTGATTTTATTCTTAACTTTTCCCTCCTTGGGTAGGAGCTAAAAGGACCAACTGCGGAGACACATGGCTGACAGTGATATTCTAAATATATTTATTATGAATTAAGTACAGGAAAAAAAAAAGCATGTGATACATTTGCCTAAATCTCTATCATTCTGAAACATTTCTAAATTAAAATTTCTGTGTACACATTTTTTACTGGCTCTTTATCTAAATAATTTTAACACTTAAAAACTAAACATGTATCTTTCTTGTTAATGTTGTTCCTGAATAACCATATATAGCTCTCTTAAAACCATTAAATTGGGTGGAGGTCACCATGGGGGTATCAGCAAGAAGCTGTAGTTTTGTGATTCCACAGAAAAGGTGGAAATGGAAAGTGAAAGGAGTCAGCAAGAATGTAGCCCTTTCTCTGAACAGGCATCAGCATGACAGTTTACAAAGGGAGGGGGATAAGGCTGACAGGACAGCAGTTAACAAACATCCTACTTTTCTCTGTCTGGCCTGTGCCTCTTTGGCTGGGACAGCAGCAAGTCCAGGAGTGAGAAAAGTCAGCCACAAATGTCCTCTACCCTCATCACAGGGTCTGCCCATAGTGTCTGCCTGCAGGTACGAGGCATTTCTTCTGAGCTCAAGATACGCAGGTATTGGGTGAGCTTTAAGATAATCCTGTCTAAAGAAAATTTTAAATAGTTTTTTGATTATCTCCTATGTTTTATTATATACTGTATGTATATAATACATACCAAAACGGACCTGATTCTTATTTCGGACTCTGGGCTCTTACTCTAACACATATTATGCTCTTTAGGTAGGACTAATTCGTTTTGGAGTGGTATCAAAGGCCTCATAATGGTAATAATCTTATGACAAATCTCAGACCAAAGAAATGATCCACTATCCCTTAAGTACCTGTAGAGATGCTACTGCTGTAACTATGGGCACTACGCATAACTGGCTGCACACATTGTGCATGTCTCTTTCTTCATGCTTTTCATATAGAAATGCATTTCACCAGTGGTGGGCTATCTGTGCCCAGTAAATTACATTACTGTCTTAAAAAGAAAACAGCATGAAAGTAAGAGTGAAAAAAAAATCCAGCAGCCAAATGCTGTTTTGATTGTATTAAAAAGTAGAGAAAAAAAATTAGACAAAACAAAAAGAGTGAAAGGGAGGGACATGAAAAGGTGTCTAATCTACAAAATGAAAACATAAATGAAGTAAAACATACTGACAAGTGAGGTGAAAAACTGAAGATGTTCCAGCAGAAAAGTTCTTGTAGAAAACCTCACCATTTCTGGCTACTTCTGCTATGATGTTAGCTACTTTTGCTGTGCAGGAAGATTGTGGCGTCAACAGACTCGCGAACACCTGAAGAACTCCACTTTTCTGGATTTTTTCACTTGTCTCCATATCTGAAAAACACATCACACAAAAATGACTTGTGCATCAAATTGCTTTGGAGAAGGACAGAAAGAAAAGCAGAAGGGAAGTCTTCTCAAAAGTAATTATGAAAGTAATTATTTCTCACATAAGAAGCCAACTGTTATTTCAGTTACCATAGTCATTTTATCTGATGTACTCATAGAACTTAATACTTAGCCATTTCTAATGAATTGATCTTTATGAGGTGACAGCTGTATAAGTGTATACAGATAGATACTCATGTTTACATGGGGAAAATACTGGAGAGACTGGTAAAAAGACTAAAGGTCATAAAGTGATATGCAACAGATGAAGGTATTGTATAAAAGTCAAGGAATGACACTGTGAAGAGATGAATTACTGGAAATGTTCAAGAAATGATGGGGGAAGTCCTTACAGTTTAGGTACAGCTTAATGCAGTGTAGGAATCAGAAACTGGAGAAGAGGGAGAGCTAAGATGATCCTGGTTCTAGACTTCTCTTGCACTCACTTAAATATCTTCTATGTTACCCTGTTACTCAGTAGTTCCAATATACCCTCAAATAGAAGGGAAAGGGAAAAACAAGAGTTTCCTGTAGCAGATATCAAAGATTCGTTACAAAAGCTCTCCCCTTTCTCTGTGTAGTAAGGGGAACTGTGCAGCTGCACCCTGACAGAGCCCCATCTGACATTGCGGGCCAACAGCTCTGTAACAAACAGAAAACCAATATTGGTTCAACTGAAGTTAAAGACAAGGTACTAGATGCTACATCATATTTTTCTAATGCTTTAAAAAATGGCTTATTTGAGATGAGTATTAGTGTGACATACAGTACGAGTAGATGGCAGCTATCATTTTAGAAAGCAGCATAACTCCTTAAGCCATCTATAAGGGAAGTTATTTGCATTCTTCAGAGTTTACTGTGAGATGCTCCAATTGATGACTTTTGCAAAGCAAAAAAAATCCATCTGAATGCAGTTTGCAACCACTCTTTGGCTGTGCTTCACCTGTGAATTGATAAAAACATACCACCCCTCTCTCTCCTCTTCCTCCTGCCTTTCCCCACTCGCAGGGCTGCAATTGAATTTGATCAGTCAGCTGCCTCTGAGAGTGGGAGAGATCCACTCAAGCTGCCCCTGAACAGAAGCCAGCACACGCCTGGCAAAGGTGACTCACACGGATTTTGTGGCTCACACGCAGTACGTACACGCTTCAGTGTCTGGGAGCTGGTTATGTCAACATGACAGAAAACAGACTAAAAAGTGAGAACTTCAAGTCTGGATTGCACTTATGCCTCCCATTTCTGTATATAATTCCAATTTGGGATGTTGGTGTTTGTCTAGGACCACTCAGCTGCAATATGTCGGTGATGACATCTGATTACAAACAGATTAGGCATCAACAAAGATTAATCTCAACATCTAATGCATAACATAAATGCTAACTATTATTAACTGTTTGCAATCTAGTTAGCTGCAATTTTTGAAATACACTGAAAAAACCTCTCAAAAGATATAATGTAAAGGAGCTTATGGCTCATTTGGAAGCTATACGAACTCTGACATACAGCATGTACTGTTCCCAGATATTTTCCAATGGATATAGACATACAAAATAAAAGTTTGAATTCAGAGAAAATCATAGCAGGACTAAAGACTGCCCCAGACGTCTTAGATGTCTGTTAAGGAAGAGTTTCTCTCTCCTTTAAGTTCAAAACTCCAAATACAGAATTCAAAATGAAAAATATGGATATGTGTGAACCTGTATTAGTAGGCAGGAGACATCAATGCATTTTCTCCTGTCACACTGCTGAGATATACAGTATCCAGTCATATTTTTTTGGTCTGTAGTTTGATGGACTCATTACTGTGCAAAGCATAAATTACGTAAGTAGAACTAAATATAACCTGCAAGAAGTGGGAAAATAAAATTAAGTGCTTCTCTAGTCAAGTTGTGTGCAGCAGATACACCTGATTTATTTTATTAAGAAAAGCAAGTGAGCGCCAATAAAAGCACAGCCCTAACAGACCTCTCACAAACTGGGAAATCACACAGCTGGGATCACACAGATGAAAACTGAGCAGTGACTTGTTCTCACTCTGAAGCAGCAGAGGAGACACAGCTGCATATACTCATCTCTTCAAATCAACATCCTAATGTTTCTTGTTAGCCAGGTGGGTATCAATACCAAACTTTTGCTAGTCATAGAAGAGGGAAGAGTGATTAATTCGACCAGCAGTGAGTGCAGAACACCGCTACCTCTACTCTACCCTGGGTGAGTGCTCAAGCATCATTATCTGGGGAAAAGCACATTACTCTGGTATCAGGCAGAAGAATTACTACTATCAGCCCACAGTGCTCTCCAAGGCATTTTTGCCAGGAATTGCCTTAGGTGTAAAAAATGCCACAGGGTGCTTCAGCTTGTCTACTCCAAGTCTAAGTAAGTGCTGCTCTTCCTCTGCAGAACACATACAATTTACACTTGGTGTAATATACAAATTAATTCAGTTTCAAAATAGAGAGATGACAGTATGACACTAAATCTTTGCAAGTAGCTTATAGTAGATCCTCCATATAAGGCATCCTAAGAGAATGTGCCAGGAAAATTACTCTCCCATCCTCATGCACACTATTCTGTTTTGTATCTGCAAAATAAATCCACTTTTTCCAGGGATTCTGTGTTCGTCGTATTAAAGTTCTAATAAAGAAGGTGGGGAAAAAAAGGAACGTGCTGTAATATACAAATTAATTTCTTAAGTCACATGTAATTAGCAGATATTTTTGTTATAGGAAACCAATCTTTCTGGAGTTTTGAAATGCTTACACAAGGAAGGGTATCTTAATTGGAGCAAGATGTCTTATACATAAAACTAAAATTGCCTTGTTAAATATAGCATTTTTTACTCAGTACTTTTTATATCCTTTCAAAGGAGGAAGACTTAACAGGCAAATGATGTACAGGGCTGCCCTGCGAAGTCCAAACAAAGAGCTTCAGCCACCCTTCACCTGTCTGCAGAGTCAACTGTATGCTCAGTTCAGGCACTAAGTGTTAAAATGCATGTCTGTAGAAGAGAACACCAAGGTGGAGGTCTTGAAGATGATTTCAGCACAGCTGTAGGTATATAAGCGTTTCTTATAGTGCCCAAATGGGACAGTTGCTTCACTTGCAAAACATGAACAAACAGTCCCGTTCAGCTTCACATAACACGTGTCCTGTATAAATACATAAAACATACAAGGACACAGGAACAGAAATGAAGGGAAGTGTGTGTGGTGTTATTCTTTGCAGTGGACAATAGATTGTTCATGGTTATGTAGCAGTATTTTCACTATGACTGTAAAAACCATCAGTTGTTCTTGATTCTTCAGAACCTGAGACTGAGAGACCACACACACCAGTGCTGCCAAAGGGCTGGTACCCCTACCACTGCCTGGCTCTAGGAGAAATAATGTAGGGTTTGCTGAGAATTAGAAACTGCTAGTGGCTTTAGCAGAGGCAATCCTCAACTCTTGCCTTTATTTGTGCTCTTCAGAGGCTGGAGAAAGCCCGCCTGGCTTCCTGTCTCTCTGTGTGTATGCACTAAAAAGGTATTATTTATTAAGGATATCAAACTTCTGCAGGCTAGTTTCATTCTGGGCTTCCTAGTAATTTATTAGAAGCTAAATTATTTGGAAAACTTATTTCAGTTGTCATCTTTTAAATTGCTATTTCAATTGTAGCTGGAGCATGTAAACCCAAAAAATTTCTCCAGGAGCAAGAAAGACCTAGGCAAATCTCTACTCCATATTCTCCTCCTGTGCTTTCTATACTGGCCTAAAAGGAAATCGCAGCCAACATTCCTTTAGAAGAATTGCATCCCCTTTAAAATCTATTAAATTTGCGTCTGCAAGAAACCTAGCAATCTAAATAGCCTGACATGAAGGTGCCATACCTCATAATCCTTTTGCTATCTGTGATGTATCTGTGATTTCAAATGCTTTCTTTTAAAGTCTGATTTTCAGTCTGTTTATACCAGCCCACCCCTAGAGCTGTCCGCTGTCTTAAGGCAAAGAAACTGTAGGACTGTAATAATAATGCTGCACTAAAAAGAGCCCTTTTGCACACAGTCTAACACAGCATAATTGGAGGGGAAAACCCTCTAAGGTTAAGCCTGCTGCTTTTGATGTCTCCTTGTATCACTAGATATCAAGACAAAAGGTATGTTGGATCACATAGGGTCAAAATCTTATTAATGTCATAGCCGAGTGATTAAAATGTTTGAATGCTTGCTTTTTGTGGTTTTTGAAGTGCCTGAAGTCAGAATAGTTAACGGTGTGGGCAGGAAAATCTTGAATGCCACAGATCAGAGCTGGAGAGCTGAGCACCGTGGTTATCAGACTGCTTAATTAAGTAGCAGAAATCATAGGAAAAAAACCTAGTATGTTTAGAATTAAGTTCTATACTCTCTTCCCTCTCAGCTCTATTTCCTCTGAAATTTCACTTCCCTCCATTCATTCTTTTTTTCTCTCTGTATAATTTTGTACACCTTCAAGTGAAAGAAAAGGCAGAAAGGGGGAAGGGAAAGGCAAGGCATATCTATCAGCAGTGCCTTGCTACGAGAAGAAAGCTATAGGCTCACCATTCCTATCCCCTGTGAACAACGAGTTTCAGTTACACTATTATTAGTAACCCAACAGTAGTGGGGGCTAGCACTGCAATAATTCCCATGTTGTGGAGTTTCACATCACAGAATTACAAATAAACAGCTTCGTGAGGGTCCTCTTTATTAAGCAAACCGTGTTTGCCACGTACTCTTCTGAAAAATGCATGTCTTTCTAGCTGCAAAGATGTTTTATAAACCTACAGAAACTACTGCAGAAAATTACCTTGGCTTGATAATGTTCCTCCTACATGTACTCTCATTAGAAAGAGAAAGATGAACACATGAATAAATAATCATGAACCACATATATCATGAAAGGAACCTTCCATCTGCTCTTTCAGGAGGCAGAAGGCAAGAGAATGAAGGGAACAAGGGATATCTTTTGAACTGGCACATGCTCCTAACCACCACAGTAAGAAGGTTCATGTGACGAAGCACAAGCACTGATACAGCCTCCCTCAAGAAACATTGTCCCTCTCCCCCCACCCTCCTACTGTATTTTTCAAACCACAAAATGAAGATTTTAGCCTGGCTACAAAGGCACAAAAAGTGATTTGTAAAAAATCTCAGAAAAACAAATCATATGCTCTCATGAAGCAAAGAATGCACCACTGATAAGGACGTTTTGCTTAACCAAAGAGTCTGTTCCAATCATCAAGAGTTATTTTTACAGGGGAAAAAAAGTCCTTTAATTATAATAATAATTTATGTATAAAAATAACTGTATACATTTGATTTCTTTTTGGCACACTCCTCCTCACATGAGGAAATCCCCAAAATCTGCTTGCTCACTTATCCTTCAAATTAAGACACCGATGAGGCAAGGAGGGAGGATTCTTCCTTAGCTGTACAAACGTTTCCATCATGGTGTTTGCTCTGTTTTGTCTCTTGTCAGCAGCTACAGGGCAACTTCAATTCCTATTTTTAATGAAGAAAGAGACAGTACACAGATGTTTGTAATTAAAATCTCAGCTCTAACAAGGAAGGAAGGACAGATGGAGAGACAGATTTATCAATCAACTAGCTGCATGAGTCCCAATGATTAAATTCTCCAAAAGCTACATCCAAAGTATAAAAGTGAATTTCAGGATGAGAGTCCACCCGTTGAATAGACTGTTGTAGGTACCAATAGATCTAAAAAACATGTGACATCTTTGCCTTCAATGAAGAAAAATCCACATTGATACTTCCAAGAATAGGTCACAGCACAAGGCAGAACATTAAAGTTAGGCAGCTTGGACCCCCCGAGTTCCTGAACTGGATCCAGTTTAGAGCCCTGGCACATAGCCAGTGGATTCAGCCGTGCTGTTCCCCCGCTCCCCCTTTCTGACTCACCCTCTGCAGGATGTAACCATTTCAGTAGCAAGGTTCCTGAAAGAGCTTGATGTCAGTGCCTGAGGTGCCAAGTGTGTTGTTTGGTATCTCAGTACCAATGTCGTACACTCACATCTTCGTGTTTTGTATTCAGCCTATGTGGACATTACCCCCTGCCTCCTCTCTTACTTGTACTGACTGAACTTAGTACAGGTCCCAGGGTAAAAGGGTATTCTCATGCTTTAGTTTTTCAAAATGTATAACAAATACTAGTGCTATGCAGTAAAACCTTTTTCCAAATTTGACTTAGTTTATTAACATCAAATCAAATTTGAAAGCTGATAATTTTATATGCAGGAAATGTTTCATGTTCCTTTTAAGCAACCTCTTAAGAGTGCTCTTATGTGAGCTGAAATGCCTGCTGTGAAATTCCACCCTTTGCTTATTCAAAGAGTACATCTACACATAAAGGAATTTTTTAATCTACTGGTATTTTTAGGGAGCTGTGTAGCTTAAAGAAAACCTAATCTAAGAATGAAACTGCAGACCTGAAATCGTGAATTACATGATCTCTAAATATAATTTTTTTGGTATAAAGTAGGCGCTTTCCTTTGCATTTTTGAAATGCAATACAGAAGCAAAAGAAAAGGCCTCTTTTTTGAAAATGCAATACAGAGACAATCTGAAAAAAAAAAAGATGTGTCAATTCTATTATCTGGAACTGCTATTCACTGATGCCTTCTGCAAAGAAAAAAAATATAATAGTTAATCTTTATTTGGCACATTGTGTATTCAGTGAATAGCACTTGGAATTTAACACTTGGATAAACATTTAACTATCTGGCACTAACTAAATACATCACTATTAAGGGGAATTTATGTAAAATATAATCCCACTAAGCAGCAGTGATTACCATTCAGTATCATTAGGGTAAATCAGTTTACTGGGAGACAGTCCAATAAAAAGCAGTCACCTTGATTTAGTATAGTTATACTGTAATAATATATTATATACAGCACTTAATGAGGAAACATTTCTGGATTATGTGTGTACAATATCATGACAAGGCAATAGCCCATGAGCTAAGATGCAACAAGCATCCTTCTTCAGCAAAAAGAAGGAACACTTTATAACTCAATATTTGAGCCAAAACTCCCTCTTAAAAAATACTAATCAGGATCCCCAACTTTTAGCAGGGCATTTGACTAGAAATCTTTGCAGGGAAACTTAATGGCCTGTGATGGGCTTGACTGACTGGCCCAATTCAGTTTGAACCCCTAGCTCTGTTACAAGAGATGATGTGTGTCAGAGGCAGACTAGAAATTAATTCTTGCTGGTCTGAGATGTGGGGTTTTGGTTTGACTGCTTCCTACCAGCCACTCAGGTACTTGCATTTAACTTGTTCTTTTTTCTTTCAAAAATTTTATCTTTATATCTGTTTCTCCCTTCTGCTATTTCTCTCCTTCCTCTAAAATAAAAATCTTACATTCCATTGTATTCCTTGTTACTCCTCCACTTAGTTTCATTTCTTCCTTTTTCATTTCTACTCCTTCTTCCTGCCTTGGTTTGAATAGACATTAAATGCATTATACCTGCTCCACTGAAGTCCAAAGATGCTGAATCAAGATTTAGTAGTAGCTAAAAAGACACTAGTTCATGTCTCCAATATGTAAAGAAAACAAGTCCTACAAGGTACTGTGGGTAACTTAGTGCTACTCTTAATACTTTTTTAGTTTCCAAGCAAAACCAGTAATAATATTAAAGTCCTAAAATCTTTGTCATAGGCTAAGGACACCATCTTCCTAAAGCACACTTTAATCTCAGCAGATAACCATAAATTTCAGTAGACAGTTAGCAATGATACTGTTTAGTTTTCGTCTTATTGGAGGAGGATGTTCTAGCTTTCATCTGCATACCACCTCTTCATGGATAACACCATAAATACCTGGTGCCTGTTTGAATGTTCAGGCTGAGATATTTACATGTCAGGACTAACATGCAGGGCCGTTTCTGCTGGGTCTGGGTATAAATCCAGAGGTGGCCTCTTTCTCCTTCCAAGATCACAGGTGGGAGACATGTAGCAGGTATCACTGGAGGGCGCACCCGAGGAGGATCAAAAATCCTCCTGGAAGAGATACTGCTGCTAAGAAGAAATGGAGATGCTAAAGATCAAAGAGGAATAAGAAAGTAGGGAAATGCTATTTGTCAGTGAACTTAATTCTACTAGTTACCAGTTGTTTTAATAGGCCACTAATCCAATTAGTACCACTGCCTACCCCCTTGGTTGTGCTAAGCTCTCTTGATGGGCTTACGCACTGCCCTGTGTTGTCACAGCTTATGTGTTTGTAAAGCGTGTTAAAGCTGCAGGGATGCTGAAAGCTCTTTTTTTATTTATATGAAACAAGTGTGGCCGGAAGTTAGAGGGTCAGAATAGGGCCTATAGACAGTTATTGTTCTAAGCTTTAATACTATGCAAGACTTCACAATCAGGAAAGCACTGCTCGTTGGCCATGATCTGCAAGAACAGTCACATCATTTTACTCTTATTCTGCTCAGTTTCTTCAAAACAGAGAAAGGTTAGTGTGCTGATGTTTAAGAACATGTTTGCTTGAGCAAGCTCTGAAATGTGGAGCTTTTTCTCCACGTTTGGTTCCACGAAAGGGAACGGAGAAAGCTTAAGATGTCT
>WEIT01023513.1:1799-14007 GCA_013389985.1 Dryoscopus gambensis | reverse complement strand
AAATTAGGATGTTATTGCTTGTTCTATTAATTCTCATTTCTGGGAAACTCGTTTGTAGGTTGGTCTCATCAGAACTATATGGTAGGCTTTTCTATCTACATTGTATGCAAACCATTCCATAGGCATTACAACAAGCAATATATTGCCCATGATCTAAGCATCTCACTTAAAATAAAGAACTCATAATGGGACTCATTATTTTTCAAAGGGGAATCCAGGTTGCCCTATTTGTATATTGGTGCTTAGTAGTCCACTAATCTAAGATGACTTTCCCATAGGATGATGGAAACTATATGGAACTAATAAATACAAATTACGGAAAATATTATTCCCCTTACCTAGGTTTCCCCACTTTCTCTTAAAAATGTACAAATATTGTTAAGCTATTGTTTGGGTCATGTATAAATAAATAACCATATACAAAGCATCTTTCACTTTTACTGAGGAATTTAACATGCCAGTTTTCTCTGTTTGTCACAGTAGTGTGGAATCTTATTTTAGGATTCATTAATAATATTTTTAAGGAATGGAATAGTGAGAGAAATTCTGATGTTGGATATCATTGCAAGTATTTTATTCGGTCACTATTCACAGGCTCCTATAGATGATGCAAGACAGTGTAACAATAAACGGTAATGCAAGTGGCAGAGGTGGAGGATAGCAGCTAGGAGATAGGACATTCTTCATTAAAAGGAAAAAAAGTTACAATCATCAGGAGCCATGGGGAACATTCTGGCCTATCAAAAATACAACACATTTATTTAAGTGGCTACCTTGTGAAAAAAGAGCTTCTTAGCTAATGTCAACCACTCTAGTGAGATTAAAACTAGATAAAGAAGGCTATCTGTACTGAAATAAATTCTCTGACCACCTCAGTGGATATACTTTTAAAAGTCAGAGAAGACAAGCAACATGCAGGCAAAGCAAAACTACTTCACTGATGAGTGACCATTGTCAATTTATGTGCTATGGGTTAAAGTGGTATTTTTCCTCTACAACAATTTTAAGGAATCCTACACAGACTGCACAGAAATCTACTGGGTTTAATCCCTGTTAAATTAAATAAGTCTTTCCCAGGCAGAAAAAGTTCCCAATATAGATTTTTCTTTCTCCTCTACATCCATTATAATTTCTACTTATTATTCTGTGGTTTTGTGGTAAAAAGACTTATTTAGACTTCCTTTGTCTTTTACCCCTCATTACCCTTTCATAGCAGGTTTTGTCATGCAGTCACTGTCAAGTTCTTTTTTTTATTATAAAAGTGACATTTAGAATAATGAACTTAATCTAATTCCATTTTTGTCATACAAAGGTCCAGATTCTCAGCTGCTATAAACTTGGGTATCCCCTCTGAGGCCTGTGTATCTGACTCGTGCAACTTTATTTTAAAAAAAAAAGCCTGACAGGTGCAAAAATTTCTTCCAAAATATTAAAATTCTATGGGGATTTTGTCATAGATTCATTAGACTTTACTTTGAACATCTAATTTAGGTGCTCTCTCTCTCTCTCTCTCAGAGCTAAATGCCATGCTTCGGGCACGAAGGGAACCTCCATGAATTGCCCAACACCAGGAAAAAATTTAGACCTTTTCTGTTTGTTTTTCAAAGTTGAGGTCATAGCATTGTAGCCACCGAGCTTCTCCAAGCTGGCATTAAAAAAATCTTAAGTGGCTAGTAGGATGCTGCCTTTGTCTGCTATTGCTACAGGAATACTGTGATAATGCATCATTGCAGCTCATCACATGACATGGCTACCTTACGAAATTGTCTGGGCCAGAAAGCATTAGAGGGATGTAAAAATGAGACTTGGGTTGAACAATTCACTGTGTATTATCAGTGCAACAGAGACCTTCATATTAGCCCTAAAGAAGAAGCTGGTTTATGCTACCCACTTTTTCATCTGTGGCTATTTTAAAATTTAAATTAATATCTGGTTACAGATTATTTGCAATATGTTGATTTTGACTCTTTGCAGTGTATCCTTCAGCATGACTGGTCATTCAAGTTACTTTTTTCTTCTGCACCTCCTTTTGATGACTCATATATTTTGGATATAAGACTGGCAAGTTATGAACAGTGAACAACAGACAGGTATGCAGGTTCATACCTGTATTTTCCTCATACAAATGCAGTTATTCATAACATTTTCTCCCATTCGTGTCACCTGTTATACTGTGTTCACCACAGTAGCCTCTGAAAGTGTATTAAGTGATGTCTTCTACTCTATGTTAAGACACATAACACACATTTATTCCATGTTTATTTTGTGCTGCTTGCAAGCAAGAAAAATCATGTAAATTTTTAAGCAATGAAGTGTTTTGTATTTTTTATTATTTGTCCAAACTTGCAAATAAGAGGCCCTAGTACAAGTGAATGTAACAATTCCATAATTGCTTTAGATTTTAATTTCATCTTCAGATGCATTCAATATTCAGACCATTCTCACAAAAAAACACAAATTATGATCTTGTACATACATTCGAACACCAACAAAATCTAGAAGGTTCAGAAGTAATTTTCTATTTTACAAGTAAACCTTTCTTTTTTCTATTAGGGCATGGGTAGATTTGTTTCTATAGATTTGGAAATAGAAATTGCTGAAGAATATAGTATATCTGAAAGAAAAGAACCTATTTTTTATGTTAAAAAAAGATATCCCCTGGGTTGATTAAAAAAATATAGATCTGCTTTAGAAGAACTACTACTAGAATAAAAGAAAATGATAGAATGTTTATTTTAGAAAGTCCTATTACTAGAAAAATCAGGATGCCTCAGCTCCTGATTCCCATTTTCAAGAGCATATGGAATGCACCAGTACCACATACCTTATACCATGCACTCAAGAGACTGAGTGTCAGTCTAAGTCTACAATTTTTTCTAAGTACAGCACATTGGGTCCTGCCACACAGAAACTTGGTAACCACAATAATAAGCATCTGTCTTGTGCAACACAAAATTCAGTTTGTACAGTGCTTTGAAACATCACGACATTTCAAAGTAATTCACCAGATATATACAATAATTGAATAATACAGTCTGCAGCTCCAAGCTAATGATGGTAAGCAAAGGGAAAACAAGTGAGTCTTCTCTACTACCAAGGTAGGGAATCTTTCTGTTCCTTAATCTTTTCCTCTCCTGGGGCTGTCAATTGTGCAAAATGGTTTGAAATTATGGATTTTTTTTTTTCTCATGGACTGCAATTTGCTCAGGGACTATTCAAGTAAACAAAGTCATTCAATTTATGTTCTGGTTGCCTCTTTCCCTACTATATTTACAGAGCATTTTCTGTAATTGTTACAATATTGATCAAGGAGTATATAGTAAATATTCTATAGAGTGATGGTGTGCTTTGTGTGTGGAAAAAGTCAGATGATGTGAGTCTACATCTATTTTGCACACACAAAGATCTGCATGATATTTTTACTTTGATCAAATCACACTTTTGATCCATTTTGCACATTCTGCAAAAAAACCCCCAAAAAGCCTACAACCTGACAAACACCACAAGCTAAATAAAACTGGAGCTGTGGCTCATTGAAGGCAATGAGCATGTCAGTGCTGCAAGCACTGTACTTTGAAAGTCATAATATATATAGTTTCTAAAGAGTATAAAAGAAATTCCTTTTGAAATAAAAGTTAAACCAAAGCAGACTCTTTTAAAGCCCGTGTTCTGTTCTACTGTATTAATACAGAAAAGAAAGAGGAAAAAGGAGTGAAAATCAGTACCCAGCAAATATAGTGTTTGCATTTAATACTCTGTAGGTTATCTGTGATGGTTATGATTTACTACGTGCATTTTCCTTTATATTCCCCACCAAAACTCTCTATGGAAGCTATTTCAGCTAAAAACACTGTTAACTTCTTCATGTCTCTTACCAAGCAGCCCTGAAGAGAACATTTAAATTGCAGCGTGGCTTCCTTGAGAGGCATGTTAGCATTTGGCAGAGATCCCCAGAGCAGCATGGTGGGGTGAGCACTCTGTCATCTACTGTTACGTTTCCAGGTCTGCCTGCAGGTTTGGGGGCTTCACAGGTGCTCTATTACTGCCCTAGGTAACATGACAAGCAAGAAGACTTGTATTAACCAGAGCTTTATTAGACATGCTTGGGAGCCTGTATTCTGTGTTGCAGCTCTGCAGCTGGTCCCTCATCTTGTTCCAACCCTCTGCCATGGGTAGGGGGCCTTTCTCAAGACCGGGTGGCTCAGAGCCCCATCCAACCTCACCTTGAACATTTCCAGATTATATGATATAGCTAACTATAAATTAAGATATCTAAACTTTCACAAAAACTCAATAATACTGAACAATGGAGTAGCTGCATTTTAGATAACTGGACTTGATCTGAGTTTGTAGTTATCTCTTATACTGAAATCTGAATTCCATTTCTGATTCTTAAAGTGTTTTGTAGATAGAGCCAGCAATTAAGAAACAGAACTCTAAAATGAACCAGAGTTTTCTTTTACTTTTAGCCAGCTGAGTCTCTTTAGATAATTCATCAGTTCTTAATTCTTTTTTTTCCCCCTCAAATATGGAGCAGTTCTTCTTTTAGTCTGTCTGATCTGGTTTATGGACAAAATAATTTTCTGTCTATTGTTAAATCTGCAGTTTTTTCTTCATACTTCTGCCTTTATAGCACTCAGACTTATACTGCACTAAAAGGAGTATCCTACTTGCAACATCAACCACAGAAGTTAGAAACTGTATTAGCTGAATGTGGTTATGTTTGTTGTAGATAAAGTTCTCCCCTTGTCTATGGATCCACCTGTATCTTTGCCAAAAAATCTGTTCAGTCTGTCAAGTGTGGGCCAAGTGTGGGCAAACTGTCTCTATTTCCCAGAATGATTTGAAAAGATTTTTCTGTAGAACCCTACACTCCTATATCAACACTTGTTTTATCTCCTCTCTGAGGCATTCCAAACAATATTTTATGGAATGTCTTTAATTTTTTATTTGTGAGTAGTGGCAAAAAATCCCATTAAACTACTCATCATCTGAAGCAATGAAACTTGCTTTTCCATGGATTTCTCTGTTGATGCTGCTATCAGCCAAAGTGCAGACCTCAGGTGCACTGGAATCAGTAGATGAGCATCTCTCTCAGATGTGCTTTCTGGTGTCTTTTAAGATGTGAATTATCAGAGAAGCCTTCCTCTTCACTTGGGACCTCAAATACATTTTTTATTTTATTGGCTATCCTATCCAATAGATCCTGTGTTGTGGTGGCTGAGCCAGCAGCTGTGATGGCCAAAGCGCTTAGGTATAGGAGAGGGCCCCTGGTGGGCCAGCTCCAAACTCTTAAGGTCACCCCCTGAGTTGGGTTGAGAAAAGCTTCTCCAGCCAGCCTTCATGGTTCTATGGAGATTTGGTCTGTCTGGTCGGCCCATTGGCCATACGCCCCTTTTACTCCTTAAAAGGTTGTAATCCAGCCCCCACCCCACCCCTTCCTTCTCCCCATTGGTTGTTGTCGTATTACCCTGCCTTCTCCCTTCCCCTGTACCCTCAGACCATTGGTTATGGGTGCTCTGCCTGCCTCCTTTCTGTATCCCTTTGTAAGTCTGTCACGCCCCTCAGGTTGGCCTCTTTCTGTGCATGGGCGCCTTCTTTGTGGTTTGGAAATAAACCCTCCGGAACTCTATATGAGGAGCCCCTCCTGACTCTTTGCCTCTGGTGATGCCTGAGCTACCCAGCTTAGCGTGAGCATGTGCTTGCATGCTCCCAGCGCATGGGTGAGAAAGCCGACCTGCGAGTGTGCCAAGCAGCACCGCCGGAGCGATTCCTGGCAAGGGATGCTTTCAGGAATAACATGGCAGCCTTTCCACCAACCACCCACACCGTGTTAATACTCTCTAAGGAATTAAGTGGAAATCAGAACCTGTTTTCAGAGGTGATTAGCAGAGGACATAGATAAAAAGTCAGAAAAAAATTGGGGACAAATATATCTGTTTTCAAAAGGAAACAAGGCTTTTTGTTGTTGGAACAACACAATTGTTACAAACACAAACAGGTATTACACCGCTGATATAGATATAGATATAAATATAGATATAGATATAGATAGATATAGATAGATTAGATATAGATATAGATATAGATATAGATATAGATATAGATATAAATCAGATAAACTTTGTCCACTAAACAGCTTTGTCCAGTAAACAGTAAAGTTTAAGGGAGAGGAAGCTATGTGGTTAAGTACACTAATAACTGACCAGCAGATGGGTCCCATGGGTGATTTTCAGCAAAGAATTACCACAAAATGAGGGTATTTCTAGTGTGGGAAACTGACACTGGGCTTGGCTCTATTTAAAATTTGCATCCACCATATGGCAGTAAATAAACTATCAAGGTTGATAAAAGTGGCAGGTAACACAGAGATCAGGAAATCCACAGTGAGCAGTCAAGATGGCATGGTATGCTGGGTCCATCCATGGGAAATGTCAGCATAACAAAATGCAAACTTATACACTGAAGAACAAGAAATGAATATTCATAACAAGAAAATCATTGCATGTTGGAAAACAATGGCTGAATGGGACTGGAAGTCACCACAGAAAAGTATCTTAACACGAGCTTCCTGACCATGTGGAAAGGCGTCCAAGGCAAATGGCTGATCAGCTCCTTGGTGCTCTCAGGAACACAACTTCAACTGGCCTCATCACCACATGTGATGGTGGAACGTGTTGTACCTGGAATGGTTCAGGCTCTCGGCTTAACTCAGACACCTACACTGAAGATGATAAAGGAAATGATACCATAACCGAATTTCTGTGCACAATTTTACATGTGAGAATGAACAAAGGGACTTAATGGCAGAATACATTACTATGGTATCCATTCACTGTTTGAGAAATACTGCAGTATAAACCAGGTCACATTGACACTGAGTTTTGATGTTTCTTTTTAGTTCTTATTTTCCCATATGAAAGGCCTGGGAATACAAACAGCAGCAGTATCATAGGTCACAAGCTACGTGCTTTTCAGGGATCCATCTTCTTGCAACACCTGTCTATGACCAATCTTACAGTTTTCATAAACAGTGCATTGAGATGCAGCATTTTCTAAACAACGAAGAAAACTCTGAACAGGTAAACCCGAGTTATTGCCATGTTAATGGCAAGCATATTTTTTGTCACTCCACAGAACATAAAACTTTTTTAAAAAATAAAAATAAGTCTTAGTGACTTTTAAAAACATATGTTCTTACCTAGATAATACAAGAACCATAACATGACACAGGACCAATGTGCAAACTAAGCATATTTTTAAGAAACTGGGGTTAGCTCCTAGAACCAGGCAGCACACTGACCCATGAGACCATCCATCCATGGCTGGCCACTTCTAGGCAAAAGCACCTGGCATTGTGCTGCATGAATAAAGGCATTTTAGAGACACGCATGAACAGAAGATCAACCATGGCATATGGAAATTCCTCAAAAAGCATTTTTCTATCTCTGAAGTATTTTAGTGGCCTGTGGGGTTTAGGAACACAGTAATGGCTATTGAGTGCTGTCCACCATGGTGCAAAGTGGGCAGCTCAGGAGTGGAGTATTTAGAGTGGATGAAAAATAAAAAAAAATAAATAAGTGCATTGACTGGGAAATCAGAAAAGTAAGTTTGTGTGTCATGCAGAGAAGCAGGCAGGTGGCACAGAAATGTCTGGCAACAGCTTCTAATTGGAATTAACTTCTAGAAGGAGCCTTTCCAGCAGGTCCACAGACCAAGACCTGTCACATTATTGGATGGCGATGTAAATCATACAGTGTCTCAGGTTCCTTACTGAACAGTGTTTGAGCAGATGCACAACCAGATCCACTCAAAAAAAGGCTGTAGAAGTAAGAAGATTCATAAATGTGTGATTTTTATCTTTATTATTCTACACGCAAGCATAAGCACTCATCTATTTCATGCACTCTTTGAAGTTCACAGAAACATACTCAAAAGTATGTAGTGTTTGTTCTGCCATACACCTGTGCTATTGCCATGCCAAAGTTTCCTTAAAGCAACTTAATTTTAAAGTTGTATTTAAATTGTGAAAGGCTTTTACATTAAAAAAAAAAAGTGGTAAGTATTTTCCTTTAGATTTAGATTTAGATTGGACATTCATCATATACAGTATCCAAAAAGGAGCTCAGGCTGTGTTTTGCGCTAGAATTAAGAAAGGAAGGAGGGAATACAATAAACCAGAAACTTGTTACATGTTTCTCGTGAGGGAAATTTGGTTTAAGTATTAAGACAGGTTTATAAATATGATAAAATTAAAATTAGCATAAACCTGTATCATTTATCAAAAATGTTGTAACACAATTGTAAAAACATTTAAATACCAATGGAAACACAATAATTTAACTTGATCTCTTTCTAGTTTGATGTTAATGACATGAAGCAAAAAAATATGAAATTTATACAATAATTGACATATTTCTTTATCTGTTCTTTCAAAGAACATTTTATTTTTTGATGTAATTGTTTTAAACTGCTTTTATAGTAGCACAATCACAGACTACTGCCAGTTGTCTGATACAAACACCCCACTTTCACTGCTCCCTGAACCATACGGCCAAAGACTCGACTGTTGTAATTTCAGAGTAGCAGGCCAGGCATACACTTTTCTACAAGTGGAGCATAAAGGGTTCTGTGTGATCTGAGGCAATGCCAGGTTAATTGGAAACAGTACCTAAAAGCTTGAAGATTCTGAACACAGCAACACATTATGCTAGAGATTTGGAGAAGTGTATCTGTATGTAAATTCTTTTACTACTTTTCTCCTGACAGTAACAACAACCACCTGCCTGTTGCAAATATAAATAAACAAAGAAAGAATACAGAATCTGTGTGTCTGCTTGTTTTCCTCAAGACGTTTTATCATAAGGGTGTATTTTGGCCTGCAAAAGAAGGGAAATAGTTCAAAGGCTAAATGCAGCTGAAAGGGAGGCTACAGGTCTGTGCGCAATTGCTCTGTGGCATTTCTGCATGTAATTACCATCCGTCTGTTTTAGGCAGACACCCATCTCGCTGGTTTTTCATTCAGACACTCCATTTGCATGCACACTGATGGTAATTTCAATTGTAAATACATTGGGGAAATTGACCTCAGGCCTTGATTATTTTTTCTTTAAATGTGGTCCACATTTATAAGAGCAGAGTTAAGAGTTACCACTCCAAAATTCTGCTGTTCAAAAATATCAGTATATACCTGGATTATTATTTGGTTTCCAAATATTCAGAAGTAAAGGAAAGGAGAAAGGGAGAACAGCTGTAAGTAAGAGTAAAGACATGTTTAAATGAGCAGGCAGAGCTTAGGATAAGAAATAGAGTGACAATATTGTGATTTACAGATTAAACATTCCAGCCAAAAGCTGTGTATGAAAGCAAGATGAAGCACTGTTCCAAATAACAGCATAGCTGTTCAGCTGATGCAATTCAGCAAAGCTCCACTGGAAACAATGAAGCTACACTGATTTACACTGGCTTGAGATCTTGCTCAATATGTTTATAGCTTAATGGCTCAATATTAATCTAAAAATCAGAAAAATAACAACTTGTCATTTATTTAACCCCAGCATGATGGAAGGTTAAACTAAATACAGAAAGCCCATAACAAATAGCAGGGACATTCTAAGGTCACCAAATGAAGGCTGTCGTTTTTGTATTCAGGCCAGTGATAAAAGACTTTTTAAATGTTTGGACATTCAATCTATGTAGTGGCACAACCTGAACATACCCCTTTGCCAAACACAGGCTCACTAAATCCTCTTGGAATGTTGTTTACCTCTGAATAAATCAAATTTGACAGAGTAGGTTAACTTCACAGATTCATTTTTCAATCACAAATGATTGATATTTTTTACAGAAAGCAAGCTACAAAGTTCTTACTACATTACTGACTATTGGAAGTCATATTGTTCTTGGGTGTCATATGAAATCCAAGCAATTTTTCAAGGACTTTGTTTCATAGCTATCCACCCTCTCTGTGAGAACACAGCAGTGAGTGTACCTCAAACAAGGATCACCCAGCAGAGATAGTTTATCAATTATTTTAAGTTGGTGTCTCTCTCCCAGAGGCTGAACATGCTATACTGTGCATTTTACAGCACTGGTCCAGTGCTAAAGTCCTAAATCCATTATCTAGGCTTATATCACACANGAAAATAAGAAGGGGAGCTAGAAGCAATTTCTATCATTTGATTTTAAAATATAATTTGTTGAAAGGCCAGAAGTAATACAAAAATCCCCTTCATGTAAAAACTGTACGTATTTCTTGTTCCCTTAATTAAAAAAATAAATATGCACATAAAATTTGATGCCAGAAACAATATGCATACATTGCATTACTTGTTTTTCCAACTGAATATGCTATTTTGGTTAGTATCTGTTTAATTATTATATGTAGTACTGCTTGGGGCTATCTGATATGGTTGTCTATGGAAAAATGACTGTAATTCACTTTTATTATTATAATGACCTTGGTCTATGACAGGACTGAATTAAATATCAGTGAGAATTTGCACAATTCACTGTGCTCAGGTTTACACCACTTAACATTCAGCGTTTAACTGGAGCACCTAAGTTAGGTGGATGGATTTAGATGTACATTTGTCCTGAGGCTCTCTATACTGTCAATGAAGACTGATAGGCACTGCCAAAAGGCAGTTCAGATCTCAGATGAATGGAATTACACTTTGGGGTGCCTGCTGCCTCCATTTTCTATAGAGGTAGCCTAGGATAAGTGTTTCTACGCTCGTCAACTGAGTGCTTAACAGTTATCTGGGGTGTATATTATACATACATTCTATGGAAAGATATACTCTCAAATTGTTAATGTTCACTATTATATAATATAATATATACATTATTAGATAAATATTAGAAATATAAATATTATATATTTATGTTATATATAAAAATAAATCCAGTGTCCAAATCATTTTTTTGCACTGATCTTGATGTTTCATTGGAATGCAGTCTATAAGTACTTGAAAATCAACTGTTTCTCAAGCAATATCAACTAATTTCTACAGTCTTATACATCTGGTTATTCACCAATTTAGTTTTTACTCTTTTTCAGTGCAGTCTAAAGGTATTGTCCTAATCCCAGATACGCTCAATACAGATGGGCAAATAGCTTATTTGATAACTTTATTTTCCTATTCATATTTTACAACCAGACTATTAAGCATTTTATTTGAGGGATCTACTTTGGTGGGGGATAGGTAGGACTGATAAATATTGAGTGGTCAGAAGCTGTTCTTCATTCAGTGCAGCTAGTTTCTTTTGATTCTAGATATGAATCCCACTGATATCAACTGAAGGATCTCCCCTGACTTTCAGCAACTATCTCTCCCTAAATAACCTGTTGGTTCTTGGTTATAAACAGTGTCAGTTAAGAAACTGAACCAAGACATTCACTACTCCCTGTACATGTTGTATCCACTGCTCTACTGCATTAAGAAGTGCCAGCTCCTCCATTCTTACTATTTTTAAAGGAAAACCAATTCCTGCTTGCTTTTTAGAAAGTGAGGGCCTGGGCACCTATTTAGAGGAGAGGGTGCAGCTATATGAGCCTCAAATGAAGGGTCACTCAGCCTTGAAGAAGAAGCTTGAGGAATGTGACTTCAACCTAGCCCCAGGAACTGCTGGATTAAGTGAGCTTGTTCAAGAATTTTGCCCAGTCTGGCTACACATTTTTTTAGGACTTTCATTGGAAACCTCTTGCAACACCTCTTAAACACCTCAGGCACAATCTTCACGGTTAAGCATTTGAACCAGGAACTTGAATTTGGTATCACAGCTCCTAAAGTAGTTTGGGGTTTCTTTTTCTTTTTTTTTTGGTATTGATCATGAATGAAACTATCAGGATCAGGATTATAAACTAAGTGGGACATTTGACTGCTGGTGGCTGAGAGAGCACATTACAGAAACACCACTAAGCTCACCTTTCTCTAGGCATCCACTCTGGACACATCTGCCTCTGCTTACTGACAGATAAAAGAGGCAGACTGGGTCCACAACCTTGTCTGAACCTGTGCTACCAAGTAGCGAAGTGAAGTGAAGTTCACTTACCAAGTAAGTGAAAATGCAGCAGAATACTCTGTGCCAATGACAACTATGTACTCTAAACATGCGTCACTGAGTTTACACCAGCTATCTCTAGCCTGCTCCCTTGGATTTACTGCTCATCACTAACCTGAGTGCACTGGAAGCACTGAAGCAG
>WEIT01023512.1:2291-22447 GCA_013389985.1 Dryoscopus gambensis | reverse complement strand
AAAATGTAGATTTCATCTAGATGTAGTGAAATCAGATCCCTAAATTTGCTTAGTTCACCACCATTCTCAGTGAAATTGTGCGTGAATGTAAAGATGCTATTTTCAAAAAAGTCACTGGTCCCAGAAACAAAATTGTTTCAAGCACCTTGAGGCACACAGGGTTGTAAGCAGGTGTCTACTAGGATTATCCTCCAGGAGTCGTGATTTTCCTCTGTGTCATCATCACATCTGATACCTTATTCGCATTTTAAGGCAGTAAATACATTGCTAAAAATTGTCTTTTAGTACTCATTGAAAATTAAAGGGCTCATATTCTCACAATAGTTCTGAAAGTGAGCTGTTTGCTCCAAGTGAAAATCTTTGTTGGTACCACCATTGGCTGCCTCTGAAACAAGTTGAGTCACGCAGGAAACCCCCACATCACTCCTAAGTCTTAGGAAAAGTTTTCCCAATGCGACTTCCTAGAAAGTGCTGGGTAAAGTAACTGCTGGCAAAGAGATCAAATGTAGTGTTAAGGCACTGACATCAGTCCGAGCCATGTACTTCCTCCTGAAAGGGGACAGTTACTAGTGTTGGCACTAAAGAAGCAGAGACACTTTTTATTGAGGCTGCATTGAGGGTCTTTTGAACCTTATAAGTGGTAGATAAGCATTTTTGGGAGAGAAGGACACTGTGCCATGGCAACTGCCATTTTGAATGTGTCCTTTTTTCTGTTTCTATTGGAGAATGAAGTTTGCAAAGTCTGTGCAGATTCAGAGGAAGAAAAACCTGTGTGTATCCTAAAAAACGCTCCTACCATTAATATTTTTTTGGCATTTACTTTTTATAGCTGAGCAGTGGTTTAATTCATCTGTAATCTGGGGAAAGCAGGAGAACCCTGAAAGTGTATTTTAATGAAGGCAAACAGCTAAATCTCTACCAAGAGAACCTGAGAGGGAATATGGAGAAAAAAATCATGACTGAATGCGATCTTGCAGAATTCATTCACAGCATACAGGGACATAAGAACAGTGGCAACACAATGGGCTGGAAAAGGAATCCAGGATGGATGTGCTGAGAGGTCCTGCTCTGATTTCAGCAGTCACAGCAGGACATAAAAAGCTCTAAGAAATGTTGGAGGGGAGTGAGTTCTGACTGATAAACCTAATGAGCCAACAAAGGTAATAGAACAGCTGAGAAAAACTGGTGATGCTACTTATAACCCTAATGATGCATCAGAAATGGGGGACTGCTCAATTACTGTGAAACCATATTGATAGGCAAACACATTTTTTCCTCCTTACCCCCTGTTTAAAAATAAAACATACTCTAACATTACTTGGAAGGGAACTTATTCCAGAGCAGACCCATAGAATTCCAGACTAATAGATTTCATCCCATGACAGTTATCTGAGAATCAATATGATTTTATTAAGAGATCCACAAACAACAACTGAGAAAGCACGCTTACAGCCAGCATACTTAAATTCACACTGCAGGAGTCTACAGTAGGGCTTGAAAACCTTTAGGGGCATGCAATAAAGTCTGAAAAACACAGTTGTTAAGAGCATACAGCCTTGGGCTGTAGGGTTCCCAAGAGTGTTTCTGGCAATCTGCCACGGACATGTCCACAGAAGCCTGGCTCACACAGGTAATACAAGCTGACATTCTCCAGAGCTACTTGTTTTCTTGGCAAGCATTAGCCTGAGCTGCTTTAGGGAGGAGTTAAAATATAAAATCTGTAAGGCAGATATCAATATGAGGTCTTCTATATTTCATCTTTTCTAGAGAGCTTCCAATTAATACTGTGACATAGAAAACTAAGAGCTACTTTTCATGGAGTCTCACACAACACCTTGCTTACCCTGCACCCCTGCAGAGCAGGCTCCTTCTATAGCTGTGCGCCTTTCTAGCAATGCTCTTACAGACCTTCACTCACTAGAAGACTGCAAAAGACAGATGCATAAATGTGCAAACCCTTATGATTTTAAACATTCCCATTTTGAGGGGTATTGCTAATTCCTGAAAAATGCTTACTGCTTCTTTTCCTTTCTTTTCTGAAACCATCACAAATACAGTAGCAGAGGGGAGCAGCTCTTGGCAGGGAGAAAGCAGGAGGAGTTTCTCTCTCTTCCCCTTGTGAATTCCAAGTCCTAAAACACTAGAAAGTGCTAAATATGTTTAACCACAGTACAAAGTGGTTTATATTTTAAATTAATGCCAGTTGATTTCTTGTGCTTTATACCTATTTTTTTTTTCTGGGTAGGCGCAGTATTTATCACAGATGGTCCAAAGCAGGAGGTGCATATTTCCTATAGGCCAACAGTCATTCATTTTTCCCTCACTTGATGCCACTTTTGTCCCCTAAGAAACTTATACTTAAGCATTCTTTCAGCTGAGAGACCTGTTCTCAGGTGTAACTGTGAAAATAATATGTAGCTCCTAGTGAAGGGGTCTTGACCTAGCTAGAGGGAAATGTAGCAATGTGGTGTCTCCCAGGTATAGAGGTTATAAACTCCCTGCTCTTAGTTACACTTTTGACCATGTATGCATAACAAAATGGAGGTATTTTTAAGGAACTGTTGTTTTCCACACTCCCAGTACCTTCTACTACAAGTGCATCAGAATATGTGCAACTGATATAGCAAAATCCCTACATTTTGAATGGTTAATGCATTATTGCTCTAAATAAACACTCTGTGTAGTGGGTTTAAATACTTATTTAATGTTCAGTTATACTCTAGGATCATAAGACCATACTGTCCAAGTGTTTCCCAAGTGTTATCCCCTCAGGGAGGAAATCATGCATTTCCAGCCCTGGAAAGCAAAGGATGGAAGTGGAGCAGGAACATCACTGTGTGTGGACTGGTCTAAGAGCATTTAGCTAAGTTGGAGCAGTCATTGGAGCCAAGGTGAAGCTGAGCCAAGGCAACCATGGTTTCAGTGAGATTCAGCAGCAATTAATTCCATATAGCATTAGCATATAAACAGAGGAGTTGAAATCAAAAGGAGGCAACTGAAAGAAGTAGGATGAAGGAAAAAGAGATTGTAGTGTGAAATAGATCTCTCTTCCCACTTTAAGAATACAGTTTGAAATACTGAATGATGTGTGTGACAGACAGATGAGCTGTGGTAGAAAAATGTTTTTGGTACAGAGGTGCTGAATTCAACACAATATTTGCTTTCTAGTCAAGTGCAGTTCTACTTTGATGAAATAAGGGATGGATCTCTTACAACAGTAATGAACAAAGAGATCCATTTATACTGCTGCCCACTGTTTGAGTTATTGCTTTTCATTACATACATTTGGGAGAGCAGACAGTAAAATAAAAAGTGCTGTAACTTATATAACCAGTGTAAATATGAAAATGCTGGGGTTTAAGTTGCCATGTATTTCCTTAATTCAGTTTGTACTTACACAGTATTAATATAAAATGTTTTCAAGAAAAATTGTCCCTTTTCTTGCATTGCTGGTATCTCTTCATGCCTTGTCTTGAACATGCAGACATATCTGTCCTCAGATGAGGAAGAAGGCAGTGAAATTGAACTCTTGAAATGAAATGATGACATACAGGATAACGAGACATTTTGCTCATTCCTATGGAATATGTCTGTGTCCAGATCGTAACATGATTGAAGTAGGTATTGGAGACATTTTAGTTGAATAAAATTTGTATTGGCTAGGAATCCAATGTTAACATACATAACAAGAGAGAGTGGATAATAAAAAGAATGATAAAAATATACTTTTCCATGACAAAACCAAAGTCCTGATCTCAGGAAGTAGAATGAGTTTTTCAAAGGGAGTAAGAATTACATTTTTTTTCATTTATCTAAGCTGGAGCTTCTCCCTTTTAAGCTTCTGCTCTCAGCAGCTGTGCAAGACACAGAGTGCTAACTTTTGTGGCCTCGTCTAATCCAGAATATGAAGAACTTTATGAAGCAACAGTATGCAACTCAATAAGGAGGGATGTCCTTTAGACAAATATCATAGCCTTACTCCTCAAGATTACAGTGAAAATACAGAGCGGAAAAAAAAGAAAATAACCCAGACAGGTTTGCTGTGGGTGATGCTCAATCCCTGGCAATTTCTCCATGTTCCAGTGGCTAAAGGAGGACTGGAGGCTCAAGGCCTCCTGCTGTGAGTCCTCTGACATGGTATTTCCCTTCCTTTAGTTATACAGGGTCCCTACTTGACATCAAGGAAAGTTGCTCTGCAGTTCATGGTCTTCAATGTGCACTACAGATACCTCAAGTGGTACCCTGTAGTGCAGGTGCCTCTTGAGATGCCTCACTGAATTCCTGTCCAGTTACTCTAATCCCCACTAAGACCTCAGCTTTGGCTCTGACCCCTATGAAAAGCAAGGCTTTGTAGGATGTTCAGGAATCTCCACAGCTAATTTGGCTACAAATCACCCAAAGGCACTCTTTTTCCAGATGAAGAACATCCTGGATACTTCATTAAAGCAGAGAAGTGGTTTGAAGAAGTGGTTGCTTTCTAGAATTTTGTTGTCATTGTTGTTCATTCACATTTTAGAAAGTAAATAAAGAAAATACAATCTTTTGAGGCATTATTCACTTGGCCTACCATGCTGAAAAAATACGGTTCCTATTGGTCTGGAATTTCTTCCTGGAAAAAAACCTGTAGAGATTCAGAGCAATGCTCTGTTGATTTGACTATATTAATGGAATATTTTAAAGCATTTTTTTGAATGTTTAGTCAACATTCAGAATATGAAGGTGTTCTTGGCCACACAACATGCAAATAGACTCAATAAGACCTTTGAACTAGAAAACAAGTGGACTTTGGATTATTTCCTTTAAAATTCATATTCATTCTAAGAAAATAACTTCTGAGCAATTATGTAAATTTTTGACTCAACTGAGCAATGAAGAAGTGAATTTGAAGGTTTAGTGCCTATGAAGTTTCTTAGGGAGGAGTATATTTTGGCTGTTTAGGCAAGAATCTGAAATACAGTATATAGAGAGGAAAAGCAGGTACTGTTCATATTCCAGAAAAGACAGCTGGAAATCATTTCACATTTAGAGCTACTGGCATGCACAGTGCATCCATTAGGTATTCCTGTTAGTCAGCACATTCTGACAATCATCCCTACACAATGAATTTGGAAAAATAAATGATAAAGACCTGCTGAAGGAGAAAAGTAAAAGAGCACAGTTGTCTATATAATATTTCTGAAAGCTTATGGTTTCAAAACTCTTTTCAAACATCTGGGGAGGCTCAAGAAAACTAAGTTAGAAAATTGTTATTTTGTCACTACATAAAAAGTGTTTTGGAATGGAAAAAAAATCAGCAATGCACTCAAGCGTATAGCTCAGTCTGGTGTCAGTTGCAAGGAAGCTGGAAGAGAATAAAAAGGGACAAGTGAAAAGTAATATGGATGTTTTGCTTTAAATATGAGGAAACTAAGCCAATGAATGATCAAGACATTATAAGGCCCAAAAGGGGCTCCAGGCTTCTCCTGATTTCTGTAATTCCTCAGAGGTTCCTCTTCCTCAGTGAAGACTTCAGTAGCTTTCTTTCACCTGTTGTTTTTGGCACTATTTTTGTCCTTTCCAGCACTAGCCTAAGCAATGCAGGCTGGTGCAACTGTATTCTCATGCCTGTGTTTCTGCATGTCCTGGACATCATTTTTTAGGAACAGGACCACAGCCTTGTTCCTTGAGGCAGAAGGACTAGCAAAAGGACCTCTTCCTCTCCTTCCCACTCCCCAGGTCAGCCAGCGCCACATGCTCTCATGCCAAATACCCAGGACACACAGCCTCTTCATTTCAAATGAAATTTCATCCTCTGTTTCTGTGTTCCAAGATTTAGAGTGGGATTGAAAAACTCGGTCTTTTTCCACAAGTGTTGATCTTCTGATGGGAGAGGATGAGAATGGGAACTTCTTTGGGAAACATTCAGACTGCTCTTCTGACTTCAGGAGCTAAATGGAGGTCTTCAGCTCTGTCACAGGGTCCACAAGGGTGTTCCCTGTTGGTGAGTAAGGGATACTCTGTAGCATTTTATAGAGAGAAAGCTAAGAAACAAACAATGGAGCTTGTTTGTTTGGTGTATTATTTGAGAAAATTAAGGAAAAATTCAGGTAGAAATTAGGTCCCGATTACTTGAGCCTGGTTTATTTTTGTATAGTGCATTGGGAGACTCTGTAAATGCTCTTGCCTTAGATAGTTGCATTCCTTGCAATTGAAGCAACATCATGACTAACACTCAGGAAACATGCTGCTGTTTATAAAATGTTTCACCATGGTAATTAAAGCTAATGGTAGTGGGGCTTGTGCATGGATGCTGTACCTGAAATACACAGGAGGGCAGTGCAGCTGCCCAGTGTAGCTGGAGGGATTTTCAATGCTGCTTCATTTACTTACACTCCTGCTAAGGCCCTGCAAAGCCAAAACATGGTTATTCTCACAGCTCCAGAAGGATGCTGCAGCTGACCATTTGTAATGGTTACTTTGCACAGGTCTTCTGAGCAAAGGGCAGAGTGCTTCTCACTGCCTTGCCAGTGGCTGTGTGGTGATGCCAGTTCTCATCCACTCCGAGGCCCAAGCAGCCTGATCTCCCAGCTGCCTCTTACACAGTGAAATGGATAGTAATGTGAAGGAAAAAAGATCATTTAGTGTGTCAAAGTCAGTCTCACCGTGGGATGGAGCCAGAATTTCAGTCACCCACAGCTAATCAGTATTTGGTCTGTTGTCCAGCACCATCGTTCTAGGATGTGACAGAGATTCATAGGTTATGATGCTGGAACATATAAGTAGTAATATTGGTCCAAAGTGACTTGGTTGCAAAAAATTTGCTTCCAAAGAATATATAGAACAAGAATATTTAGGTAATCAAAACAGTAAAAAAGTAATACTAGATTGAAAAAAAAGATTTTATTTTACTGGAAAAGAATTAAGATGTTTAGACATCACAAAACAGTGAATTTCAAAATGAAGACTTATTTCTGCATAAATAGAAAAGTGTTGATTTTTAGAACATCTAAATGCTACGTTTAAAATTTTCCTCAATTTTAATTTAAAATAACTATTGGAAATTGAGTTAGACATATTAAATGTTTCACTTGAGCCAAATCTGCAAGTTTTGTTGGAAAACAAAAAGCTGGATAGGATATCTTCTTGACGACAGCTTATGCCTGTCTCTTCTCAAAATATTGACTGATTGAATAATAAAATGTTCAGCTTAAATACATATCAAGCGCTCAAATTTGAGGCTTCAAAAATTACACTGGAAATTTAGAGGGTATCATGTTTGCAGACCTTTTTTTTCTTGAAATGGTATAACCTGGAACGGCAATTCAATTTTTTCCTTTTACTATTTTTTCCTTTTACTTCTCTCTGTCTTTTTTTCCCCTTCTAAATTACCTCATCTTTTTGTACTTCAAATCTGAGACTTTTAAGGTTCTTTCTTGGAAGGCTTAGATCAATTCTTATTTTTATTTAAACCAGACAAATAGAACTTTGAGAAATTTAATGTGAATAAAACCATGCTGGCATCAGCTAAACAGAATTCATAGCATTAGTGGAATGTGGTAACAAAGTTTAGGGGATTTGGATTTCATCTGAACAGCCTCTAGCCTTTCAGGTGTCTGTACAGTCTCCCCATTTTAATCTCTTTTGCATAGAAAATACCTAATAGGAAAGGAAAAGGTCTTAGGTCAGAAATAAGTAGCTAATTAACATACACTCAAATGTTCATGCCATGGCCTGTTGCAACTACCAGAGACTCCCAAACATTCATTTCCATCTATCTTGTGCTAAGCTGCTCAAAAACTAAAACTTACAAGCATTTTCTCCTTCAAGCCCCTGGCTGCAGTCCTTCATCTTATATTCAAATATCAGAGACTAGCAGTTCTTAGAGCCAGGGTTTAACGAGTATTTTAAACTTCTTCATTTACTTTGAAATTTGACTCCCACTGAAGTCACTGGGCACATGCACCAAGAAGACGTCTTCTGAGCTTATTCCTGGTGTGTGAGCTCTGTTAGATACAACACTCTCCCAGAAAAAAATCGAGTTGCAGTAATTCATTCAGCAAGGCCAGACTTGAAGAATGGCTTAATGCAACTTGGTTTATTAACTCTTTCCTTATGATAAACCACATTATCTTAGCTTACAGAACATAGGTTTAGTTTTTATTCCTAGCTGTTGGGGTTTCTCATTAAATAAAACACAACATTATTTCCGCCATTGATAGGTACAAAGATTTTTCCTGAATTCTAATTAAGAAAAAACAAACCAAAAAACCCATTCAAAGAAACCAAGATCCATTTTATATGAATATTAGTTTGATCTGTTCTGTTCCTGTTGAGTGTAAGACTGCAAGAGTGTACAAAAAGCTTCATGGTATTGTAGAAAGATGGGAAATAACTTATTACCAGAGGTATTAGCAATAGCAGAGATGGGAAACAAAGATTTGAATGCAAATGTTTATGTACCTTACAGCAATATAGGTGAGCCAATGAAAATATGGTTTTTGCCTTATGACTTTCATCTCTAAGTACTTTACTTAGCCATAGCACATCACTGGAGCAGATATAAATTTCATTTCCTTATCTAAATACAAAGTGGCTTTAGAGCAATATTCCAGCTTTTTTTCTGCACTCTCCACATCTGAAAAATGGACAGGACCTCAGCTGGTAAAAAATCAAGAACTGATAATGAGTCCATAGATAGTAGCTGCATTTACTGTACAAGGTGAACTGTTTGCAATGCAGATAAACTCCATGCAAAGATTGTGTGCAGCTGACCAAGTGAACTGATGAAAATATTTTGCTTTTTCTACAAAATGACAAGACATTCTGCAAAGTTTTGTTTACCATTGAGCTAGTCCTCATCAGACAAAATTATTGGATGTCCTTTCATGGTATGGGTTATTCCAAACAATATTTATGTTTTAAATCCTAACTTATTGCTTGAGCCCTTGAACTTTAACTGAATTTCTGCTGTAGTAGAGGAAATTGGTCAGTCACCTTCCCCAAACAACAAAGCTCTTTGGGGTGCTCAGGAAATAGAGAGTGAAAGTATGTGAAAAATTAATCTTCAGGAAATACAGAACTGTCCGGGATATATCTGGAACAAACTGACTGTGGATTCCATCAGCTGTGGTGATGGAAAACCAGGCAATAACAGCTCAAACTGATGAGACAAAACGCTAATGGAGTATTTTCCTACCTAATCCTATAACTGAGGAAACCTGGGAGTGAATGTTGGGATCTTCCCAGGAGCTCCTGATGACTTTGGTGGGGAGCCTGCAGCCCTGCATCCAGATCCAGGACCATTGTGGGGGTCAGAGAGGAAACAAAGAGACCAGGAAACCTCATGTTCCTGTGCCAGGATGAAGTTCAGGGTGGCAAGAGCCACCATGCTGACCTGCCAAACCTCCCTCTTGGACTGTGTCATCTTGCATGCAGAACAAGGATCTCATGGAAGAAACTGTTATGCTAAACTGTCCAATTTCTCTCCCTTACTGCACTGTCTTCCTCACGAGACAGGGAAGGCCCCTTGATCCCTAAGATTAAGTATCTGTGAATAAAGTGTTCTGATACACAAATCCACACTATTACCTTCCAGACAATCAGAGCAGAAGAAACATATTACCTACCTGGAGAATTTAGACTTTCCACTGACAACAGTTTTCAACCATTAGGCCAAGAACCACTTCATGGCAGGGAGAAGTGATAAGCAATAATGGCAACACATTTGTTGCAGTTCTTTGTGATGTTGGCAGGCCCTGATCATGAGGTGAAGGAAGAGCCATTCTTTGCTCCTAATCACTCTCTCTCCTAGGCCAGGAAAAGGTTTGTCACATTAACATTTGTCACATTGAGGTTAAGAAGTACAGGTAAGGATTGTACATACCTGACCTTACATGTCTTGTTGAGGTTTGTGTAATAACAAATACATTGCTTCATTTACATAATACACTGTAACCAAGAGAAAGAGAAAAATCCTCAGATTGCCCAGGTTCCTGTATACTCATTGAGGAACAAAAAGAAAAAATGTGAGATGACTACACTTGCTAACAGAACTAATTCTGGTCACTAGTACTAGGGATGGTGGAAGGAACACACAGACAGAAAGCTGAAGGAGTTGATAGATTTTCTGCCAACACATTGTCACCAACTGCAGGCCAAACTGAGCCAGCCTGCTCTCGGTTCCAGGCAGTGAAGCACTTTGTTCCTACTCTGCTGTCCCTGCATAGTCACTGTTAGCTGTAACTTAGCTAAATGCTACTATTTGGATTTTGGTCTTTTCTCCCTTGCTAACTCTATTATGGGTAGACCAAGAGAAAACAAGGAAGAGATCCATAAATAAGTAATTTGCTGCAGCTTCATCTTTGTGATCATATATGCCTTTGCTCATTTGCCATGGCTAAATACTCACAGACGAGAAAAAATTGGACCAGTATAACTCAAATCAGCCTTTATATTTGTAAAATTATCTGGGTTCATTTTCTTATCTGAGAATTAACTTTGATTCAGTTTAATCTGTGACTAAATTATTTAAAGTAAATTCAAATAAATGTTGCTGTTCCTCTGAAATAAGATGTGAAAAAGGATAAATTTTTCTGTGTTGCTTTAATTTCACAATATAAATTTACATGTAAATTTATATTGGTGTTATGTTCTCAAGCAGCAAAGTCTTTTGGGACTTCCTTTATGTCTTTCTCTCCTGTCTGTTTTCTTTTTTCTTTTCAAGGTTAATGGCATGATTACCCAAACACAGTGATTTATTCATCGCTTAATATTCCAAGGAAGTTGTTAACAAGTCATGGATTGGGTGTTAGGTTATTTAAGGCTATTAACAAGACATGCAAATACTCAAGCATGTACCTGTGACTGACATAGAACTGCATTAGTAAAACACATACATTTTAAAGTTTTTCCTGGCTTAAACTGTGTGGGTAGCATGGCTTAAAGGACTGTGAGACCATTAAATGAGACCATTAAGGTCTTCATTGCACAAAAATGCTGCTAACTCTTTCTGACTTTTTAATTGCTCTTCAAAGGATGGTGGCAGCATGCTGGGCACACCAGGCAGACTCAGCACAAACCAGAGCAGGAGATCAGTTATCAAGCAAGTAACATTATTCCTCAGGAGAAAGATAATGTCCTGACTGACGAGGTCATGAAGGGAGGTTGTTTTGTTTGGAAACAGTGAGCTCTTTGGCAGAAATGGAAGTAGAGTCCAAAACAAATTCCCTGAGGTAGAAGCTGTGGAATTAAGGAAGTGCCAGCATTTGCACAGGAGAGCTAAGAATGGGGGTGCTCCATAAGTAGGATTTTCTTCAGCCTCCTTTTTACTCTAGGAAAGAGACAGCCTAGGAATAAGTAGAGAACAAGGAGAAGTGTAAAGTCTTCCTTCACTGTGACTAAAAAAGGGATCAAGGTTCAAGGAGGACTCGGCTGTCACCAAGCACAAGTGAGGAGGTTTGGACACAGAAAGGGGATTCACAGAAGTGACTGCAAAAAACCAACCAACCAACCAAAACTCAAACCTTCTTAAATTAGTAAGCTGCACTGAGGTGTGTGCCTTCTACCTTCCTTTTCGATGTAAGAGACACCAGTTGACTAACTTAGAATCATAGAATGGCCTATGTTGGAAAGGACCTTAAAGATCTTCTCGTTCCAACCTTCCTGTCCCAAAGGGCAGGGACACCTTTAACCAGACCAGGTTGCTCAGAGCTCCATCCAACCTGGCCTTGAACACAACATGCATCTACAACTTCTCTGAAAGAACAACTTCAGTCTGAGTGGTTTGGAAGCCAACACCCAGGCAGAAGTGTTAGCTGAGACCCGAAAAAAGGGAAGGCAGCGGTAAACTGGAGCAGCAGGAGGGAATCAGTGCTTCTAGAAGCAATTTGGATAGAGCTTGGCTGGAATATATCTCCTGCACCAGCCAGGCAGCGCTTGCACCTAATACTGTCAGTCTGGTACCTGACAGCCCTGTCAACGCAGTGCCTAGTTGAACATCTAGCAACATATAGATGGGCACCAATAGACTTTGCTCAGAAGATGGAGCAAAGTATGTCTGTTTAATAACCTCTTCCTTTCAAAAGCACAAATTACTTACAGGAAATACTTCAGTATAACCCTTACCTTTGAGTCTCTAGCCAAGGGTCTGGTCATGAAAATAAACATATTGAACATGCAAATTCAGTCTGTCTGGATGTTGCACTCAGATCCCAGCCAGACTCCTTTGTTTTACTTTTCTCCAGAAGAAGCAAACAGTGTTGCAACTAAAATAGATGAGACCATTTAATTTTACATGACAAGTTCCTTCAGCCGTGGGTTAATGCTGGGTGCCAGTGTTAGGATCACAAGACAAAGACTTGCTTTTGCAGTGAGCATGATAGCACATGTCGATCTTGTAACTACCTGTTGATTTGACCTAAACATTGGAATTAATAGTCCTCTATTAGTGAGTTTAAAAAGTATCATTCTGCTTCAGTCTTGAACCTCTGTAAGGGGGAAGCGAAATGCCCTGTGGCTTGCTTTGCTAGATCCAAGCCGTGTGCTCTGAACAGAAGTCAGCGTAAGGCCACTAACCCACCTCCATGAGACTTAGAACCACGTGAGAACCTAGCCACAGGACATGGCGCAATACATTCATTTCCAAAACAAGAGCAGGTTGGACAGCATTAGGAGGTCACTTATTCTACCCACTGGCCCCAAGGCAGTATTAGACACACCTAAATCTGTCAGAACTGTTTTTCCAGAATGTCTGCACTCTTGCTGGGGTAAGGTACACTGTAGACCTTTTGTCTCAGAGGCAGCTGAACATGTAAAATTGGATTTCCAAATCAAAGTCATTACTACCACTTTAGAAGTCAAAGGGGATAGCTATTGCATAGAAGCAATGCCCGTAACAGTACCAAAACCACACGTTGATGTACAGTGTAGCGCATATACTAGTTTTATAATCTAAGAGAGAGTACTATGAAACTCAGCTCTGATCAAACAACACTTTCTGCATTGCCCTCTCCTGCAAAAAAAGTTGCTGAACTTTCAGCTGATCTAATCCATTGCTAACTGTCTCCCCTTTCCCAGAGCAAATATCCTGCTGTGCATGAATAATTAGCATGCTGGTCTGGGGCCAGGGAGCTGAGCAGCCCTGCTCACCTCAGCGAGGCTGCCTGTCCGGCTGTGGCCCCGACAGCCGTCATGGGGGATGTCTGCTTCTTACATCACCATGGCAGCAAGTGCACATTCAGCCATTCCATACATTACAGCACATAGGGGTCAGCTGTGGTGCCCTGCAAAGCCACCTAATTCCTCTTCTCTGACTTCATATGCTCTGTTTGGAAAAGACCCATTAAAGACCAGTGTAAAACAGCTATTCTAGAGAAGCTGCGTAGTGAGACAAGTTATCTCTTAACACCAAGTATGACAAATATTTTGGAATGCATTTAGCACTGTAATACTCTTAAGATTTTGCCAAGGTTCTTTGAAACTTGTGTCACACGTACTTCAGACAAGCATCGTGATTTTCACCCAGGCTACAAACGTCCATTCACCACAACAACTTTTAATCTCCATCTCTTCATGACTTCAGTAAAGCACTTGTCTCTATGTTAAAAGCTGAGCATATACAGGAGTGCTTCTCAATCTTGGCCTCGCAGATCACACTGGATGTACCTGCTTTGAAGACCTGGCTTTAATCTTGGGGTTATTTCATTTGTAACCTGAATGAACAGTCCAAAATCTGATGAATAGACTATAAATATATGAGAAAATAGATGCCAAGGCTCTAGGGAAAGGAAAATAAAAATTTTGTTATAACAGTATTCCAACATTGCACACTGATTTTACAGCCAACACTAAAAACTCATTTGTTGTCACAGATGGAAGAATAACTGATTAAAAATGCCAAATTTCCCAGTCAAATTATTCTTTTATTATAATTTGTCAGAATATTGACTCACAAATTTCTGAATATATAATGATGTTCTGAACATCTCTTAATAGCAAGCTTTGCAAATAAACTGCCTTATAATAATGTATTTTTTAAGACTGATTCTTTTTTATTATTATTTTCAATATCTGTGACTTTGAAATCTGAAGAAAACAAAATTAGTTTTAAATAAAATACAAATTCTAATATTCTCTTTCAGTCACCTCCAGTAACTTGTCTAAACATCTCTACAAATAGACAATGTGCACATTCCATTTTATTAATTTCCCTACTACCTAAGAAGCACATTTTTTAGCCTGAACCTTTTTTTTTAAATTGAATTCCTACACAGACAGTTTTTCATGGTACAAAATTTATTCCTTAAACAACATACTCAGAATCCACAAATGAGTCATTCCAGGGTAGATGAAGACTGGCCTCTCATTTTCTAAGAATCTGCCTTAGCCAAGGGCAAGAGCACAAACCAGGTGTCTGCATTGGAAGAGTTAGCTGTCTATCTCAACTGTAACTATTATTTGAGTAAAAATAAAAAGGAAGGGATAAAATACCTCTCAAAAGATAGTGTGCATGCTCCTATTCCCTTTCAGAACAAAGTCAAACAGGTCAGATACAGTTATCTTCAAGCTCAGCTTAAGCTAAAACGTTTGGCTTCGTTCAGGAGGAAGAAATTACATTGCTCACTTGGATCAGTTATAGCTAGGGAACATTTTAAAACTACTGCCCCTCAACTGTTTGCTAATATATCTCATCTGCAACACCAGTGACAGCACCAGTGTAGAAGGATTAATGAATCACCTGAAAATGAAATTTTGGTAAGCCAGGCCACCACTAGATCCATATTTTACAAGAATAGTGTGCTTCATATGTGTTCACTGAGTAGGGCTGTGACATGGGCAGGTAAAGACAAACATTTTGACCTGAATAAACTACGTATTTCACATGGTTATGTTGTCACAAAGATCTGTTTCATGTTGCCTACCAATATTTTTTTCCAATTATGAGGTTTGAGATTTAATGAGATCTTCCTGAATCTGAGATATGTAAATAGGCTGCATTCTGATACAGTACACTTTGAATCAAAGTGCATTTTTGATGCATCAGACAGAGGAGCTGTTAAATTGCATTCATTTTTGAACATGATGCAAACCCTTTGCTAACAGCAAATGACAGAGTAATATGGAATGAACTTCTAGCACTGCTTAAGTCAGTGGAATTTTGTCCCTTATGTTTATAAGGACAGAATTTAAATTAATTATTGTATAAATCAGTATTAGACTCTCTTTGATGGTCTTGGGCTTCTAAACCATTCCATGCTTCAGATAACAGTGATATGTATGTCTGTAAGCGTGTTTATCCTAAGTCATATCGTGAAGTGCATAGCATAAGCATATTGATAAGTTATATTTTCCTCTAGACAAACCATCCACATCTGGACAATGAAAGTTCAAAGCGAATTCCAGGTGGAGTATGATGGATTCCTCCCAGACACCAAGATGAAATACTTTCTTTTCTGTGTAAGCATTCTATGCCTTTTGAAAACAATCAAACAAACAATACTCAAAACTGGAAGAGTTCCTGCTCTGCAAGTCTTTGGGTCTCACTATTTCCCTCCATTATATATACAAATTATGTATACAAATTCCTTCCATTATATATACAAAATTATACATACAGTCTTTGTTGTGCCTCACAGATGAGGCTAAACTCCAGAGCTGTGATTCTCAGCACATTTCCTATTACATCTTTGTCCATATGTGGAAAGAAGGGGAAAAAAGGAAATTTTGAAAGCCTGATTTTCTGATCTTCCTCACTGTTCTTTCCAGTCTGAATCTCAGGAAGACAGACAATAATTTTTTTTGTAGAAGTTGTTCTGCTTGAAATTTAATGGTCAGGCATAGACCTAAAACCCCCCAAAACAACTCAAAACTGGTAGCTGCCTCTACTTAAGGGCACAGAGGTCTTGTCCTTCAGAGAGGCTAATCACTCAGTTTTTGGTGGAGCCACTCATCTAAATCAGGGATAAGACTCACTTTCACCACCCTCAGCTTGAGATTCCACACATAAAAATCACATGATGAAGTGTGGGTATTTATAATGTTGTCTACATCTAAAAGCTAGTTGTCTGAAATTTTCTGTACAGTCACTAGAAAGAAATAAGCATTTTTAGGATATGAATCACCTCATCCTACTGCAGATATCTAAAATATGTCATAATAATTGTGCCCGAGAAGTGCCTGTTTCTTACCAGTGATTGTAAAGGAAGTCTTAAGTAGCAATAGATGTATGCATCTGTATGTTTGAGGTTCAAATCTCCTGAGACAAATCTAATTCTATTTCATGACAAGGCACGGGTGAAGGACCTCACCAAAATCTGCAGGAAACACATCTAGCAGGAATTTTTGCTGCACTGGCCATCTTTGATCACAGCTGCAGCACAGGGCCATGGCATGGAGAACGCAGACGCCCAACACAACAGCCAAACAGTGGACAGTGGCTCAGGCTGAGCACCACATGCAACAAGGAGAAAACTGCTGATGCTTCATCATTAATGCAAGAGCTGTAGGCACAGTGCTGGGGAGTGGACGTGAGAGTCAAGGCAATAATTATCATCACCAGTCCATGAAACACAATTATCAGGGTGCAAAATAAATCATAGTAGTAAAAGATGCAAAATACACTGTGGTCAAGATGACTAATTGGGGAAAAAGCATAGACAAAGAAAGAGTTTTACAAATCTCCAGTGCTGTGTTCTAAGCAAAATCTTCTATTATGAACAAGTGAACAAAAGGAATCCTGAACTATGGAGGGAGAAGCAAAAGATTTCTAGATTGGTTAGATAATGTAGAGACTATAGAATGACAAAGCAATTCAAACTATTTTGAGTTCAAGATAGGGACAAATGATGAAACTCACTTTGCAGCAGAACTACAAAGTTCAATGCTACCTGAATAAGAGGGGAAAAAAAAGCAAAGTAAAGTAAGAACCAGATTTGACCACTAGGTAAGTGGGTGATGTAAGGGGGAATTTCTGCATTGCTACTTCAAACGTTTTATTAAGTAATCATGAGGAGGTTGTTTATTGATGGGGAGACCAAGAAGACAGTGATGACTTTTATACCACAGAGGCAGGAACACAAAAAACATATGAAGAGACATTACACCAAGGTGTTAAAAAAAAAAAGGATCAAAAAAGGAGGATGGTATTATAGACAGTATTTAAAGATATAGAATAAAACGGGACCATCACTGACGACAGACCCCCTTGAACCAAGTATTGATATCTGGGCTGGGAGAAGTATGCCGTACTTGGAGGAAACACTATCATCCTCCTTCCAGCATCTGATATTTCTGATGTCAGCTGGTGACAGACAAGTCAGATGAACATCCACGGCACATTTCCTGTTCTAGAAATATGTCTTCCTGTTTACTCCTTGAATTCTTTACTCCAGCTGATCAGCATATTCTAAGAGTTTTCTAGTAAAACTGTGTAAGCAATTATGGTAGAAAAGAGAGAGGGAGGCTTTATGAAGTGTTACACTGAAGTGGATATACTCAGAATGTTTTTTAACATAAAACAAATTATTTCAAATTAAAACACCAGTGTTCTCAAAATGTATTTTAAATTGGTTCATTGTCTGTTGGCCCCTTGCCCTTTGAAATGTGTTCAGAAACAATTTCCTCTTTGCGTTGTTTTCTATAAACATAAAGCACAAGCATTTAAGTAGTAAATTTCTTTGCCACACACTGTAGAAGGATAAAACAATAGGAGAGCCAGAACCACTATTTTGTGTGGGAGAAAGATGAGTCACTGACATGAGATAAAATTAAATTGGTTCTTACATAAGTTTAACATAACCTTCACTTTTTCAGCATCAAGGCTGATGACTCAGTATTTGTTTATAACGGGTGTTCATAGTCATATAATACCTGGCCATCACCAAAGATGACATATGATATCTATCTATATCTATATTTTATAGATATCTAAGGAGATTGTTGCAATTCCTACATGACTAGATATAGATAATTATACTCCTGTGATACTGTCTTAGAGCCATCACTCTTCACAGCTTTGTGATGAAAAATTAGTAGTTTCTTCTGAATTCTCTAAAAAGTATCTCACTTTTTTTTTTGAGCAGAAATAAGGGGAACAAAGGGCAATCTGAGTTATCTACAAGAATTTAGATCCATATTTCTCTTCCAAGAATAAGAAGAAATGGATCAGAAACATTTGTTTTCCATAGTTACGAATCAATGTAAAATTTCAAGTGATTAAGTCTGAATTACTAAAATCTTGACCAAGAGTTCTAGCAGAACATGAATTTGGTTAATTGTAAACTGATTGTTCCCAACAAATTAATATATTTTCTGTGTTACTTAGTCTCAACATGGTTCTATTCTAAGGAAGTTACTTTGAAAGTCAGTAAATGCAGAGTTCAGTTCCCTTCTCCTGCTGAAATATAGTACTCCTGAAGTGTGTTGGACGGCACCTTGAGTTTCCACTTCCACAAAAACTTTAGCCAAATCATCAGTATTGCAAAAACTTAAAGGCTGACCCTAAAGCCTACGAAATTGCTTCTCCAGAAATAAAGGCCAACATCCAACAGAGGTTTGTTTTTTTTTTTATTCCTGGGGCAGTGCTCAGATTCTGCTTACCTGCTTGTGCATGATGACTCCTGGTGGGAAGCGGCTGACACCTGCCTGCTCTTACCCCTGCTCAGTAAGAGCCTCTCCACTGTCCCTTTGAAGAATTCATTTCCACTTTGACTAGATCTGCAACTGCACGTGCTTGGACATAGTACTCCACTCTTCTTGAAGCTCCCAGATTCTTTGTGATTGCAGTGGGAGCACAAGTACTGTGACTGGATCTATGAGAGAGTTTCCTATTATGGAGAAAGAATGGACTGTTCCACATATAGGAATTTTGGTGGAGCAGCTGTGTGATAAGAGGCCAAAATTCTCTCAAGCACCAATGGACATTAGAAAACAGCAGTCTGATGGCAGCTAACTAAATATCTTCTGGAAGTGCAGACTTTTGCCATGTTCACAGTGCTCAAAAGGCAGAAAGCCCATGGAGTGTAAGATAAAAAAACCACAAAGGACTGGTAAAAATATATTAAGAGACTGGTAAGAATATGTTAAGAGACATCTTGAGACTCTCCTGACTAGACCAGTTGATCAGCATAACCATAGCTGACTAACACTTGAGAAGGAAAAAAATAATGCAGTGATTTTTATTTTTTTTCCCCCCCAAAATAGAATGGATCTACACATAGCTACTGAGGAGTAGTAACAGTTCTATATCTATGCCAAGACATCTTCTTCATGTAGGTTGGGCCCCCTGCCTTTTTTCCTTTTTTTTTCTGGACTATGTAAAGCTGACACTATTTTCTGTAAGCACCGTGGAAGGAAAAGCATATTCTAGAGGAATGTGAGGGTTGGTCCAAAGCCCACTAAAGTCAGTGGAACTCTTTCCATTGACTTAAATGGGCTTGAATCAGACCCTACATGAAGAAAGATGGATCTTCAAGTTCTGGGCTAAGGAAATAATTCCACTGGGAGTGGCATGGAAAAAACACATGAAGGTGAGAGAACTTGAAGAAAACAAAAGGATCTGAAAACTTGGCAACAGCAACTGCTTCAGTATTTTTGGAGGTCATAAAAACAGATGAGCTTTCTCTGATGAAAATTCACCCCCCTTTAAGCAGGCTGATTTATTCCTTTGTCAGGAGCATATCAAGCACAGGTAAGAGTGATCTCCTGGCCTTCTTCCTTTGTGCTTCACTTCAAAATTGACTGTCACAATGGAAATGACACAATGTTGTCAGCTCCTCCCAGAATGCTGTCTAATTTATCACAAGCAGTTTCAAATACTTGTTTATCCAGCTTTTCCATTTCTTTCAATTCCATAAGAAGTAAAAATTCCCCAGTGTCCCTTGTGTCCCCATATGGCCTCTCTCGACTGATCGTTATCCAAAACTGACTGTTTTATTAGCTGCTGAGTTTTCAGATCCCATAATAAATGCCTCAGAAATGCAAGTGGTGCTTCTATGTTAGTGTGCATGAAAAACAGCTTCCAGGTGAATTGCATAAATGCATATTAAAAAGAATCAGTATTTGGCGGACAATTAGGCATTTAAAACAACAGCGATACATTTTTGAAGAAGATAAATCAAAAACATCAGTTGAACATAATTAAAGCAGAGAGGAAAAAACTATTTTCATTTAGATTAATGCAG
>WEIT01023511.1:255-80468 GCA_013389985.1 Dryoscopus gambensis | reverse complement strand
CCGGTCAAATCATAAAGACCACCTGTCTTCATTCTGCAGGAAATAAATACATCAAGTAAACATTCTTGTAGCTCTTCACTTCTCATCAAGGTACCTCCTTCTAGGGTCATAGTCATCCTTCCTCTATTTCTTTCCTTCAGTTTCTCAAGTCAGGGACTTGAAATTCTCAGGGCTTCTGCATCATTCATTTACTGACACTTTCCTTGGGAGATGAGCTCTATGTGGTTCATTTGGTGTGAGTACTACAAGCTTTCCTAACCCCATTTTGAACAATTAATAATTTCTTATCCCTCTTGCAGATCCAGGATAGCAGAGCTTCCTAACCTCTATCCAAAATAGAAACAGTTTCACCAATGTTTCCATGGCTAGAAAATGGATGGCTTATCCATCTGAGCATGGATTTTATAATTGCAACTATTTCAAAGCTATTCTTACCACACAGTCTTTGATACAGCTTGCAGGATCCAATTGTTTTTCAATAATGTCAGATATCCAGCTCTGTTTTGATAAACAGCTAATGATGGAGATGTTAATCTGAGATGATTTCCAAAAGACCAATTTGTCCTTTGTGTCTGTCACTAGAGCTCAACATCTCTTCAAGTACCATTTAATCTGACTGACTTAACATGATTTTTAGTCTGGACAGTGCCCCAAAACACTTGGAAAAGCAAGTGACCCAATATAGCACCTTCTGGGGACAAACTTGTGCTCAACACACAGGCTCAGGCTTGAAAGAAGCATCCTGGAAGTGCATGGAGTTCTCAGCAACACAACAAAAAGGATTTAAGGTGATGAGTAAGTACTTGCTGTCTCAGAGCCTTTGATAATTGCACCACAGGGAATGCTCTTTGTGGTGAATCTGAGAACAGAATCAGAAGAGAGAGACTTGAAGTGAAAATCGCACAATGGCAGGTTTCCTTGTGCAGAGTCCTGGGCTTGAGGAGAGTATGGCAGAGGGAGCATGATGACCTTCTTTAGAAGTAGGACTTACAAACATACTCTGTATTTATTTCCTACGCAGATGTCACATGCTTGTCACTTCTGGGAGTACAGCAGAATTTTCTTTGGTTCTAGCTGCCTGTCTGTTGGAAAGAGGACCTTAGAAGGTCCTACTAAAGTCCATTAAAAGCACCATCTTCTGTTCTAGCTGTAAAGAGGAAGCTATTAAAAAACATTCTGGGGAAGTCTTTGCAGGAAACTCAAGGTGGATGGTAATAGGTAATTAAAAAAAAGTGCTCCTGAGTAATTCTGAAATCTTCAACTGCAAGGCAGGGGTCCAGACATCATTAAGTAACAGCTGTAAGGTGTTGATATCTGCCTGGTGATCTGGTCCCTCTTTTTCTCTTATTCTTAAAAAGCCTTGAATTGTGTCATTTGAAATGAGTGTAGGTCGTATGAATAGAGCTATTTTCACTTCAGGTCTTTGCTTTTAGATCTTTGGTGAGCTATGGATTCCCTATATGATGTGGACACCAATGAAAAGATCTCATGTCAGACACACCTTCCATAGAAAATGTAGAAACAGTGCTAAACTTAAGTTGTCCCAAAGTAAATCATCCTATCTCTTCTGAAAGTGTTACCTTTCAATCAGAGTTGTGGTTTTTTTGTCGTTGTTGTTGGTTTTGTTTTTGTTTTTAAAGTACTATGAATATGTAAGCTCCAGGGGTTACTTTATTTGGGAAGTTACCAAATAAAACATATTAGTGAAACAATATGGCGAAAGCTACTATGTATATTTGATCCATATAAAGTGAGATGGACAGTAAACATATTGTTATGTCAGGGAAAGAGCAAAATTACATTTAAGGTGGGTACTATAATAACATTTAAACTTCAATCAAACACAGAAAAAGGTTGTGATTCTTTAGGAGGGTTGGGAGAAGGAACTTTACCTTCATTCCTTGTAAGTCATGTGGCCCCAGGCCAGTCAGAATTTTTATGATAAACACATTATGAGAAGGAGGAAGAGTGTGTGTCTTGGTGGAGCTGAGTAAGTTCATCATGGGAATCTAAAAATACAGTACAGGAAAGAACAAACAGGAATTTGTGATGCCCTAAAACTCACAAGTTCTGCTAAAGAAAGCAGCAGAAATATAGGCAAGCGTTTGCTCCTTTAGATAATGTTCCCGAGAAGCCATCATTTTTACTGAGCCTCATGTTGTTTTCCTGGGAACTTCCTCAGTGATATTGTGAACAAGGGAAGAAAAATTCAACAGATTGCAGAATGTCTCTCTAGGGGATAAAAACCCTCCTTTGTTTAAAAAGAACTTTTCCTTTGCTTGTGAGCCCCTATTTGGTCTTGGAGGAGAAACACATCCCATGAACAGTGGCTGAAGTCATGGAATACCCAAAGTCCAGCACCACAACAGCAAAAATTGCCAAGCTCATGGTACAACATATTGATACCAGGTGTTTGATCTGAGATATAAACTTGGCTGAGAGATTAATTATGAGTACTGTAAACAAAAGTACGGAAGCATCTCTGCACTGAGCTCATGCAGAGGGGTTTGTGAGGTCTTAGTCTTTGTTTCTCATGCGTGAGACAGGAGGTAGTAGGGAAGGAATAGTGTTTCTTGCCCCCAACCATGGTTCTTTTCCATGCTTTACCTATGACATGTCTTAAACCTTTCAAGAAGCCATCCCCAGGGTCCAGTGAGGGCTCTTCAGAGAGTACCAGGCCTCTTTGGTCAGAGATTCCAGATGTTATGCCGAGTAGCTGGACATCAAACAGACAAATTTGCCTTTCATTTCCATCAGAGCCAGTATTTTGGATTCAGTGTCTTTGGATTCAGTCTTTATAGATGCCTTTGAACAGTGCTTCAGAAGGGAAAGTTTTGGCATTCTGGGGTTTTGCGCAGAGCTGTAACGCGTCTCCACCAGCTGTTGCAAGAACGATTGGGTTGCCTGCTTGTTCACAGGAATACCTCTTACCTGGCAGCCCAAATCCCCATGCTCCTCTTCTGTCCAGCATCTCTCATCCTTGTTCATGTCCTGGGATGCTGATTCCTCATTTCTGCCAGGAGATACTGCAGCATTCAGGTGGCTGCTTCAGGAAGGTGCTGATTTTTTTTCTCATTCATCTCTCCCCCCACACCAGGCTTCCTGTGAAAATCCAAATTTCATTTAAGAGGAGCTGGAAAACAGGTTACAAGTGAAATTGGTGTTAGACATAATCCAAGCCTACTCACATCAGAAAGTCTTCCTGGCTTCTTTGATGTGCCTCGCCTAGGGGCCCTAAGGCATCTTTTAGCTTTGTATAGTCAAAGTGTCAAGGTCATTACAGTTGTTTTCTTCTGTTGCTACACAGGCCATCTGGAGCTACTAAAACATTCCTATTATTTTACTAGATAACTGTTGAACATATATTCTGTACAGCTTTAATTCTCAGTTGGTTGTGCCAACTTTCTATAGACCACACAAGATGTTATTAACTAGAGAATGGGTTGTGTTACTTTTCTTTGTTACAAGTTTATTAATGATGACTGAGATGAGGTCCCTTCTGGGATGGTACTTACCTTTTCCACAACAGTTGACACAGCACAAATTGTTTTAGGATTGAAAGAGATAAGTTGAAACTGCTGAGGGACTGGAGCATGACTGTAATTACATAAAGCAGAGCAATCCACGTGTAAACAAACATTCAGGCTGTCAAGCCTCCCTTTCTAAAAATTTTGAAAAAACTAATTTAACATCTTGTATATGACTCAAATATTTACAGATCTCATGTTGTATACTAAGGATTTGAAGCAAAGCCTAAATAAAACAGCTACACAATACACAATTTATTTTATAGGTGGGGCTGGCACTCACTTTTATGAGAGCATATGGTGAATATTTAGAGAACAAATCTATGCAATTCAATTTCACCTCCAATATGCATATTTTTCAGTGAGTGGCTTAAGGCCAAACAGGATAATACCCCTTGTGGGATCCCCTACACCACTCCAAATTGATTCAAGACAACAAATTTAATGGGGGCTGCCAGTCATTTGTGGATTCTGTAATTTGAATACTTTCCCAGATATTAACCCCCATGGGTCTAAGCACTCTCCTCTCTCTGGTACACAGGGAAGAGCTCCTATGATAGCTAGATGCATTATTTTTGATATGATGGTAATTTATGGGTTTGATATTCTCAGCTCATGGAACCTCTGTGACATCTTAATATTTTAAAAGTCCCTTATTTTACAGTGGGAAACTGATAATGTATTGACTCTTGGCTGGTATTAACAAAAATTGAAGCATTTTTGTTTTTAACAGTATTTTCCCCTGTAATTCTGTCTAGTTCTCTTGAAACCACAGTGCTGTAGCAGGATCAGTATGAGTGGGTGCCATGAAAACCCTTACTTGGAAAAGCTGGTTGCAAAACCAGGATTGCAATTTACCACTGTTTAAGAGGTTTAGAACAGACACTGCTCTTCAAAGCATTTTCTCAATTTTCCTTGATGGCAAGAACAGTTTGAACTATTTTTTTTTTCCAGTGGAAGTGAAAATCCATTACCCTACTTAGTATAAAAAGGGGAAAATTGTGTCCCTGACAGAATACCTTCCATCTCCAAGGCAGCAAATATTTATTGTTCTAATGGCCCAACCATAGAAAAACTGTTGCTGTCACAGTGTATTATCATGTATCCTTATCATTATTTTCATTTTTATTGCTAGCTGTAGTATAACATGACTGACATACTGCAAGGCTGTTCTACAGTGAGCGGTGTAGGAGGAGACAGGAACAAGAAGCCTTACAAGTCAAAGGAGTTGATTCTGACTCTGAAACACCTCTCAACAAAATCCAGCATTTTAAGTATGATAAAATTGGGGGAAGAATTGTACCTCTGGGTACGTTTTGAAATGGAGTGGAAGAAAAGTGATCCTTGGGCAACTTCTGCTTTCTGCCTGTGAGAGGGCTCCTGCAGACGTGGCTGGCAGTGCTCTGGTCTCTGTGCCTTCATTTTCCTATGCCAGGGAGCACAGAAATGGCATGGAGTCAAAGTATCTGGGTTGGACTTTCTGCGTGAGTCACTTTGGTGATTCTAAGTGCAACTAGCAGAGTAATTTCTGCAAAGAATTTAATCCATGGGCTATTTTACATAAATGTAAATGTCTTCAGAAGTTGCCAGAAGGATCAAGCCTTGCAATATATTTTTTGGCCAAAGTTTTAAAATCAGTAAAAATGTCTGGCATGAGCCAGGGTCTTGGTCTGGATCTAAAACATTCGTGTTCTGGTAAAGAAAGAAAGGAGCAACAACTGAAACTTTGGCTGTAAATAAGAAACTGCTCAGAATGAGAGTCATTGATCTTCTATTAGAATGTGAGAGATGGACACACCTGTGGAAGGACAGAGGATGGTCTCTGGGAGGAAGAACAGATGCCAGTGAAGGTATCTGCTAAGTTCTTATCTTCATCAGCTGTCTGCATAGCCGATGAAGGCAGAGTTAGTTCTCCATCACTGTAATCCTTGTGCTGCTCATCTTTATCAAGTAATGCCAGTTAAGCTACAGGCTTCAGACGCACCCACACATAGGGTGGTTCAGTTTCTTTTTTACCTGGACACTCAGCAGAGCTTATGTAGTCTTCCTTCTTTTCAAATATAACGTAAAATGGAGTACGACACCTTTGATGAGTAGTTTGGGTGCCAGTCTCAAAGGCACCATGAAATGCCATCCTTCAGGCCCAAGCAGCTTTGCGTCCTGCCCTTACACTGCTGCTCAGCAGGAGCAGGGAGTGGGTTCTCTTTCTGGGCTCTGGCATGGGGATTGATTTGCTGCAAAAGCCACAGAGCCGTAAATGCTGCCAGCTTGGGGCCCAGTGGGAGCCAATTTCCTTATACTCTGCACACTGCCAGGGCCTGATCCCATATCCTCCTCCTTGCTGAATGCCTTGTGTGCTTTATGTACATGGGGAATGGAGAATCAGGGCCCAAGACCAAGGAAGAAAGGGAAGCTGAGTTTTGTGAAGAAATTACAGAATTACTGATACTTCTAGAGCCCAAGCAGAGTAACTGGCCAAAATTACTGAATCACACAAGGAGAGGAAGATGCAATCTATAAAATTCCATGTCTGCCTTGGTTTCTATCTATAATTTGAATGTTTAAGACTTCAATGAAGAATTGTGAAGAACTATGAGGGTGACATTTGAGAGGAGTGGAGAAAATTCAGTTATTAATAAACAGAGCAAAATTATGTATAACGATGAACAATATTCTAAACCTATGCTCTTTCTGCCCTCCTCAAATTTTAAGGCAGAAAATAGCCTCCTCTTCTTGATGCTAAAGAAGAATAAGGTTGCAATGTCATAGCTGCTTGGCCATAAACATACCAGGATTATTTTGAAAGCTTTATCTTTTAAAATTAAAGTTGTGCCCTGACCTTATTGAGGGTGTGTGAAGGAATCATTTGATGCTTTGTTACTGCTAACAGCAAACTCTCCTCTTTTCTGAGAACAGCACCAGATTTCCAAGAACTGTTTTGCCACATTTTCCTCTAGAGGAATCCAGTGCCCAGACAGTCGATGCTGGAGTGGTTTCACAGTGCCCAGCAGACAACAGGCAGTACATGAATCCTCCTTTTACATGCCAGGCCCTGATGTGCTGAATAAGGACAGGGCTGAGAAGAAGGAGGCTCTGCAGGCACTGAGGGCTCTTTCAGCAGCACAATAAAAGCCTGTCCCAGCTGCTTTGCTGCGCCGGTTGCCACCACAAAAGAATATGAGCACAGCTTCTGGGCACAGACAGGCAGGCAGAGATGAAGACCTGGTGCTATCCACAGAGGTAAAAGTGACATTAACAAAACTGACCTTTTTCTTTTGTTCCTTCTTTTTGCTTTAAACTCAGGTCTAGTCCCACTCTCAGTGCAGGAAGCATAAACAAATTGTTCAAGGTGATACTAGATTTCCCAGTCTGCAGCACCATACTTGCTGTACAAAGAGCTCCACACCATGTCCTTCTCCTTGCCAAGTTAGCCTTTAGAAGTGCTGAGTGGTGGCAGGAGGCCAGCTCCACCTTTGAGACTGATGTCACTGTCAGTCTGTGACATGCCTGCAAGCAACATATTTTGTAAGGATCCAAGCTCCTCATTCACCACTGAGACCAGTTCTTATTTGTATTTAACCCTCTATATGGCAGAGTTCCACCTGCAACTCCCAGGAAATCCTCAAAGATGCTGGCTTGAACTGAAAGGTATTTTCCATGATCATAGTTAAGGCACATGCATATTTCACACTCTGAGTGCTAGGAAAACAGCTAAAATGTGGTATTTATGATGCTGCTGTTTTGTGCTTTCCTTTTTGGGAAAAGCAGGAAACAAATGGAGGCAGAGCTGTGGATACACCCACTCCAGTTGCCCTGCTTATTCTGCTTCACTCTCACTTGTGTACCAACCATGCAGCACAGCAGCCTGGTGGGAGGCAGGTTCTCTCCTCTCCCTCTGGGGAGCTACGAGCAAGGCAGCAGTGGAAAGCCCATGGCCAGGGTCCTTGCAGCCAGAGCTGCTCTCTTCATGGAGGGAGCTTAGCAGCACCCAGAGCTGGACAGTTTTGCCTTTGCCTTGAGGATGGTGCAGCCCAGTCCAGGTCTGCAGCAGCTGGAGGTCATGCCTGTGGCTGTAATACTTTGTCTGCTCTCACTGTGAAGCTTAAGGCAGTGTGAAATGTGGCTCAGTAACTTCCTTAAGGAAATTACCAACTGAAATATTTGGCAATGCTAAGATACCAGCTCCATAACACCAGAGAATGCTCTGCTCCTGCAGGCTCACCTTCTCTAGCCTGATGGCCCCTTCTTGCTTCATGGAAAAACCCACAGGATCTGGAAACTTTTATTAAACCTTGCCATTGATCCACTGGAAAGGCAGCCTGTGTGTACTCAATGCAGCCTAGTAAGGAACAGGAACTGGTTTTCCAAGTTCTACTGCACCTCCTTAAATAAATTATTTAACATCTAAACACCTCAGTTTCTCAGCTGGCAGAACAGCAACCGTCACAGGAGAGCAAGCAAACTTCCATATATTCCCAGGAAGCAAATGGCTGTGTAAGCACTGTCTGAGCTCATATAGAATCTGAGCAGGGAAGCCAGTCTCAAAATTCAGATAGGTACGTAGAAAATAGGCTGACAGTCAGACACAGTCCTGCTGGGCCCTTCACCTTGGCCCCTGGAATTTGGATGAGCAGTTGTAGTTTCTTATGTCTGCTGTCATTTATTTTCACTGTGATGCCGCCTGACCCCTCCTCTTGCTGAGCTCTCTGGATTAGTAACATTTCCACTGCTGGATTTTCCATCCAACTCAAAAAAAATTACAAATTCATCTTCACAGAGAGCACACATCTCTAGAAAAATGGGCAACAGCATTCCTGTCTTCGGTCATGGGACACAGCCAACTAAAGGGCATCCAGCCTGCATTATGAAAAGAACTGGAAGCTGATCATTTCTTGCATAGCACCACTACTGCATTAATGTATTTCCTGAATGGCTATGGATATTCCCTGTTTAAAGTGGCCAAGTTCCAAAAAACTCCCTGTAAATATGTTTCTCTTGCTGCCAAAAACACAGGGACAAAGAAATTCCTTTCTCCTGCCTCCACTTGCTCAAATTTAATTAGTAACACAATTTCTTCCTGTACTAAGAAAATGGCTTCTTTTTCTTCTCCAGGTACTCCAGCACAACAGACACTAATATAAAAACAAATTCCCAGTAAAATGCTGTAATATAGAGAAAACTCCTCAAAACTGGTAAGAAATCCTGGTATATGATAACTGGTCAAGCTCTTTGGGTCCACATTGCCAGGTACTGTATGTAACAATTGCAGCTAAAACTCACATAAGACTCCAAATTTTCTGTAACCACTCAGTCACACTGGTCACCAGGAGCATCTGGTTGTTTATGGTGCTAAAGACAATGAACACCTTCCCACCACAGCTGTGGTATATCCAGGAGAAGGGTGAGATGTATCGAGGCAGCACCTCCTGAGGGCCCTCCTAAGCCCCATTCTTGCAGAGCGAACCTCAGCACTCCCTCCCCGAGGTATGAGCCACGTTTGCTTTCATCTTGCCCCCCCTGACAAACTCACACGGACGTGTGTGTGCTTGTGTAATTACATAGTTTTTGGTGTATATGCATAGTAGAAACAGTCTCCACTGCACACGAGTCTTTCCCGAGGGAGAGGATGAGCAAATACATTATGAGACAGATGTTAGTCATGCTGCTTATTAAACCACGGCATGGCAGTCTTCAAATACTGAAGTGGTAACAGTGGCAGGACTGAGTAGAAGAGGGAAAATTATTTTCAGGTGTCTGTTTCTGATAACCACATTTTCCGAGGGGGTGAGCACACAAAACCTCTTTGATTTCATTTGGGACATAATGTTCCATTCCCATTTCTCGTTCGGAAAACACTAGGTTTACTGAAGGCAGCTCTGCCTCAAGTGGTACCTTCCCATGCAATGCAGTTGTTCCAATCAGGTGGCCCTCAAGCTTTTCAAAACCTCCCAATGAACACTAGTACCTTCTTAATATTATTTTTAACTTGCTGCTAAAACCGATTGCCAGAAAATCAGTCAATAACCTAAACTCCAGTTAACTTGGTTTAAACTGAGATCCATGCCCATTCCCTCTGCTTTCTAATCTGGAAAGCATTGGGAGGATTAATTACTGTTTCATATGGCTTTTGAATGTACAGCTGAGGGCATAGGTGTTCCAGAGAAGGCTTTGCAAAATATCTGCTCTGTGAAAGCAATGCCTGCCTGTTCTAAAGAGCCATCATGCTATAGTTCTGCAGAATTTGTCAGATGTTTTACATTTTTACAATCTTATGGCACGCTATAAACCATGTCTTTGCTGGAGAAGGATTTGCATGCTGTTTGATGTATGTGCCAGCTTGTGGCCTGCTGCTCCCTAAAGCAAAGGCTTGTTTGCATAAAACATGCATCAAAAGGAGGTTTGCTTACGTGGTAGCACGCTCAGATGCCTGCTGGAAAAAAGGAATTCACCGTGATGGAGGTTGAAAACCTACGTATGCATCTTTTGATTGTGTACACTTCATCTGATCACACTGTTACAGAAAAGAACCCAGAATTTATCAAAGTAAATGATTTAGAAAGCAAAGGGAAAACAACAACACTGGCCATAGCTTATATGCTATTCCCCAGACATTTCTTCAGTCACCATCTTGCCTAGATTCTCATTAGCACAGAAAAAAATGCTAGACTTTAATCATGAAGGCTTCCTAAGTAGATTAAGGGCCAATTTTAACTGTCCATTTAACTTACCTTTAAAGCTCTGTATTGTATTTCTCTTCTTAATCTGAGCTGAGCTTTTACACACAAACACTGTTTAAAAACAGCAGAGCAAATACTATGTGGTCACTCTATTTCCAAACACCAGGTTTGCAGCAGTCTGTGGTTAAAAGTTGTGTGGTGCTGATATGGGATAAAAGACAATATTAAGAGGGCTGGGAAAGTCCATTTGGTTTAAAGAGCATCTCCTCTACCCTGTTGTGGAAAAGGCCACTTTATAGACCATGCAAAGTGTCTGTTATTAGGGGTCTGGTGTTATCCCTGTATATACACATATGCATTGCTAGATATAAAAAGATAAAAGAGGCTTTCTGTTTTAAAGATAGAGAGACAGAGATACAGACAGACAGATCGATGCCTCCTTGTCCATCTTCTTTTAGGAGACTGTTTTCAATATATATGTTTAATTGTGTTATCTTCTGTGACTACATCAGCTGTTTGTAAGTGGTTGGTCTTTAGCTGATGTACTTTTAGAAAGATTTAATGCCCAATGTACATCCTGATGTGTTTTATTTCTTCATAGTAGCTGTAGAGGTGCTGCCTCTAGGCAGCTGGCAATGAACCTTCTGCATGTAATACATTATTTTCTGTTTAAATGATTGTTTCTAGGCTGTAATTACTGTGTCTGCACTGCAATATGCACCAAGCCTAATCAGTTCATCTGTCAGTGTTGTCTGCTACCCTGACAAGAGAGTAAAATCTGCAGGCCAGACCTGATAGATGTCGAGGTTTAAAAATGTCCTACTGCTTCTTCAGATTGGCTGTTTCTGCTACAAGATCAATGGAGGCGTCAGAAGAGTGTATGTGGATTTTTAAACTAGATTTTACTGAGTGACCTGACTCCCACAGAAAGAAGCGTTTCCACATATCCAAAGCTTTCTGGTATGTAGGTCACAGTCAATTTAGTTAACTTGCTAAGTAGCTCAAATGATAATTTAATTTTGGTGTAGGGTGGTGTAGTTTTTTTTTTTTCCATTCAGGTCAGGAGTGGCCTCAGGTAACAGTGGTCTAGTTCCTCACTCCATTCCCCATCCTGGCTCCATTTGAGTTTCAGAGTTGCCTCTGCCTAACCTGAAGAACCAGCACCAGAAGGATATTCTGTGCTTGCACTGGGATGATTTCAGAGTAACTACCTCCTGTCAAAGAAACCAGAAACCCTGGTAATGGCACTGCTAAATAAACCAGTTCTGGTTCTGGGAGCTGGCAGAGGCTAAATGGTGCTTGTGGGACAGGGTCCATTGCAACTGGAGTTTCTCCCAGTTCTTCATCAAGGATTGATGTTGGTCAGGGGAGCTGCTGGTCACCTAAACCAGACCTGCTGACCAAGAGTTCAGGCAGACTCTTCTAAGTGTGGTTTCTTCTAAATTATTTATCTCTGTGCTAGGAAGATGCACTAATTATTTGCTGAGTAAAAGTAACCCACATACCTGAGGAGGTGTTATTACATAGTGCTGCAGTTTCTGAATAATTTTGCTTCTGTTCTTGATGTGAAAAAGATTGCATAACTCAGGTAATAGTGTCCCACCATGTCTCCTCCACTGTGTGTCACTGTGTTCTTCAGCACGCATGGCTTGGCAAGTCGGTCTGTCCTGCTGAAGACTCCTGGGCCTTTAGGGAAAAGCACAGCATAGTGCAACTCATCAGCTCGAGTTTCCCTGTCACTCAAACGTGGACTGTTTCTGAGAGACACTGTCAGTGTTATAGACAGGCAAGGTCTGTCCCTTCGTGTGTCCTCCCATGAAAGTGACACCACTTAGGGTTTGCTAAAGCCAAGGCACAGGTCTGGGGCTGCTCCCCAGGAAAACAAAATGAGACTCATTGTTTATAAAACACAGCTCAGGATGTTGGTTTCCAGGGGCTCTGTCTTTCCCTACTTCTTACTGCTGTTTTTCTTCCAATTATTTCATGGTCCTAGTACTTTATTTTTAAAAAATACGTTTTTTTGTTTAATATGAGTACACATCAGAACCTACTTGTAATACATCTAAGATGTCTGTGCAACATCTTTAACTTAGATTTTTATGTGTACATAGTGAAGCAGAGGTGTTGTCAGAAGCATCACAGACTGAGAGGAACGCAAATAATTTGTGAAGCCAGGGCTTTGTTTTTTCTTTGAGATGTGATTTCCATGACAAACCACAGTGACATTGTAGTAAGAAAACTCCCTCTCAAAAGTCTTTGGTTTTGTCATGGAAATAGCTGTGACAAAATCATGGCCTTTATTGTTCTTCCTCTCATTCATATATGCAAAGTAAATTTTTTTTCAGTCCTGCCAATGCAGTGTGCAGAAAATCCAATGAAGAACAACACAATACACGTCTTCTCTCAGACAACATCAGGAATAGAGGCTGTATTTTAAAGAAAAACGCGCTGAAGCTATAGTCACAGATTTGTGATAAAAGTTCCCCAAATGTCTTTAGTTACTTAAGTCTCCTCCCTGAGCAGAAAATCAATGAGATTTTTGTTCTAAATTGCTAAGCACTTAACATTGCAATTCTTAATAGCTAAAATGTAGGGACTGCTCCAATGTAAAAGTGGGAACTTTCTTCAACATCCCAGAATGATGCCCTATTTCATAATGGCAGAGCTTAATATTTTTGAGCCAGGTTGGTTCCAACCAACTCAGTGAGAAAGAGGTGCTGAGCAAAAGCCTGTGGGATGAGCCTATCCATTTGCACTCAGCTCTCTCCTTTGGAGACTAATCCAGAGGGATCTCAGTGGAAGAGAGGAGCAGGAGGAGGATTAGGAGAGTACCTGAGTCCATGACATTTTTGTGTGTAAACATTATCTAAAGTCTTACTGTCAAAATTTAAAAATCCAATTACGGTATATAAAAAACCCTCAAACCCCAAACAACCTAGGGATTTAAAAGGACAAAACAAAATTTGCTATTTGCTGTTGTTGGCATTTAATAGGATTCACATTTGCTAGCCTAACAGTACTCTTCCCTTTTAGTGCAGTATCTGCTTACATTGCTCAGCCAGGCTTGTTGCCATCAAGAGACATATAAAATTCTGTATCCAAACCACCTTCTTTCTTCTCCTCATTCAGATATCCATCTACTTGGAGCTGCCAAGTACACTGATTTTTTTTTTCTTTTTCTATGACCTTCTCTCCTCAGATCTCAGTCCACCACCCTGGGATCCCCTGCCCTGTCCCCAGATAGGGAACATTCTGCCACCCATCCCTTGACCTCCTGCAGCTCTAACCTGCAAATGATGGCTGTCAAACCAGGGACTTCTGAGGAGCTACTTTGGGCCTGTGCGGCCCCAGCCCAAGCTTTGCCTCCAAAATGTTGCTCCATATGGAGCATCACCTTCAGGCTAGCTTCAGGATGAAAGTCTGCACTGACTTTGCTGAGCAGCCCGTTGATCCCTCTCTCACTGGTAAAATCCTGCCCAAATCACCAAGTGCTCTCAGGATTTCTTATGTAATGTTTTCAGTAGATGACAAGACTGGCCTCCAGAAAGTGTTTGCGCACCAAAAAAAGACTGAATAATGAGAGAAGTCTTAAATCTGCTTTGATGGGGAATAAAAAGTGGTTTTCAGCAACAGATGTTAGTCTTTTATTCTATAGCAAGGCAGTAACACCTCTCACCCAAACCTGAAGGCAGAATGTCTCATACTCCTGCATGATGGATAAGAGGATGATAACAGGGAAGGGAAGCAGACTTTGCTCAAAGCTATTAAGCCTCTCTGCAAAGTAGGCTGGGTTGTGTGGAGACTGAAGACATTAGCTGTCATTATGTATGAAAATTATATGTACTCAGCAGCTTAATAATACTTCAGCAGGTTGCAGTGATTTACATAAGGAAGTCAAAACTGGGGAACAGGAAGAGCACAAGAAATGAGATACCTCCAAAGAGACCATGGAGGAGCTTGCTGGTTCAGATACTCAGGAATAGAAGGGATCAGGAGAAAATGCATGCCTTGGGGTACTGTATGGTCATGGAGATTTCCTCTGTGCAGAGGAGGATGTAAAGGGAAAAGGGTAATGGGGAATGATGGTCCAAGCCTGGTTGTTTTCCAGGCACTGAGGCACAACACAGGTGTGGTGTTGCCACGTCGTCCTATTTTGGGTATTTCCTTGTGAGCTTGGGTCGGTGAGTTAAGAGGCCATGCACCATTACTGCTGGTATATATCCATGTCTCCCTCGCGTGTAAAGGGGAGGGCAGCATGCCCTGGGCAGATGACAGTGGAGAGGCAGGAAGTAAAGTGGGAGAAGGGCTGGCTTTTCCTCCTCATGGTGCCCACATGGACACATCAGTGTTCTGACATGAGGGATACCCCATCACCCTGGGATGTTACAGCCACCTCAAAAGCTGTCTGGACTGGGAGGGATGCCACAGGTCACAGTCCTGCTCCTGGTCCCATCTGTATTGCAGGAGCAGGCATTATCCCAAGGCCATCATCTCTGGCACCACACAACCATGGGTGAAATCCAGCTATTTCAGCTTTACCAAACAAAGCTGTGACAGATGTACTCACATTCCCTTACACTAACTTGTGTGGTAATCTGTGAAGCTTCTCCTGCCCTGATTATTCATGAGGCAATAATTCGGATACCCCACAGACACTGAGCTGCAGACTTTCTAAAAAGGCTTTTCATTTTCTCTCAGAAGGAAATAAAAGGACTTCAGATAGACTAGAGACCTGTCATTTGTTTATGATTTATGTAAGTAATTATGGAGCATGATGGAATAATGTGAGAGTGGGTAGGAATGTCCCAAACCCACCAGCAGCTATGTTGGAAGAGAAAAGCCCTGTTGTTTCCAAAGAGCCAGTAGAAATGTGGGATATTTCTCGATGTCACTGTACTCACTAATTAGACTAGAAAGAAGATTATGTTTAATTAATGTCATTATTTTTAAGATTGCCCACAGAATCTCTATTTGTGCTTAACCTTCTCCTTGTTATTGCTTGCTCTCTTGCTTTTGTTTCAGTGATCCCTGCTGTTTCAGAAGCACTTTACCTGTCAAGCCACAGGCAGCTGCTTATCCTCGCAGATCTTCAGGATGGCCAGCAGCTATTTCTGCAGACTGGAGTATCCTTGACTTGAAAGGCCAATACCATCTCCTGGTATCAAAGTAACAGATTAGTGCCCTGAATTTTCTTTTCATCATTAAAAACAAAAAAAATTACAGCTGTCACAAGAAACAGAACATCATTTTTACTTGCCAATTGTCAACATTGCTCATTCGTTTGCAACTTCAAATTACTTCATCAAGCAAAAATAGCTTTAAAGGAAGCAACAACCTCCCCCTTATCCCTGCAAAGCTACTATTGGTAATTTTTGAAAACAAACAAGGGTTTTCCAGTTGTGGCTTAGTCTTCTCCAATAACCATTGTGACTCCTGCAGTTAACCTTCAAAACACTTCTTGCATATGCTCCTCCATCCACTCCCAAACTGAAATTAGTGCAACAAGTCAGCAATGTGTTGCAGGAGGAAGATTTTCAAGCAAGCAGGGTGGCCACCATAGACAATTCTAGGTGTTCAGACTTGTGGATTATCTTTAACTCATGCAAAAGGCTAGCAGTGAGGCTTTGACACAGCTGGGAGGGCAACTATCCCTAACATGACTATTGCTGCTCACGACTGGCACTGGACACCCCTTGTTCTGGCTGTGGCACCAGAGCGCCAAAACTGAGGAGTACTGTTCAGTCACTGCCCATCTGGGTAAGTGGCCATTTTTGTAATGATGACTTACAGGTGGACATTTTGACCCCAGGTCAATAGCCACAGCCCTACCTGATATGGGGAAAATCAGATCTCAATTGGCTGCTGTTCAGGAGATAGGGAGTTTGTTCTTATCCACAGCTGAATTAAACTTCCTAGAAAGCCGGCTGTGACACAGCAGGACAGGATGTGAAGGGCTTATTTCTCGACAGAGCTAACCAGGAAGGCTTCTAGGGAGCCCAGATGGTGCTCTTCAACAAATGAGCCTCAGAAAACCTCAGCAAAGGAAACAGAACGGGAATGAGCCAGTTCAGCAATGGGATAACTAGTCAGAGCAGTTCTGGGGCTCCAGAGAAAGCATGTGGCCAAACAGATGGTCTCAGGCAAAGTAGTTTGAGAGGTTCCCACCTCTCAGAAGTGTGAATTCTTGGCTGCATTTACTTCTCATTGTTAGCCTTCATTTTTACAAAAGCTCTGGTGTTATTGGTCTCTGTGTGTAATGCAGATGGTACATAAGCTTGGATTAATACTGGACAGGTCATATTTCTGGTGTTCTGTTTAGCTGGCTGGTTTTCACTCCCATGAGTGAGAATACAACAAGCCACAGGGCCTCAGAGAAACGGAGAAAATGGGTCCTACTATCTGTGTGAGTAGATGTTTTTTGGAGTTCAGGGAGGGAATTTAGAAACCTTCCCACGATCTGGTCCAGTGTTCACAGGAGTCTGTGGAACACAGCATAATATTTGGTTTTGCCATGATTTATTTCATATAAGGAAGCTTTTTTCTTCCCTTATGAATAAAGGAGGAGTTCAGGGGCTTTTACTTCCCCCAGTTAAATGAACCTGGGAAGTACCATCATAAAAAAACCATTATGAAGCACTCGAGCAGCTTGTAAATACTGAGGGTTTTATTTCCACTTCACATGGTCTTCAACAGACTCTTAAACAAGACCAGTTACAATTTAGTATGCCCAGAGATTTCCATGGTTTTTCCAAAACGAAGGAAGTTCTCAGTAAACGCTGTACATAGCCAGTTGAACTGCTAACAATAATTTAAAAACTCCTTTTTTTGTATAGTCAATGCAAGAATACCAACAATAAAAGTACAGTACAGGTAAATTCACAACAATATTACAGTGAAACAGATTGACTCACATTTATGTGATGGTACAGTAGCAGTATGTACATGCACTAAAGTGCGAGGACCCAGAGGCATGCAAGTCAAGTATTGTAGGTGTATTTTACAGCTAACTCTGTAAGACTTTCTGAGGCATTCTTTTCTTTTTTTTTTTACACATTTACTTGTGTTTACCTGTATTCCCCTCCATCTCAATTAATTACAAGTCTAGTGAACGAGCTTAATGGCTTTCTTCACTACTTAAAATGTATCGCTTCAGACAGTTGAAGCATCTTTAAGAACCTACCTTTAAAAACTGATAACACTGACATTAAAATAGAATAAAATTAACTTAAGACCCTAGTTTTACATGAAATTAAAAAAAAAAGTCAAACCAACCCAAAATACCCAAACCAAAACTGAAAACGTAACAGTGCAAATATAACCAAAAGGCAGTCAGTATTTGGAGAGAGCGCGAGCACGTATTCAAATTCCCTTAAAATTTAATTTACATTTTATTTTAAATCTTATTTTATATCATTTTAACCCCTTTTTTTTTGTTTTTGTTAATATACTGTATGTAGAAAAGATGGAGACAAAAATAGTTTTCTCAGCTATGAAAAAATTAAGTTATTACAGGCACATTAACTGTTTCATTCTAGAAACACCTCTGTTTCCCAGGTTGGACATTCAGCAGCTGTGTCTGAGAACATTCTTTGACCTCTCCAAGCAGACCTCCCTCCTTTGCGGCAGAGACGGCTGGCAGGCGACCTGGAAGAGGCAAGTGGTGGCCCGCCCTGTTCCCGTGTGGAGTCAGGCCAGCTCGCCTCCCTGGCTGGGGGTCTCTGCCAGCAGCTCCTTGCTTCCGCACTCCTCTGAGGAAGTCAGGTCTCCGGTGGACTGCGACTGTGAGGCAGTAGGGGAATGTGAGGCCCATCGTGACGGTGGGCGCCGGTTCGCTGGTCTCTCTGGCCGGGAGAAGCAGGGTTGGAGGGACGGGGCTAGTGCAGAACAAGGCAGTTCCTTGGCAGCCAAGAGAGCAAAACAGTGGTTAGTGACTTGCATTAGAGACTGTCGGGATGCACAAAGAGTTAAGAAACAAAATTGTCAAACTGAAGCTAAGCATGTGTCGTCGTGCGGGACAAAAGCAAGCGGCGAACATCTGGCTAGTGTGGGCTCCAGCTGTGGGTCCATGATTTATGGAACAGGTAAGGAAAAAATGAAAGAAAGAGGGATGAGTTGGAGTAGCTGACAAACTTCCATTTGCTATTTCTGCTTGTGCTAGAAAGAGAAGAGCTGAAAACGTACATTTGCATAATAATCCAGGAAAATCCTCTGTTCAACACGTTACTCTGTGTGCTGACCTGGTATAAAAAGGCCAGGTTTGGCATTTGCAAGAGGGGTGAAAAATCAACCAGTCTCCTTTTTTTTCTACTTCAGAATTCAGACTGACATGCAGGAGACTTCTTAGCACAGAATAATGACTGCAGGGGTAGTTATGATCTCCAGCTGGGTTAAACATGAGGCTTCCTTACAGATTTCATTTTCTGGAACACCACTTCTAACTGCCAGCTGCTGAAGCCTGAATTACAGGATTCAGAGGTACTATATGTTAAAGGCAACATTCACAGAATTGGAAGTAATTGGAAATTTTTTTCCTTCACAAAATTTTCACTGTTCTGGCTTGGTTAACTTGCCTTTGCAATTAGAAACATTCTGCAGTTGTGAATCTTCACCCTGGCACTAAGTTGGTAATGTGTCTAGTATTTATGGACTTTGCTCAAAGTACAGCTGGGCTTCCTGCCTCGCTCTGAATGCTCCCTACATCAAGATGAGTGACTGTGGAAGAAAGTCTGTCTCATAGGGCCAGAGCCAAAATTCTGGATTTTACTGCATACTCTGCAATTTATAAAAACAAATCAGAGCAGTTTGCCAACCTCTAGCAATGCATACACTAAGCAGCAGTCACTGGAAAGTACAGGGAAGTTCAATAAAAACCAAAGTCAGAATGCAAACTGGTGATAAATGAAGAGAGAGAGCAAAAACGATACAATGCAAAGGAAAAGCTCTGGCATGGTAAGGCACAGGGATACCAAGGCAGCAGGGAGGCAAGGATTCATCACAGTTTCACATGGAGAAGGAGAATAGTGACTAGGGCTGGAGAATATTGGAGTAGGTAACATGATGTGATTGACAGTGAACAACAAAGTGACACGACATTGAACCTCTCAATTGCAGTGGAAGACAAAACGTGAATGTCATAGGACAGAAAGACAAATTTTGAAGACACAGAACTGTGGTATGAGAAATGGAGCTGGTGAGATCTGTTTTGGAGAGAGTGCATTGTCGGACTTGGGGCAGCCTCAGTGAAGGGTCAACCTTGGTGCCTTTGGGCAACATGCAGCCAATAGGGTGATCTACAGCTGCACACCCGTGCTTGAGACAGAGCTGTGACCACCTGCCCTCAGCACTCTCAGCCTGCACACCCTCCTCTCTGTGTCCTCACCCCCTGCCCCATCTCCACGCCATAAATTTCACAACCCTTGCTAAAACAGCAATAAGGCTGAATTGTTGCTAACAAAAAGAATGACTGCGTGTCCTTACTTCACCTTATCCCATTGTGCACGGGGCAACATATGGTCTGTGAAAGCTGCCACTAGACTCAGATTTGTTAAGAGAAATCCATCTGCGCAGCAACAGTCACGGGCAGCACAACACAGTGAATTAAGGCTATGAGATTTGAGGGTTTTGTCTTAGCCTCTTTCAAAAAGGAGGCTTAAAATGATATCTTTATATTGCTGCTTGCTCCTGGCTGCTTTATCCTAATTTCAGAGCAGTAAATCAGCATTGTGATAACAAAATTTATTTCCACTGCTGCCTCGCAGTTCAAAAGCATCTCTCCAGCATGCCCGCAGATGTTGGTCAGCTTTTACCAAACAGCAAGGTTATGCTCATCTTATCTGTGATGTGCACATGCCCAGCACCACACAAGGCTGTGCTGGTGATGGATGTTGCTCCAGGGCCAAAAGTGACTGGCAGCGTAATCTTATAAAGTGCTGCTGCTGAGTCAGTCATCCCCCCTGCAGCATGGAAATGCAGCCATGACAAGGAAACTCTGCAGAATGGTTTGTGAAAACCCCTCCTCCCTTACTACATGTAGCTGTCATAGCTAGAAATGTTTTTATTTTTTTAAAATAAATAACCTATGGGTAATTTAGTTTGGTAGTTGCTCGGGGGTGTGGGTGGACAGGCAGCACTTCTTAGCCTGAACACTGAAAATGGGAAAGATGATTTCAGCTTCAGTTTCTAGCTATTTCCTAAAACAGGCTGTCAGCCACCATGGCTATGCATATATTAATTAATAAAGAAAACAATTTTCTCTTTTCTCTGAGGAAGAATGGATGGTCACAGCTTATGTCTCCACAGTGTATTCCCTCCACTGTGGCAGCAGCAGCCACTGGACAAAACTGGGCGCAGAACTGCTTAATGAGCAAAGGTGACTTCAGCCTTTAGCCACAGACAGGTGCTGAAGCCCACTTCCCAGCCCTCTCCACCTGCTGCTGTAGCCAGAGCTGGAGGGAAGGCATTCTGGGGCAGCCAGAAGCCCTGTGCAGTGCTGTGCAATTCTCCAAAAAAAAAAAAAAAAAAAAAAAGGGAAGAAAAAGAAGAAAAAAAAATTGTCATAAATCTGAATCCCTCCCACACATTCTTGCATACCTTTGTGTCGGTCTTAAATTTTGCCAATTTTTAAAAGCTTAGCAAAAAACCCCAACAGCACAAATTTTGACTCAAGTGTGACCTCTTCACAGCTTCTGCTGCTGCAGGACACAGCAGATGAGCTCCTATCCTGAGTTCTTTCTGACTGTCATATACAAAGGACCCCACGGGGATGTCAAGTGTGTGCTGATACCTCTGGATTTGTGGCCATTCATTTCCCTCTGTTAACCCACATGTTCAGGAATGACCGCTTTCGGAAAGCTCTGGAAACAAAGTAGGAAGGACTTACAGCAGTGAGGCAGGCAGGGTTAGAGTCCCCAGGGGGCAGTTAATAAGACAGTTTGGTTCTGGACAGAACAGACAGAAAAGAAAAAGAAAGCAAGTAGGTTGGAAAGAACTGTTTTAATTGATTATTTTTTTTTAAGTGAAAATTTCATGTCAGCAAGGAAGAAGTCTCCAGATGTTACTACTCATTCAGATCATGTTACCAGTGTTATCACAGGGAAACTAATAATCAAAAATAAAAGATAAGCCGCTAGCAGAAAAAGATTTAGAAAGGAAAGAAGCAAAAAACCCAACCTTTTACAATCCTAGCACAGTTTTAGAAGTGGACATAGCATTAAACAACTCAAACATTTCTACTCAGCAGAGAAAGATATCTGTTATCCTTTGCCCACCTTGATTAGGCTAGGAAAAAACCACATTACTACGAGAGGAATAAAGCTGCATTTTTTCCCCCTTCCTTTGATTTCAAGGGAGAGTTTCTGCTCAGGAAATCTTTAAAAAGCAAGAAAAGTGACTGTTATTTTGTGTTGCTCACACTAATGTTCAGGTTTCATGACAACCCTTTGCCTCACCTTTCTCCCTTGTTGCTCTTCAACAGTGATGCTGGATGGGAAACTCAACCTTAACCAAAAGCTCTTTAGTTCTGACAACACCTTCCCTTATTTTCAAGATGCCCCCTCCCATGCTGAATGTTTCAGTGGCAAGCCTGTGGCAATTGCTCTGCCCCGGCGAGCAGAGGATGCAGCACCTGCCCTCTCGTCTGTGGATCTGTTTGGATGGTCCTTTCACAGCGCTGTCTCCAGAAATGAGTCTGACTCCCACTCCAGGACTGTGGTGTAACCTCCATGATCTACATCCTTGCTAGTCATAAAATGAAAATATTTGTAAAGCTCTTACATTGTTGGTTAGGTAATGCTAATAGGCATTTTTAATAGTAAAATGTATAAATCCTACGATATGCAAGTAAGATAGGGGTTTAGTGAATTAGCAGGATAAGACACTAGTAGGCCACATTATGTGGATATGAATTTGCTTGTAAGCAGCTCTGGGCTAGTTATAAAATACAAAGTTATTGCTAGTCTGTATGCATATAACTTCACATGCACACACACGTGCACATAAATAGATAAATATGTCTATGGACTAGATTTAATTTTTGCAGCAGGAATATAAAAACAAATTATGTAACTTAACAACTCAGAAGCTCAAATTAAGGAAAAAGTCACCAACAGGTGCTGCATGCAAGTTTCAAAGTCATTAATATGCCGTGGCTGCAGAAACCAGAAGGCGTTTGGTGGTAAGAAGGGCACTTCACTTGGCCAGAAACCAACAGGTGAGAGGGAAGCATAGCAGGGATCTACAGGAGGGTGGAAGTGTTGTATCAGTGCTGCCCCAAGCATAAACCTGCCTCCTTCAAGATCATAATTCCCTGAACAGCTGTGTCTGGCTTTGTACAAAATGTGCTAAGTGGAATTTGTACAAAGTGTAATCTGTGTGGTCAAGGTAATCCACAAATAACCCAAGGCACCTGCAGAGTCTAAACTTATTTGTCGGTGGTTTTCTTCAGCAGCAAACCCATGCTTCCCTTGAGTACATCTTCCAGAGCACCACCTCACTTAGGAAAAGCTAAGCTCATTGTGTGAATGCCCGCCAGTTTCCTTTTCAATCCACATTCCCGAGAAATGCCAGGAACAAAACCTGTGCATCTAGACTGCAGTCATAGCCATGTAGGAGTTGCAAGGAGAAACAAGTCTTAGCTCTAAGGCTCAGAACTAAAAAATTAGTCAAAAGATACTGAGAATTCCGAAAAATGAGCCATTTTCTGTCAGTTTGATGGTCAATGAGTTCTTGCTAAATAGCATTGACCCAAATCTCTCTGTGCATCAAACTCAGGTACTGTCACTAGTCTGTATTTTGCCAACAGCAATTTGTGATGATGCAGGATGACACCCATCTACTTAGATTTGAAATCTACTGAGACAGTTAAAAGATACAGGAGGAAATCAAGAGTTTCCAGGGATGCCTTGAAGGCACAGCTAAATTGAACTTGTAATAGTACAACACACTTCCTAATAAGGACCAGCAGCATATTCCCAGTATTTCAAACTAAGGACGAAATACAGAGATAGCTGGAAAAAGTCAAATAAATGAGGCTGCTTCCCACTATCATTCACTCTGAGGTTTGGGCACAAGGACTACTTTCACTCACTAGTAGTTATAATGTGCATGGTTTTTTTTTTTAATGTAAAAACTTCCCTGCTTGTATCTGTTTAAACTGCACATAGGGAATATATCCTTAGGTTTGGATTGTCTGTTAGGCAAAAAATATCAAGTCCACTGAGCAGTACCTACAAAAGAGGAACTGACTGTACACTGAGAACCAGCCCCTAGGGCCAGACCAAAGGTTTCAGCATTCAGCTGCCCAGAAATTCTTCACACCAAACGTTGAGTTAGAAAACGAGGTTTGAACCTTCCCTTTTGAAGTATCGTGAGGCAGGAGTAGTAGGAGTCTGCCCAGTGAAGGCAAGGTGGATGCACAGGGTGTGCAGGCGTCAAGGAGTTACTTCCCTGGAGCCAGGGCTCACCACAACATCAGGATGCTAAAGGGGCAGCACAGGGCAGAGAGGGTGAGGAGCACCTGCCCCTGCCCTGGGGACTGTCACCAATCAGCAGTACACACCCCTTTTTTTCATGGCTGTACCAGAAAGGCAACATATGCACGTAAGAGCTGGGCATAATTCAGCTTTTCTAGGCTTCTTCAGAGTAACACTCTCAAGTGCTCTCAAAGGTTCACCAGAAACAGGAGGTTTAAATACTGGTAACTGAAAGCTTTCATCCATCATTACACCTTCTTTTTTTGTTGATTGCTCTTGTACCTGAGACTGACCCCCAACATCTGGGCACACTTGCTGAGACAGATTGATGGCTGTTACACTGTTGATGACAAAATATCATCAAGTAGTTCTTAAACACGAAATAGGTATGTGTTTAGATTAGTTGATTGATTATGTGTATTTTTTGCTTTTGGTTATTTTTGTGAGGCAGCAACAGTCAGTACCAAACATCATGCCATTCAATCACGTTCACAGACCTGAGCCAAACTTAATCAGATACATTCAGAAAAAATATGCTGAAGGCCCTGAAGTTTTGCTTTGGGGTATTGTAGAGACTATTTTTCACACAGAGTTGTTAAGACCCATTCTTACGTAGTAGAAAGAATCTACCTTTCCATCCAGCATAAAAATTTACTCAAACCTAGAGTCCCTAAAGCATCTGTAACATGTGGTGTGTTTTGTGACAGAAAACCCTTATCCCAGTCATTCAGGGAAGAACCATTTTTATGCCATAAAGGATAAAATTCTTCTGATGCTTTCAAGCCAAATAAGCTGCCAGTATAGAAACTCAATTCCTTCATGTATTCTTCAGTGACTAATCCAACAGTTTCATGACTGGAAATCACTGGTGGTACCAGGACAGGACTAGGATATTCACTGTAAATACTCACTAGGACTGCAAGAGATCTCATAATGCATTTGTTCAAAGAAGAGTGCATTTAGCTATAGGAGGAAAAACAAGCAAACTCATTACCTCTATGGACCCTGGATCTACTTTGACAATTTCTCCTGTGCTGTTGTCATTGCTAAGATTTGGTGGGCTGTGTGAAGGTAGCCTTCTCTCTTCCTTTAAGGCATGCTCCAAAAGTTTCTTATTCAAGATCCTGGCAGCATTTTCTGCAAGTGTGTACCCTGGAGGAGCAGATAAGTCCTGCCTAATACTTGTCACCTCAGTTCCTTCTTCCTTTTGTGTCTCTGTCCCCAACCGGAGAGGGCTGGGTGATCTGCCACGGGCATTTGTACATGGCTCCTGCAGTGTGCCCAGTTCTGGTCTGGGTTCTGCAGACCTGGACCGGCTGCCAGACCTGGGGCATTTTTGGAAGGTCTCATGAAAGATGGGGCTATGGTCAATGATGTTGAACAAACTGGAGAGGCCATCGTTGATAGTGGTGTGGACAGGACTCTCCCGCGTGGTAGTTGATCGAGCCCAAGCGGACTCACTGAATCCTTTCTGAGGTGTGCCAGGCAAAGTCCGGTTATTTGGCTGGTCTGATTTGGGAAGGACTTTTCTTTGCAGCTTTGGAGAGCCGTATTTGGGGGAGCAGCATGTGCGTTCAAACTTAGCCTGGACCTTTTCAATGACAGGGGTCACTTGCCTGCTTCTTAGGCTTCTGGATGGTGAAGAGACAGGCGTGGACCCCCCCTTTGGTGTCAGACACTTGTGTGGACTGCTGGTGATACTGCGCAGGGTTTCTGTCTGCAAGCCGACGCTGATGGTCTGGGTGGTCTGTGTCCCCGTCGTTCTCATGCCGTTGGTTTGGCACGCGGTGTCCTTAAACTGAGGCTCCGTGGAATTGGAGCGTATTGCGTTCCGGACAGAGAAAGCAACCTCCTTCATGTCGTCACTCATGTTCTTGGACATCTCCAAGCTGTGCAACGGTGAGGCAAAGCCCACAGTAGTGCAAATAGGACGTTCAATGGGATGAAGACCGTTCTCCAGAAAATCTTTATGATGTTTGGCCAGGTCACAGGACCACCTTCCAAACATATCCGAGGAAGCACCTTTTGTCTCAGCGACGTTCCCCATAGCTTTGGTCACAGAAAACAGGAAGTCTGGCTCAGCCTGGTTTTTCCCTTCACTGCCAGCTATCACTGAGTTATCAAACCTACGGACAACTGGTGGGCTGTGAAATACCCGAACTCCCATTTTGTCCGTTACGCTGTGACTCCTCGTTGGCTGCTTCTGGCAGTGCTCCGGGCTGGTCATGGTGTTGGTTGTCATAGTGACACTGGTGGTGAGGTACCATGAGGATGCCTGGAATGGATCTGAAGCAGGATCATTTCCGGCTTTTCCAATTTCTGTCCTTTCTGCCCAGCCCTCTGCAGGCTTCTCAGTCGCCCCACCATGGTTCTTAGTGTTACTGTAATCCCAGTTTTTGTTGAACTCCTCAATGTATTTCAGATCATCAGGAGACAAGGGAGGGGTTATATCATCTTTGCTGCCAGATGAAGGCAAATTTTTTTCTGGTAGAAATGGAGAAATATCCATCAGGCGCTGAAATTCAGACATGGAAGAAACAGACATTGCCCTGGAGAGAGGAACACAAGAGAGTCACTCATGCACCTGGAAATTGTCACAGAGTAACTTATTTTCAGTAGCAAACTCTGAAAACCCGACTTTCACTATCTGCTTTCATATAAAACCACTACAATCATTGAATCATAGACTGTCCTGAGTTGGAAGGGACCCACAATGATCATCCAAGTCCAGCCCTTGGCCCTGCACAGGATACCCCAAAAATCACATTATGTGCCTGAGAGCATTGTCCAAACACTTCCTGAACTCTGGCAGGCTTAACACTATGACCACAAGCCTGGGGAGCCTTTTCCAGTGCTCAACTATCCTCTGTGTGAAAAACCTTTCCCTAGTTTTCCTTCCTCTAGCCCTTTCTTTCATTTAAGTCCCCTTTTATTATCTTTGAAATAGCTGAGAACACAAACGTTTGTGATGTTCCATTAAAAGTACCAAATGGTTTATTAGTGGTTCTTGATTTACTGCTTTCTCGTGGATTACTGCTTGGCAAATATCTGTAATGTAGAGCAGTAGGATGCATCTCAGAATTATACCACTCACAGAAAATGAATGTTGTGACAATATGAGGCACAATTTTCAAAGCAAGTGTAGAGTATTTCTGACTTGCTGGGAAATCATCAAGTCCACCCCCACCCCTGAGACTGCCCAGGCTGCACAGCTGGTGTGCAGTGATGTGGGACATCCAGCTGAGATGCTGCTACACTGAACTGGCTTGGTGAGTTGAGCTCATGCTGAAATTCAACCAAAGGGAATCTCTAAGTGATAATGCTGAAATCTTGGCTCTCCCTCATTTCACTAATTTGTACAAATCACAGGCATTCAGATGAGTTGTCCTACTGCTTTGCTTTAAGAAAAAAAAATCAAACTTTTTGAATGGGACTAAATAAAAATGCAAATGAGTGTAGTTTTCAGAGTCAGTTCAATGAGGTAACTCTATCTGGATAAGAAGTCAGCGAGCAGTGGTTTTCCATGTATCAGTGATCTGGAGGATACAGCCATGTCACACTGTGAATTTTTAATCAAGAGCTCCAGCAGCAGTTCAGGTGTGTCTCTGTTAGGGAGTCAGTGAGTGGGGTTTTTCAATGGATCTCCTAGTCAGATGCTCTGGTTTGCATCAGGAGGGCGATCCCAGAGAGCATAGGCTGGGTTCCTTTGGGATGAAAATGGGCTGGAAGATGCTCTCCAGAAGCACAACCAATGCATTTTTAAGTTAGGTGGGTATCCAATCCATGGGATAAGACCAGAACCAGTCCAAAACAAAATATCCCTGACATGCAGCAGCAGATCAGGTCCTCAGCACCAAGTGTTTTCCTCTATATATTGACATCTGCAGTGTGTGCTGCACTCCTTGCTAAGGCAGGCATAGCCCTCACTGTAAGACGCAGCTTCATGCACTTTCATAGAGTTTGATCTTTGTGCATGACAGCTGAATGTGGCCCAAGTTAATCAGAGTAGAACAGAAGCATATTCAGACAAATTAATCCCTGGGTAAATCCATTAATCTGGCTTGCAGGCTGTTTAGGAGGTGGCAGGGCTATGTCCTGGCTCTGCATCTTGGGTGCAGAGTGTAATAGCTTCAGCCATTGAGTATCTGCTGAACTTTCCCCTGTAAGTTTTACTCACCTTTGAAGATTTCCTTTGTGTGTTTCTTCCTCCTGAATGAAAACAGAAACAAGCAGGATAAGTTATTTTTAAAGGTGTTGGTGGCGTTAGCTTATGGGTGTTTTGTCATTCACTTCTCATTAGTTGCACTAGGTATGTTTGTCTTTAAAAAGTGTCTGATTTTTCCTCTAATAAAGATGCTTAAATTGCCAGTGGGAATATTCTTCCCTTTGTACATAGGCAGGACAGTGGGCAATCCCATCAGGATAACACACTGCACAGGTGAAGCCTGTATGCCAAATCTACAACAGCCTTGAACTTTTATTTTCTTATGCAATCACAAATGGATGTAGGCCAAAAAAGGCTTTTTTCCACAACATAGTGTTTTGGACCATATATTTTAGAGTAACTTTTTTTCTGTGGAGGTAATTTTCTTTATGTTAGAGGCCTAGCTGTGCTGAAGAAAAAGATAAACTGAAGTTCTTTGACGTAAGATTTCATTATACGTTTTCTAGGAACCAGCAAGTGGCACCAGTTGAAATTCCTTAAGCTTGCTATATTAAATGTGTGGGAAGACTTGCTTGTTTTGTAGAGGGAATACCTACAGCTTGCTAGCAGCATTAAGATGTTTTTTTTATGGCAGTTATTTCCCTGTGAAAATTCCCATACTGAGTTGAGGTTTAAAATAGATACTTCTGAAGCAATTGCTGTACAGTTATTCTAACTGTTTACTTATATTTCTAGTCAACTATAGGGAATACAACATAGGATCAGGGAAAAAAAAGAGGATATTGCTTCTATTTGACCTCATGAACAGTACCAAAAGTGCATTTCAAATTGGGACTGTTTAAAAACAGCACTGCTTAACTCAGCAAATGCCTTTCCGGTATTTATCCCAGGTCAGGGAAAAAATAGTAGTAAACTGATCCTCCTTGCATTCACTGTGATATAATTCTGGAATAACATTGGTGGCTTCAGTGGAGTTACTGCAGAGTAAATCTGACCTAACTGAATTCATCATCAGGGTGAAGGCTGGATTGACTTCTACTGCAGTTAGTACCAAAGAGAAAATATAGTGGAAGGTAGAGTCAGCAGGCTGCAGTTGCCTCAGTTAAGCTACTCATTAAACTCCAATCAGTCTTGCTTGAGCAAACCCTCTGAGGGAAAATTACTTTGCCCAGGTTTCCCTAAAACATGCTTTGAAGGAAAGAAGCTATGCAAATATCACCAAGGACAAATTCTGCTGCCCAGACTTTTGTTAAAGGTGGTAATAACTGAAAAATAGGAAAGGAAAGAGAGATTTTCTCTGAAAATCAGACTGAATTTGAAGGAGTGGGAACAGCAATCAAAATTAACCACAAAACTCAGTTTCCTGACAGTGTTACCAATATTCTTCACTGAGCAATTGGACATGTATGAAAAAAACCCCTAGGAAATAATGAATATGGTATCCCACACTGCTAGCCATATACTTACAGCATCGAGGGAAGAAAATCTAACTGGAATACATAGGTACCTACAACTATGTGAAAAGGAGAGTCACAGTTCGTGCCTCTCTTAATCTTTTTTTCCTCTTCTTCTACTCAAAGAACTTGATTTCTCAATCCTTTAGCTTTGTACCAGCATTTGGGGACAGGGACACTTGGTTTCATTCAGAAACAAGGTAAACAAACTGTGAAGACCTGGAACTGATGAAAACAAGCCTGCCATGGTGCAGGACACAGACTACCTTCACCATTTTCCACTGGCATTTTTTAGCACCGTGTTTTATATCTTTATAGCTTTATGGTGTGACTTCAGGGTAGGTACTTTGCTGATGAATAACTTTATTTTTTTAACATCTCATCTCACTTACTCCTACTAATCTGTTTAGAAGGCAACCGCAGCGGAACAATCAGAAGTGCCTCTCTACAGCACTTACTGCTTTACGAACAAAGTAAAGCCCTTGTTTCTTCATAAATATGTATCTGCTTACAATTGCAAAAGATTCAAGACCTTCAAGACAATATATTGTGTCAAATACAGTTCTCATACACAATATTAACGGGCACAAGATGAAGTAATCTTTGGGACCTTCAGGCTGGCTCCTAGTTTCTCAGGTGACTGACACTGGTCTAATCAGCTCATAACAAGGAATGAAAACTTTTCCATACCGAATTCACTACTGGGTAACAGTAAGCAGTGCCTGTGGCACAGTATCTCTCTTCCTACAGCAGGGATGCTGTACCGACTCTGACACAAGAGATAACATGACAGCATGATAAAATGTAGAAGAGCTCATACTTCTGTTAATCCGGTCAAGAATTTCTCCCGCTCCAGCTGCCGAGAGCGATGCTCATCCGGCTCGTCGGGGGAATCGAGAGACAGCGATTCCAGGAAGAGGTTTTCCGTGGCGCTGCACCGGTCACTCTCCTTCAGCTTGGACAGCGACCGATCGTCAAACTGGATGGTGTCGGAATCAGAGTAGGACCTGGACCCCAGGGAACGAGGCACATGGATGTTCCCCTGGGGTGTAAACGGCCGACGGCTGTTCTCGTTCTGGTCACACACCAAACCACCCCCTCTCCGTGGGCTCGCTTCTTTCTGAAGCTGGAGACAAGGCAAATTAAAAGGAACAGCAATTACTTCTGCAGTGTATGGCATTTGGCAGAACTCATCCTTCCCCAGGAGCAAGGCATCCATGCCCTGGGAATTACTGCCCTGCCCCAGGGGTGCACCTCCAGGGGACACCGGCCTTGCTCTACTGGTCCTCCCACAAAGGGAGATTTCTCTAGAACTTTGATGCTATTACTCATGGGATTTTGAGTGACTAAAAGTGTATATGTAGAGTTTTGCGTATTTGCATACATATACAAAATAATGCAACTGTCTGTAATCTGATTTTTAAAGAAACAAATCAACAGAGACTGTTACTTTAAAGCAATCTTGATAGCAATACAAATAGAAGCAGAAGGAAGGGTGAGTGAATTGCCTTCTCATCAAAACAAACACATTTTTCTTCTGGTCAGAAGCACAAAGATTGCTCTTTTATGTACATCACTTGTTTCCAGAGGTGGAAAATAATGCTTAACAAAAACCAAAAAGCTTTGTTTTATAAATGGCCTAGCCCGAATGCATGGTTGGAAAGTTGACTATTTGTACAGAACAGCTTTGTCAAAGGGATTAATTAGGCATGCAGAACGTGTTCAAAGAAAATGTGTATTTATAGAAGGGCCACCAAAGCCATTAACTCTACACTTTTCAAAAACTGGTGAAGAGAGGGTAAACCATTAGTGAAACCGTCAATATTAAAATGAGATTATGCGATCAACTTCTCTTTTAACTGTAAATACAACAGGATGGATGAAGTAAGTGATAATTTCAAATATGATAAATGACTGCAGGAATATGATAAGAACTCTGATGTTTTGCTAGAGCAGCATGCTAAGATTAGTGACAATAAACTGAAAATGCAAGTCATTCACTAGGGCCCCGGAAAATAAAAACCTCCAAAACATATTAACCTTGCTGCTTGTGTTTGGAAAAATAAACAGACTTTAGTGCTTAATTTAGACCAAACCATTTTAGGACCCAAATGATTAAATTTACACTTGACCTGAAAACAGTGAGATTTTTTTCTGGATTCAGGTCTACAAAAAGGGAAATGCATCTTCAGTGTTTTACTCACGATATACAAAATCCGAAACAGTTTTATTAAAAGGAGGTGTCCTATAAAGGCAGGGCCTGGAAGGTATAAATCAAGACATACTGGAGGTCATTCACAAGCATATGGGCAAGATCCAAAGCAAGGAGAAATGGTAATTATATGCTTTCTGTATAGATAGCTCCAATTGCAAGCCCTTCAGATTTTTAGAGATTCTACAAGGACAGTGTTTTGGAAACCTTTATGAGAGAATAGTACAGATACTGCCTTACTCTCAACCTCAGAGAGCTGACAGGAGAATTAAAGTGACAAATACCACCCTAACTTTTCAAGAGTGACTAATGATTTTGAGTCCCTATATGTTTATGCCTCTAAACACACAACTTTTCATACAGGTGATCTTGTGGGTTTAAATATTTGTCATTGTGCTCTGTACACAATTAGCTTTAGGAGCGCTGGAGAGGGAGATTCTGTTTAAGGGAAAACAAAGTGACAGAGTACTTAAAAAGAAAAAACAACAACTGTGAGCTCTGAAAAAAGTAGGTCATCATGTTTTTTATATGCGAGCAGTATTCCCATCACCATTCAAAGTATTTTATATATTTTATACATTGGTGTGACTTCCCCCTTATCATACATATATTATTCAGGAGCCACGTGAAAGCAGACAGGCATAAAGCATTAGTATGAAATTTGGCACACACGCTTCTGCTATCTCTTAGGCTTTGTTTCAAACATACACAGTGGTGTAGTCTCCTCATCCTCTGTGTATTGCCATACATGGAATACACACACTAAAACCCTGGGGAGTAGGGCTTCAGAGATACACTAATTGTTTCCATATAAAGCAGGGCATGACTGCAATCTGAGAGGATATTCAACTAAAAGCTTGCAAATATTTGGAAGCTTCCTGTCACACAGGGAAATGTTTGACTATAAGCAAAGATGGAGTTATGAAGTTTTGTAGGCAGGTAGCCAAGATGCCAAATGCTATTTCTGGTCATCTAGTCCTCTGAAATTAGCCTGATAATAATATTTTTTATTTCCCCTATTCATTGCCAATTCCTTGTACAACTCTGTTGACACAGTAAATATATAGTTAAAGCCCAGAGGTTTCAGAAACGTAACAAAAGGAATCAGTTCCAGCACTAGCTAAGAGCTATTTTGCAGGCTCTCCCAAGATGACACAGAGAGGTTATGTCAGGTTTTAAGAGAGTTAAAGGCTAGGTAACATTAACAGGGATTTCTCTGTGGCTTCTTTCAGTGTGCCCCATTCCTAGGAAATAGAAAAAGCAGTCTTTAACTAGGTTAAGTCCCTCAAGCTATTGAGGATACACCTAAGAGATAATACTAAAAACCCCACAACTTATAAGGACAGGGAAAAAAGCATCCAAAGAGGTACCAGTGACTCTTCAAAGAAAATTTCTGTCTGTGTCCTTAGCATATTGGAAAATTTTCTGAGGGTTATTTAATTCCCATTTCACACGAAGAATCCATAGGAGGTTGTTTGGGCACTGAAACCCAACAGTTAGAAACCAGCCCAGTCAAGCCTAAGCACTTTCTGCCACTGAACCCTGGAAACCAGGAATTTTGCATGATGAGCTTTGCTACAAGCCTCATAGGCTCAGATGGTTGTATCTTAGAAGGTGCACTGTTGTCTTGAATTACAAGGGCTAGCTCAACAAGCTGCATGAACTACACACAAAATCCCTCAGATATACAGGAGATTAAAAAATGCAGAATATACTTGGTTGATATTTTGAAACTTAGAAGCTCAAAAATCACCTTTCTTGGTCTCTAAAATCTTCATGTTTGGCACTGCCCACTCAGACCTACACTTTTAGTACTGATTTTAGAAACACCCACAGAGCATGGGATTTTCCTATGTGCTTCTCTGTAGGTTTAACAGCCACAGCTCAAACCAAGGTTTAGTCTTGTACTCATAATATTTGCAGCCTGGTGTGTTTTCTTTAACTTCTTGTTGCAGCCCTGATATGGGAACACGAGACAGACAATGAATCCTTTTCAAAAACTGGTCATGAAGTTACACTGGGCTTTCATTGATTTAAACCTGTGAAGCCACTCTGTGCTTTGCTCAGGTGTAATGCTCCCTAGAGAGCACGCACAAGTCTGGTGCGGTTCCATTTCTGATGCCCTAAGAACAGAAAGCATTCAGTTAGTTGAGGACCCACAATTTCAGTTGTTTCTCTTGCTTGTCCTGGAATGCATGACTCAGAGCTGAACAATGTTCAGTCAAAAACAATGTTTTAACTCTCCGTCATAAAACTTTTCATTTTTTTGGTGGCTTTCAGCCTGATGGTAAATTCATTCAGTATTATTTGTCTCTAACACTAAGCAGATGAAAATACAGATAGGCATAAAAACAAGGTATATGTATGCATTTCTCAGACTTGCAAATGCTAACAGAGGCTTACACAAAATTCATGTGACCAATATTCTTCTGAATATTTAGTACTGATAACTGTGTTATCAGTCAGGGCTCTTCACGTTAACCCATGTTCCTTTGCCAGAGATAAAGAATTCAGTTGAGACTGAATAGTTGCAGCAGCTGCATCTTTGCTGGCTAATTCATAGATGAACAGTCTCTTTTGGCAGGAAGCTGTATACCAAACCTTGAATAACTCTGTGGGTTGTGTATTTTAGCACCGAGATGCACTAAAGCTTTCAAACAGAATGTGGCCATGCTTGTCCAGGGTAATTGAAATGAGGCAGGAAATGACCTCTAACCTAGAGCTGAGTTCTCATAAGTCGTCTTTTATAGGGATTATGAGCATTTTCCTTTTACTCCCTTGTGTATAGAAATTGTTTTGCAGCATGAGAAACATTGACGTAGCCAAGGAAGGAAAATCATTCCTGTGCTGCTTCTTAACGCTGTCCCTTGAGCTTGGCCTGAGTGTAGTAATGGTACAATGGCCTCATTCTTTCAGGCAGGCACTGCTCACCCAAGATGACTCCTTACCTGAGGACTCCTTACCTGCTCTATCCGCCTGAGCAGCTCCTTCTTTTGACGGTCCCATTCTCGCCGGTCTCTATCAAGCCTGTCCAAGAGCTCCACCTTTTCGCGGTTCCAGTTCTTCTCACTGTGCTGGATTTGCCAGCGGAGGTCCATCACCACACTGTGACTGTCAGCCAGAAGCTTCTTGTGCTCCTCTCTTTCCCTTTTAAAAGCTCCCTTTGCATCTGAAGCAAGACCTGTTTCTCCGGAGGTGTTCTCACTCTTCCCTTCCAGCTAGCAATAAAGTCAAATGTTACTAGGATGTTAAACTTTCTGCAGTAAAAACCTGTGTCTGACAATGGATTTGAGTTAAAGACCTAACTTCACAAAAGTAATGGCAGGATTATACCAATTCTTAGATCTTAGGATCTCCATAAATGATCAAATATGTTCAGTGTGAAAAAAGTTTTAAAATCAAGACAGTGAAAACTACAGGGAATAATTTCTCAAGCTCTACCACCTCATGCTACTAAGGCATCAGTTATGATCTTTCTGACGGGAATATAGGAGCCAGCAATGAAGGAAACATGGACATAAACTCCAACCCCATCACGGTCTCTGAGACAATTGCCAGGACAATGTCCTCAGCTACTGCTTTGCTTTTGTGCTCTCACTCAGTGCACCTGAAACCTAGGGAGAGTGAATTCATCTTCGGAAGAGATTTCTCCCACAGCGACCCTTAGCAGTGCGACCCTCCCGCCTTCCAACAAGAGAAGGTGTTAGCAGTAGCAGCAGATGGACCAAGATCATCCCCTCATCTCTGAGGTTCTGGAGTCTGAACTGATTTCAAGGGCAGTTATCTGATGCCACCTTCCCTCCCTTCTTCAATTTCATCATCAGAGGTCGGCTCAATCAGAACAGAAGAGCTGGCCCAAGGTAATAGATTCATAGGAAAACATAGGCTCAGTGGGGTGTCAGGAAGTCTCTAGTCGAACCTTCTGCTTCCAGCATGGTATGCTCTGAGGTCAAATTGGGTTGTGCAGGACTTTGTTCAGATGGATCCTGAAAAGTCTCCAAGTGCAGAGATTGCACAGCCTCTCTAGTCAAGCTGGGCCAGTGCTGGGCTGTTGTCAGAGGGAAAAAGAGCTCAATTGTTTTGTGTAAGTTCAAGCAAGTGAAGAATTTATCCTTGGAACCTGACCTTCTGTTGACAGCTCAGTAGATGTGTGAGTGACTCAGAATGGGATACATCTCCATCCCCTAGCTCTGCAGGTGAAACGGAGTGAAAAACAGTGAAAACTCATTTCCGCCTCTGGAGTTAACATTGTCCTCAAAAATGAGAGGTGGCAGGTCTGCTGGGAAGCATATTCCTCTAGCAAGAGAGAAGGACAACACCTTCACCTTGCCCTCATGTGGAAAATAAGCCCAAACTTTCTGAGCGAAGAGAAGTTCAGACTGGATTTGGGACTGATGCTTACTAGCCTCTGGAACAGCCTCCCCAAAAAATTGACTGAGAGATTATTGCTTGAGTCACTTAAACTGTACTGAGCTGCAGAGAACACCCTGTTACAGCCATTGGCAGTGACAGGGAAATCTCAAAACATCTGCATCTTCTACCACTAATTTCTGGAGTCTGGTTGTTTTCTTTCAAATGACCAAACAACCAACCAAAAAGCTCAATTCTCAAAGAGCAGCATCCTATTTTAACAAAGTTGACATGACATTACCTTTCTAACACCTGTGCACCACAGTTTAAATTCCCCACAGACATCCTGAAGCTGGACTATTGGTCAGAGTCCTAGTGAGGGACTCCCATATCCTTAAGAGGTCCCATGTCCTTAATGCAAATTCTCAAAGCATATACAGGGTTTGGCCCCTAACACTAACTCCCTCCTTCTTCCAAACTTTTCTCAGTTTTAAGGTTCCAGAATGCTGGAATTTTTCACTTTCTGAGCTGGAGGCTGAAAATTACAGTGAGTCTTTATTGCCTCAGCATTATCATGACTCCACATTTGAGAGAAAACTCATTATTTCCTTTTTTAAAAACAATCCCCCTGGATCCTTCTGCCAAACAAGATGTATTTCTGGCATGCATTTCCGACAGACAAGATTTTGTTTTTAAGGATCTTTGCAATGCTAAAGCTCCAAAGCAGAAGGCAACAGTACATTGTCACCTCTGATATGCATTGGTTTTATATCAAAAGAGTTTTCTTTCCTTTTTTTCTTTGTTTCCTACACAGAGATAGCTGAAGCATCAAAATGCAAAACCATTGCCAGTGACTATTAATAAGGAGTTGACTCTCTTGAGGAAAATGCTTTTGTTAATTGACCTACTGCTTCATAAAAAAGGTGGAAAACAGCAGCAGTGAAGATAGCAGTGGAGACTAGAAAGACCTTGATTCTCTGTGGGCCTGTCAGGATGTTGGCAGCTCTATATGAAACCTCTAGTAGGAGGTAGCTTGATCACCACTCATCAACACAACAAAATGGCACAATGAGAGCTCCTTCTACACACATGAACCCGACAAACTTGGCTATTATTTGGTTAAAGCTGTGCTATCTTTTTTTCTACTGCATTTGGGACCTACTTTTACTGTGAAATAGAAATGTAGTGGGGAATTGGGAAAGGAAGAGAGTCTTGTGTCTTAAATATTGGCCAGGTTCATTTGTTTCATTTGCTTGAAAAAATGTAAAAAGTAACACCCATGGCTCAGTAATTACCATATGTTATATATTATTACCAGCGGAGCAGTGGAGGTAGCAAAGCGCCTGGTAAAAGCCCTCGAAGGAAGGGTGGAAACCCCTGAGCAAGAGTGGCAGCACTGTCCTGGTGCCAAACACCAGCCAAAGGGGCAGCCTGGAAGTTTATTGCTCATGCAAAGGCAAGAGCACACAAGCTCGGCAGTTTCGTGGCCAGACTTTCTCTAAGTTTTGTTCTTTGTTGGCATCCCGAGCTTAAGGTAAATCTGTCACCAAGATATTTTAAAAGGAGCCAAAACAGGAACTGATCTTGTTTCCTTTTTCAAGTGATACATTGTTTGCAAATGTTTGTGCCCTAAGAAGCAGCTGAGCTAAGAATTTGACGCTTTTGAGAGAAGACTCTGCTAAAAATGAAAGCTGCTGCCTTCATTCTGGGAAAGCAGCCCACAGTACCTGGGCAGGAAAAGCAGTGCTCACATTTCAGCTCTGTGCATCACAGTGAGCCTCTACAGTTCAGCAAATCCTTTTACATGTACCACCCTCCCAACAGTGAATATTTTTATTATACTTTCCTTCTGAAGAGAAGCTCTATGATTTTTCTCAAGATCTGAATGTACTAATTCTCCCACCCATCTCCTCTTCAATGTGTAAAATAAGAGCTTTTATGCCATCAGCTTTGGAAATGAATTCTTGTGGGTTTTTGCTGATTTGTTTTCATGCTGCTTCAGAAACAGTACATCTTCTGTGAACTGCCATACATGACACTGAAGCACCTGGAACCAGGTTTTATACAAATACTTCCAACAGTATCCCACGGCAGGTAGCTGGAGGTCTCTCTTCATTGGGGTGCCATCCATCACTAACCAGTAGCTTTGAATGGCTGTTTGAATATTAATATATTGATCTATCACTTCAGTGTTGTTGAATCACTCTTTTCTCTCCTATGCATCAAATACTGCAGTTGTTACATGCCAAGGCACAGTGATGAACTAACTGTGAGCATGCCAACATCAAGACATTTTTCTCTCCAATAAATACAGAGATCCACATATCTCATTACCACAGCTGATACTTTACTAGCCAACTCTGCTGAAAAAATACACCAAGAGGTTCAGTTCCTTTGTCCTCACCTACGTTACACAGTGTCTACTGCATGGGTCCTTGTACTGGGACAGCTGGAAATCCATGAGGCAACTCAAGCGGCAAAGCTTTGATCAGGCTTTGAGTGAGGGCTTTCAGACACCAGGATAAAATGCATAAAGTCCCTTTTCTGTTTAATTTCCTGTTTCGTTAAGCACCTCAGCTGTTCTTTACAGGTGTTGGATGTAGGGGACATTACCTGTTCAAGGCGACACTTGAGCTCAGTCATTTCCACCTCCCAGGCTGCCCTGTGCAGGGCATACTGCTGCTGGAGCCCCTGGCGCTCCCGCTCCTCGTCCCGCAGCTCCGAGCGGAAGTCATCCAGCAAACCCTTCAGAGCGTTCAGGAGCTTCCGGTTTTCACTTGCCTACCACAACAAAGCAAACAAAATGCTGTCATTGTATGCTGGCTTTAATCCCCAATTTAATTTTTTTAGGTGTAAAAATGACTGTGTGTCCTTTGCATGGAAGAGAAAGCGCCTAGGCTAACTTTTGCATAAGAAAATCAAGAATAACAATGCCTTCTCTGTCTACAGGCTGCTCAGGAAGTGGTTGAGTCACCATCTCTGGAGGTATTTAAAAGATGTGTGGATGTGACACTTTGGGATGTGGTTTAGTGGTGGAACTAGCAGTGTTAGGTTTATGGTTGGACTTGATGATCTTAAAGGTCTTTTTTAACCTAAATGATTCTATGATTCTGCTTCTCGTTAGCCCTAGTGCTGATGCTTCCTGAAAGCCAAAGATACTTAAGTCACCCTGAAAAAGGCACTAAGCATCTTTCTGGACTGAGGACATCATTAATAACTTTTTTTTTAATACTGTAAACCAAAGCTAGAGTATCATTCCTGAGGTTTGTTAGGTAGTTATATGTCTGTCTCACACATACAGCCATTACTCAGTATCAAATCCCAAATATTTGTAAGCTACATATAAAGAAAGGAGATTAATTTTCAACACTTTTGCATGATCAGATACAATTCTTTTGAGAAATACAGTGAGGTTTTGAGCCGAGTATCTCTGCTAAGGTGTTTCAGTAGTCTGTACTTCATATTCGTGCTCCACGCCAGGCAGTTGCACCCAGGTTAGCTTTGCAGCAGCACCCTTCTTGGTACCAAAGGCATGAAGGCCAGGGAGGCCACTTTCCCTCTTGCAGAGGGGATCAAAGAGCAAACCTCCATTGTTTGAGAGCGTCATGGCCATACTGAAAATGTTGTCTGTGCTCTTGTGCTAGACAGAAGCCAGGAATGCAGCTAAGTTAAAAGTCTAACCCAGAGCTGACATCACATATTCTTACTCAAATCTTTTTTTTTCCCCCTTAGTTTTGGCATTTACTTTCTGCAGATTCTCTGAACATTTGCAAAATCTGTTATTTGTATGTTAAATATCAAAAAATGTTTTTAAGTATTTGTTCTGGATGAGTAAAATGAAAGGTTTCCCACCAATTGTTTTTGCACTCATGGAATCAGAAGACAGAAATATATGATTTATTTGTCCAAAATTTAAATTAAATATTCCCAATGAGCCTCTCAAACACCAGGGACTAACCAGTGATTGTATCTGACAAGTTATCTGGACTAGAAAATACTTTTATGAAAATTATACTTGACTAGCAGACACAGTATGGGCAGAGAAATAGGAAAGCTTACTCAACAAATTCAGCATTTAATCCCCTGGTTCTCATGAATGTGTTAACTTCGCTGGGAAGGCCTAACTCAAATTAGCTGTCTCCATCCTTGCATGATAGTCTAATTGACTTTATTTTTTATTTGATTTCCCCAGGGAAGGCTTCCCGCATTTCCTCTTATCTGGTGTTTCATGAAGTAACTACATGGGGGCTCCTTTGAAGACAAGTCAAGTAAAGAGGTGTACGCAAAAATCTAAATAACTGTCATGTGCTTTTTTCAGTGGCAATACTTACAAAGTTTTATGCAGACAACTAAGCTGATTTCATATGCTCACCAGATTTTTGGCATCGCTGAACCCACCTCACCCATTTTTATAATCAGTAATTGTACGTGCCTAGGTGTCTTTTTTCTTTAACAAACAAACGAATGTGGTCTACTTTTTCCAAGCCATTTGATGCATCAGCAAAAATATGGCAGATGTAGGGAAATGACTGCAGGTGCTCACTGACTGACCTATCTGTTTGGGCTAATGAAATGTGATGGTGTACAAGATGGGGTTTTGCAAGAAACACACCCACAGAAGCAGAATTAATTCCATTAACATTTAATGCCAATTAGCAGTTTTCTGCTATCTAGCAGCACTCTCCATCATGCATATAAGATCACCTACTATTCAATATGCAATGAGATTTTTATGTTTCCACCATGAATTTTCGTTCTACTACCTAATTAAGGCTAAATTCTCCAAACATCTCAAGCCCCTTGTGTAATAATCAGAATGAGAACTGCTTTGAAGTTTTGCCCTTAATGTCACAACAGGAGCTGCTGGGTATTGAAGGCATCAAAATCTGGTCTCATCCTCTTTGAAAACCCCGACTACAAATGTCTGTGAAGTACTTTCCTTCAACAGCCATGTTCTGTGTTTTCTGGTGTGCTGTATAAACCTTTTTTATGGCAAAGCAGCCAAAAGTCTCCAGGAGAGAAATTGGGCAGAAAAAAAATAAACCCAAATGACACTAAAGCAAGTTACATATCTCATTCCTGTGCATACATTTGATAATTTTAGGGTCCTATGAAATTTGGTTTGCAAAGAAAGAAGGTATGGACTAGTACATAAAGGAGACAAAAGAGCCTCACTGCAGGTTTGTAGCCTACTGGGATGAGGGCATTTCTTATTTCTAGAGGCATTACATCAATGTCACTGTTACAAGACAAGTACCCCAGGTGCCCCCTGGCTTGCTGGGATTTTAATTACCTTGCCAATATAAATCCAATTTTGGTTACATACTTTGTACTCCTGTAGAGAAATCTCTTCTGCATGACTTTGTATTTACAGTCTGAAGTTGGAGAAGTCTGTGAAATTATTTTTTTCTGTTTCGCCAAACTGGAGTGGTTTTGGAGAACAAAGGAAGTACATTTGAGAGTATGTGCTCTGAAATACAATGTTTACATCTAGACATGCTTTAGATTTTGTTGGCAAAACTGCTGAACAGTGTCTTCATAAGACTAAATCCGGTAAATATACAACAAGTATTGTTATAGGCTTCCCCTTCCTTTCAGACACGTTGCACAGCAGAAATTTAGCATAGCTGTGATTCCCTGGACAGTCTCCCATGCAAAGAGAGGGCTCTTTAGCACCTCAGCTCTTTCTAAAATTTAAAGCTTAGAGGAATCTTGCTGATTCACAACTGATCTAAGACATGATAATTACAAAGCCTTTACAAAAGTTTAAAGTCTTGTATCCACAGCTCTGGGTTTATAGAAACAACAGCTGACAACAAGCAAAAACTTTATGTAGCAAACTCCAGTTAAACTCCAGGACACTGGAGCATTTACTAAGTTGAGTCCACCACAGAAATGGGAGCATCCAGCTCTAGAAAAGTTTTGGACAAGAGCAGTTGTTTCCAGTTTGGTTCTGCTTTTAATCACAATTCATTTTTCTCTGAGAATTTCACTTGAGAATTTCACTGAAGACTTTAGCCACAGCTGGTATTACAAGCAGGTTAGTAGAGTAGTCAATTAAAAACACAAGGTCAGGAGCCTAAACAGCAAACGGGAACTGGTGTATTTTTTCTGTCTAATCACAGATCTAGGCAAAAGATAAGCTTGATCTTAGTGCAACACATTTTAGTATATTTAGGGCTTAATGACTATTCCTTTGGGCTTTTCTCTTAGCTAAGCTTTGAAAACAAACATTGTATGAGTGAAAAGAGATCTAACTGGGGATTTTCTTGACACTCCTCCCAGCAACACTACTGTATTGTTTTTTGATGCTTTTTCCACTGGACCACAGAGGTGTAAACCCTTTTCTCCTTACTCCCTTATCTTACACCATCTAACAGGCATCTCACCCTTTATACTCAACTCAAACAAAGCTCTTCCTTTATCCACAGGCTGTTCTCCCTGATCCCTTGCCATAACATAAAAACACTGCAGTATAGCAAGCTGTCCTCTGCTGTGCCACCAGTCCAACTTACCTGTTTATCTCCTGCCCATGATCAAACTTCCAGCCTGGCTCTTAACCTTGCCTGACCCTTTCTGCTGTGTCCCCCAGCTACCAGCCAAGGGATGATGCCATGCAGGGAAAGATGAACTGACCCGCTCAGAGTCCCCATCTACTCTTTCTCTCATCAACCAACCTTTGTTCTCCCCTTTCTGCTCTACCATGCCTATATCCCTCTACACACTGGCCACATAAAAATCCCAAACAAGCCAGATTGGTGTACTTTCCACCAAGATGAGTATCTCAAATTATAATAATATAAAATTAAAGGTGCGTGTTGAAATTAAGGCCTCTAGGGTTTTTAACTTTTCTCAAAACAATTCTACTTTCCAGGCAGCGTAAGAAAGTCAGCAGCAACTGTGCAGGCTGAAAATACAAGCCATTAAATATTAACATTAAATGTTAAAAATAAATATGGGTAACCTCAGGTTACCATAAGCCCTTTATTTTTTCTGACCTAGTTATCTCAGCCACTTCTAGACTAACTAAAAGTTTCATTCCTCATGTGAAATAAGTGCTGATGCATTTCATCTTGGAGCTTGTCAGGCAGATCCAGAAACTTTGGGTTCTCCTGGGCAGGTGCAAACCTTGGAGACTTCCAGCTTCACCACTCACTCCAAATTCCCTGTATAAACAGTGGGTTTTTTCCAGTTGTTGGCTTAAGGAACCTGCAGAAAACCCCTCAAAACTCAGTGTGTTTTTCAGCACATCAGTGCTTGTGAGAAGATGCCCCAGCAAGCGTAGGCAAAACAAATAATACTGCTTAAAATGAAGAATATTTAGCAAACCCATTCATTCTTGCCATGTTGAAATAACACTTTTTCCTGGTTGGAAAGCAAGGAATCTGTTTTATCTTGACAAGTTCATTTGGATATCATCCACTATTCATTAAAATGAGGAGTACCGAGATGTGGTCAGTTCCTACAGATCATTTCTTTAAGCAAGATTAGCTGGAACTTCTGTGATGTATATAAAATTGAACTATAAGCAATTTATTGCCCATTTCTGCCACCTTAATTGAGAACAACGCCTAAGCAATGATTATTTCAAAGGGTACATAATTCATTTGAATGTTCTTGGTTATTTTAAGAGCTCTATATGGGAAGTTAGTACATGACAGAGTTTGCACAGAAACAGCATTTTGGCATATATTTATTTTACTAATTTTAGAATAAATCAGTCTACAGATGAAATGCAGTTAAATGATGTGCTCAAGAGCATCTCTTCCACGGCCTTCTATAGCCTTTACCAGAAAAGAGCTTGCTGAGAGGAAGACAGGGTTGGGTCTGGTTGACCAGCAAGGTAGAACCTTTCCAAATGCCAAACTGATCAAATGAATACTGACTTGGCAGCACACTTCACAGAGAATAATAGTAAAAGAATATCCTTTATATAGGGTAGAGATTTCCTGTTACCTGCTGCAACACATAGGCAGCAAGCAAACAGACTGTCCACAATCATGAGAGTCTGAGGAATTCCAGGTGAAGAACTCAGATGCAAAGAGACACACAATCCCCGGGCCCTGCAGTGACTCCAGCAAAGTGTTGTGGTCATAGGGAGTACATATTTGCCTGAGAGCTGTCACTGTGGAGCAGGCTCCCAAGTCAAGGGCCCAGACAGAGACGGGACATCAGGCATAAAGACTGAAGACTTTTTTCCCCCTGAATTTGTCTTTCACATAGAATTCAATTCAATTCAATTCAATTCAATTCAATTCTATTCTATTCTATTCTATTCTATTCTATTCTATTCCTCCATTCTATTTATGATTGTAAATAAATCCACGTAACAGGATGCTCTCATACGAACGGTTTCCATTTTAAAAATATAAGAAATCTGTCTCCTTTGAATATTTTGCATTTGTATTGTTAGGATGGTTAGTATAGTAAATGTGAAAAGGAAGAAGCTAGGATATACGGCAGTGCTCTGATACACAGTAAGGGCACAGGACATGCCACAGAAAACTTAGCACTATTCGATTTTGGGCTTTTAAAAACAAGCCCAGTGACAGGAAAGAATTTTTACATTGTTTTCCCATCATCTCTAAGGGAAACATTAAATACATGTGCTGGTTTCTTGAATTATTTAAAGGAAATAAAATCACATGTTCTTGCTGAAAGCTTGAGAGTAGAGTACAATAGATGTGCTCAGACAAGAGGAGCATGTAAATTCTGCAAACCATCACATTCTGATAGATGTTACTGGGCAAACAGCCACAAGAGGAAATAGGATTTTTCACTGATAGCATCTGTCAACAGAAAAACAGTAATCACGTGGATCCTGATTAAATTTAAATATAAATATAATGGATGAAATCCAATGTAATTGCTGTGTAGCTAGAAGTATTTACACAAGTATGATTCTAGGTGATTTAACACAGCAGCACAGAACTCTCTCGGAAAATCCAGTTTCCATTCCCATGGCAAGATATATAAATGGTGTAGTACCTGCTTCTGCTGCTGCAGTAATTCTGCAGTCTGCAGCTGTGGTCCATGATCAGTGCTCTCCGTGGTGGGACGCTGGGAGAAATCTGTCAGTGCAAACACAACATCCTCTTCCTCCTCCTCTCGCTCTGCATCATTCGCCTTCTGCTCAGACTGAATGCCCAAGTCTGGGAGGGCCTCAGGGTGCTCAATCTAGAATGCAGGAGGAAACACAGAACACACTTTTGCCATTTACCTCTGGGGCCAGAAATCTGCTGAGGCACTAAGGGAAGGGACTGCATGTCTGTGGTGGCATATACTGGCTTCAACTCAGGCTACAGAACCGATCTTTGGGTGATAGACAACATACTGCATGTGTGAACACAACACTATGCAGGCCTGCAACACAGGGGATCTATGCAGCTGAGGTGGGTGTAATGTCATATGATGGATATAATCCATCACATATTAATCAAAAACTATAAAAGACACTGGTGTCTTGTGTGATGAAGTAATGGAGATTAGGAAGTATCCAAATCTATCACTTTATTTTCTGTAAAGCGTGAGCAAAACATGACTCCAATAATGACTAGAGCTGGGCTGATTATAAATTAGCCACTCAAAAAATCCAAACAGTCAAGAAATGAAAGCTTTTTGGTATTAGAAGATGAGCTAGTTTACACAGAAAAAAATTAGCACTGCTGATGTAAAGTAGAAGCAAATTATTTCTAAATAGCTACTCCTCTCTTGTTTCTGACTCATATTACCACAGCAGATGAATGTAAAAATGTTCGTCCACCCTTTATCTAAGAATACAATACATTGGAGTATTCAATTTAAGCATACTCTGACCAGACCTGAAAGGTTACTTGTACTGCCAGATACAGCAAACCTTGAAAAACACTAGGCACAAAAGGATCAGAAATACTGAGAAAAAATTACTTTGTTGCTTACCACATGGCTTCAGAATTGCATGAACCTGCAAAACAAATCTGTTGTTCTCAAGAATTTAGTATAAAATGTCAGAATGGGAAAACACTTTATTTTTTTTTTCTTTAGCTAAGAAGCAAATGGTAGTTCTGGGTGTGCAACTCAACACTTCCTTCACAGTGCGTGTTGGCTGGCAACCACACCCCTGCTGAGATGTGTCAGCTTGGGGATTCCAGGTTGTTATGTACTTCTGAAATTCCTGATCTTGATTTAGCCTCTATTTGGAAAAGCACCATGATGACGACTGGTGTACTGCTGTTGACGGCGATAGACATGTGTATGGAGAAGGGGAACAAATAAGGATGATTCACTGTGAGTTGCCACAAGAAGCTGTATAGTTCTCCTGCCAACACAGAAACAGAGCTTCCCTCCATCTGTATTGCTGAAGGCTTTGTAAGGAGCACACTGTGCACAGGATGAGAAAAACAAAGGCACTCAATCCATCTAAACAGATTTGACTCCCTCACCTTCCTAACGTGCTTTTTTTTCTTTCAAAAAATTACTCAGGAGTCATACCTTGGAGAACTAAATAATTTTTCATTTACTATGAGAGAGTTTTTCAGGACCAGCTGTTTGTACTAGTTAAGGGTTTCGACTTAAAGAGAGGTGATCTGTACCATATCACGCAGAATATACTTCGGCACAAGCCAACTTAAGCTTTCATGTCTAATTTGAATCCCCTTTCAATAAATGTGCAATTTTATAGCTGCTGATGCTACACCATATTTCAAGTCTTCACTTAAAGAAGGGACATCCCAGCACTCATCTGGGTTATTAAGGTGGGACAGTTACCTCTAGTGTGTCCTCCCCTTCCTCCTCCATTCGCTTGCCTTGCCGCCAGTGTTTAAGCAGCCACTTCAGTTTGACATACAGGAGAAAGGTGTCCTGCTTGAAATGCCTGAGTTCTTGCTGCAGCAGATTTTTCTCCTGACTCCAGGTCTTCTCTTCCAGTTTGTTCTGCAAAGTCAAGCTCTGCACTTCCAAGTCTTTCCTCCGCAGGGTTTGCATATGCTCCTCCTCCAGCTTTAATGGAACAACAAGGAACATGTCAGTGGGGTGGTGTCCTGGGGCAGTCTGCAGGACTTGTACTTCCTTGGGTGAGAAAAACTGAAATCTCTACTTTTCACCAGTAGTGAGTAGCTATTGAGTTTGGCTCAGTAAGTTCCTCAGCAGTTACGACTGCTGAGGAAATTAGAGGATAGCAGATGATAAGTTTTGCTTAGATAACCATGTGAAAATAACCTGCTGTGGAAGTGGATATTTACTTCACAGATGCAGAAATGAGGCTGGTTGAACATTTTATACCATTCATATTTTTCCTCCCCCTCTGGACTGTATCTCTGCAGTAGGTTCCCAGCACAGCCACCAGTCCACACTGGTGCACATATCACACCTACTAAATGCATTTGCAGCCATTCGTACAAGGTGGGACCGCAGCTGCGCTTTAGACAACCTGGAATATTTTCCTTGCAACTTCTCTCCATAGCCACAGACTCAACCCTTCCACAGTGGCTACGTCTCCTTCTGCCTCTAGAAGGGAAACACTTCTTAAGAAACCATCTCCAGTACCTCAGATACAACAACTGGTCCCTCACTTCTTGCAGTTCATATTTGAAGGCATCTGAACGATACCACACTAAACAGTCTCTCTGGTATGACTATCTGGGACACAAGCAGGAGCTGAAGAGACAGGAACAGATTGCAAGTCAGCATTTCACATGTCTCAGCCTTAGTACTAAAAACACAAAGAAATGCTCATTCTTTAGAGGACATACATAATTACACCTGTTTCAATGCAAGGCCGCCTGAAACATCATTCTTTAACATGACCTCTCCCTCAAGATATAAAAATCAAATCATGGCACGACCTGAACCCAAAAGCACTTGTACAAGCTAGTTGTACAATATCTCATATTGTGCATGGATGAGAAAGTGTTTCCACTTCAACCAAGAGGTGGCTTCTTCATTGACGAAGAAAATGCAGATGGAAAATGAGTACAGAGTCACTGGTTACAGGTGCCAGTTTCTGTTTTCCATTCTGCCGAACAACAGCCTCTCCTTTTCCTGACCAGCTCCACAGATTAAATCTATAAAAGCCACAGTAAACTAATGACCACAACCATCCAAACCATTGGACCACGCCCTGCAACAATGTTCACATAAGAATAAAGAATATTTCAGGGACTAGGACCACCTAGCAATAAATACTGCTAAGAAATATGTGTTTGATTTTCATGACAACATTCAGATGCTTCTGAAACAGACCACCAGTCCATACTAGACAGTTTACTTAGGACTTGCCTGCCATCTAAATGATGTGCTTCAGCATAATGCAAAATTTTAGCATCTATGCTACAATGCCTTAAAAAGTTACCAATTGAATTGAAATTATTTACAGTAGTTGGTAGTTTATAGGTGCTTAAAATGAAGCTTAAAAGTAGTCTGGAACAAAATTAGCTGTAATGGCCCAAAAACATACACACAACTGCTAGTAACAATCATGGACATTGTATACTGCTAGCACACATCAATTTGATGTCATTAAACATTCCTAAAAATGAAATAGTAAAAGAGGGGCTGGTTTTAAATTTAATTTTTACAGGAAGAAAGAAGGAGATTTGATGTTGATGATGATTCTTCTACCAAATGATGTTATGGTTAAATACAGCAAAAATCGGAATAATTTCCACCAGAAGTCCTGGAAGGTGATAAAAAAGGAAAATTACCAACAGGATGGGCATAATCTGGGAAAAAAATGAAGAATCCAGAAGATGCTTTTATTCTTCTATTTCTGCTTGGTGCCAACATGAACAGCTAGCTTTGATTTTGGTGCATTTTTCATTGTTTTTACAAGCTGTTATATTTCAAGTCCCTGGGGTCATGAATTCTTGCAGAAGACCCTAGGTAGGGATTCATAGAGTATTATGTTTCTTCAGTGGATAGCCATTGCAAAAGAAAAGAACTTTAAGAGGCAGACATAGCTTCCAAAAAGCTTTCAAAGCCAAGGCAACAAGGAAGGAAATCAATTGACTGGTTGCCTTCAAAAGCTCCAGTGGAAAGCTCCTGTGGAGATCAACTGAAAATTACAGATAGTTATGAAAAAATGGAGAGATACCACTTGGGCATAAAAAGATTAGTTGGCACGAGGAAAAATTCTTTACAGTATGCAACAATTATGCTGAATTTAGTCTATGAAGTAAATTTAAAAAGAAAACTTCAGTTAAGAGCCAAACAGCCTGCAGAAATTAGCAACAGATTTTTTCGCTCTAGGAGCTAGAGATCACAAAACGATTGACTAATCCATTCCAGCCTTCAAAAGAGCAGGGGGAGCTCATGTAAAAAAAATATGATTTATTCACCAGTTATTAATAAGAAGATTGGAAGCACTGAGTACTGAGAAATACAAGAATGTCCTGATTGGTTTCTCAGCTACGTGTGCGTAACAACTCCTCTGACTTCAGAGAAGTGCTGGATTTTCTTTGGGCTAGGAGGAGTCAGAATAAGGTATGGAGCCGAACTGAGCTCTCAGGGATCAAATGCACCCTTCCCCAGCTCATGGAGAGCTGAAAGGTGACAGAATTCTCCATGCGGTATTTCATGTCTCTACCATAACTTCCCCTGCAGAGGGGAGGACAAAACTCTACACCAAGCAGAGAAGCCAGATTCGCTGTGGCAAAACAGGCTTGAGTTCAGATTTCCCCAGATTCCAGATTCTTCATTTACTCAGATGAGGTCAAACAGGCACAGCCATCAGGACACAAGTTCCCACAGTCCTGACAAACAAGGCTCATGTCACACATCATGGTCATGCGTCTCTCCCAGCAGGTGGGTTTTGTATTTACCTGGATGATCCTTTCTGTAAACTTTTCTTGCTCCTCTCGGTGAAGTCTTGTCTCCTGCTCAAGCTGAGCCTGAAGCTCCTGTATCGATACATTCTGTACAGGTAAAACATGGGAATCCCTGAGCTGATCAGCAGGACAAAGGGATAGGTTTAGCAGAAAATGTGTCTCCGAGGTGTAAAAAAAAAGGAAAAAGACAGGCAGGACAGACATCTGCACAACTCATGGTTATTAATAGTTAAAACCAAAGCACAGTGTGCAAATAAAGAGCAATGCCCTAAATCTGTGTGGGAATTTCCTGTGTGGCTTCTGGAGACTAAAGCTGGGATGCTGATGTTACATATTGGATATTCCCTTCAGGCCTCTGCTCTGGGTTTGCACTCAAAGAGCTGAGACTCCCGTTTGCAGGATTACGTATTTGGTGGTACACTTCTTCATCATATTATAGAAGCTGGAAAATTTTAACATCTCTGCACAAGATGAGTTTAATGTACATATATTGAACCTAATTATTTACTCATCTGCAACAGTTTTGATTGGGCAGTTAATGGAACAGCATTTATTAAACCAGCTAAGTATACATAAGGTCCCTTTCTTCAGATACAAGACAGCTCTTTGCACAAGTCAACTTCATTCTGTGATTTCTACTCAAAATAATTACTACAAAAATGTCACAGTGATAAGCTGTGTAAGCCTGAGATCTGACCAAAATAATTAAGTATCCCCCCTTTCAGGTCCAATACTCTTTTAATCTTAATACTTTCAATTTTACGTTCTCATTAAATTTGGCATCCCGTCAGCTTTACTCCTGAAAGTTACTTAACTCAAAAATAAAGACCCAAGAAGGCAGTCAGATCTCATTATTTATACTATGCTAATTAATCTTGTGGCACTTTTATTTCTGATCAGAACTTTCTGTGCCCTTCACTTTGCATCTCTCACATTGGTGCTAAAACTGATTTATCTGTACAAAAGTGATGCTTGGCTGGATGCCATCCTCTCCACATGTGTGACCACAGAAAACACTACAGCACCAAACTCGTACTTCCAAGAGCAAAGATTTACTTAAATATGGGATTGCTTCAGGCTTCAAAGCGTAATCCCAAATTCTCAGCTGGCCCATGTCCTGCGTGCTCCAACCTCAGCAGCTGCAAGGACATAAGGAAGGTCGTGGGACCGCTCTCCCGGGCTGTGTTGCCACTTCATTCTGGCATCAGCTCCGGCAGCCGCCTCCCCCCAGGCACTCCTCCCACTTCCTGAGGGCAAAGCCAGCAGCTGCTGCTGTCCAGGCCACACAGCCCTTGTTGGAACATTTTGGTTATTCACAATGTATTTCTTACTGGAACAGACACTCCTCACTCCTCCTCTAGGGAAAAATGAGATAAGGCAAATGGAAGTATCCCAAAAACTACCTGCAGGACCATACTCTGCTGAAAACCAAAAGTGGATCTACATATACTTTCTGGGCCCTATCAGCTCCTTCTTTACTTGAGTACTTGTTTGCTTCATTTATTGACTTGTGCATGTCTGTTTTGTACCTAAGGAAAAGACACTTCCATCCCTCTGAAAGGTACACATAAAATGACTGAAAGAACATTATCTGCCTTATCAATTTCATTCGTCTCTGTAATGTGTCTGCAGACATTTTTTAGTGCATAACGTCAAAATCTGGTCTCACAAGTAATTTGAAAAGAACTGCTTGTGATGGGATTTGTCAGTTTTGCACAATCATTTGTAAATCATTAATTTAATTCTCTCATGCAATAAAGGAAAAAATTACTTTCATCAGGAATTTCTGCATTATTTTGTTCTGATCAGGCTTCTTTAGGAATATGGCAAATAAGAACCAATGTGTCAGTTATTAATGTATAATTTTAAAAGAAGTCTGTTCCTTCCCTTTATGAATTCAAAATTATTAACCCATCCAATTTTTTTATAAATATGTAGCCCATGCAAAGCCAAGTTTCAGGAAACTTGGGTGCTAGGATTATGTGGTAACTGTTGGAATTACTGAAAAGAAGTTAAATCTATCATAAAGGCAGATGCAGTATTACATGCACACTAAGTCAAAATCACATCACAACTGCTTTGCCTCTTTAAGGACAATACATTTTTCTAAGTGCTAAAGTAAATTAAAGTAAAGTTGAAAAGCAGCTAGTGCATGAATGCAGAGCTGCACACCTTTTTCCTTCCAATGCAACCTGAGAACTCTTCATAGTCTATAACAACATATAATGTTATTTCTACCAGAAGCACTGGGATATCTGCACTCTTCAAATCATGGGAGGTAAGGTTGCTTAAGTGCCTAATAGATTGCTGCTAAACAATCTATTAGGATCGTGAATGAATAATATTTAGAAATGTATCATGTAATATTTGTGTACGCATTTCAGGTACCTGCTACTGCACTGACGGATGTCTGTATGTTTATGTGTGGAAATCAGTCCCCTATCATACAACCAGCAGGGTGTAGTCTGTGGCACAACTGTGGTTTTGTTTTGTTTTGTAAAGCAACACTACTACAAAATGGACACAAAAGTTGATAACCTGTTAGATTACAGTCTTTGTTTCCTTTGTTCTCATTAAGGAATGCTACACGAACAGAAAACAGCCCGAATACGACGGCCACCACACAATGTACTGACACCACAGAACAGATATAAACTCACTACAACCAGACATACAAACACAATAGCAGGGGAACTACAAGCTAGTGCTACTCTACCACAGCACCACAGAAACAGCTGCACTTCATCCACAGCTCAACACCGACTAACAGTTTCCCATGTACCCCAGTTACTGCGTTACCAGATACACCTCCACTCCTGTGCCCTCAGACAGGCATTGCCAAGTCCTTTTATCTCACCTGTTATCACTCCAGAACAAGCTAATCCATGCCGATGTCTTTACCTCAAGAGGATGTGCAGAGAAAAGTCATCCACGCCTGGGGACTTCACCACCGCTCCCTCACTGTACTGACCCCTTTCCACCCCTCTCAGAGTGTTCACAGCTTTTCAGGTTACTTTCCAGCTCACACAATCCCACATTTCTGTCATGACTTGTTTTTACAAGATTGCCATCCAAGACAAGGTATGGCTGGGTTTTACTAGTCTGTTTTCTCCCTTTTACCGTAGCTTATTACAATCTCGATTCGCCTGCAAACTTAATCAATTTATATGCAACAACCACGAACATGAAATTTCATGGAATCTTTCTCTTAAGCTTTTTTTTTCCCCCTCAGAAATGATCAAACAAAATAAGGCCTGAGGAGGCAGGGTAGAATGATGCTCTCCAGCATTTGCACGGAATTCCAAGGAAGTCAAAAGATGAATATTTTATGCTGCTCCTCTAAAGCTACATTATAATGCTTTGATATTTGGATCTTACATTTGAAGACATAGTTTAAAAATTGCTACTTTTTCACACATTGACAGCTGACCATTGCATGCAACAATCAGAAAGAAAGTTCCAGTGTCTTTTGTAATACTTTTTACATGCAATTCACATCTAAATGAATTCGCAGAGGCTGCTTCTGAAGATGTACTCCTCTTCTCACCCCTTAAAAATAGATGACATATATTCCATTTGCTAGTGTAGAATAGGCAGCTGTGTGGTTATTTGTCTGTGCTTATATGAAAAGTCTCTGAGTTTGGGAAAACACAGAACGCTTTGCTCCAAGTCTTTAAAAATCCATCTCATTGTATGGATAGTACACAAAGTCTCACCAAGTTCAGTTAGGACTCAAATACCCAGATTTACATCATAAAGGGTCTTTTAAGCTATTATATTGTCAACCTCTACAGAATCTTACATAGCAAGAAAGAATACAATACATCAAAGTAAATTATTCTTGCTTCCCCTAATCTTGGTGGGAAGGAATAATCACAGCATCAGTTTATCTTCCTTTTTCCCACAACTTTGCATTGGAGGAATAGTGGACATAAGACATACAGCTTTCTATGTGGTCCTTGGTTGTTGTTGTTTCGTTTGCTTTTTTTACCAGAAAAAAAACCAGTCACAATGTGCAAACCATTCACTGTTTCCTTTCTGGGAAAACAAAATCTTTAACCGGAGAAATGGATGTGCAAATTTTCAGCACATGGCTGGGACCTGCTGCAAAAACCATACAGCTGAAAAGCTCCCACATGGAATTATGAAAATTGCACAGAAGTAGCACCAGTTAAAAAATAGAGCATTCAAAATACAGATCAAAATTCTCCTCGTATGTGCAAAAGGGATCCATACTGAAGTTTTGATTCAAAGCAGGTAGTAAATTGACTTACCGAACTTGCACAACACTGTATCTGGTTGGTCCACACTTAACCCAGTAATTAACTTAGAGTTATACATTTCTTATTGGAATAAGTAAGGAAAATGGATAAACATATTAAGAATGGCTTAGAAGAAATTATTCTTCAGTGTGTGCTAATTTTATTACTAGACCTTGTGGAAAACTTGTTGTTTAAGACATGCTCTCACCTTCACCAGACTATCTGCTTTTATTTTAAATCTCTGGTGACAATTCACTTCTTTTATGTAAGTTCCTTTCAGTGGTTCTTTTTCCATAACCTGTGAGTGTCAGAGATTTTATGGTATTTTTCTACACAGAACGAAATATCTAAGTCTTTAAAAGCCACGTATGAAAATAATCAAAATTTAAAATGCAAAGTGCTTTTGCCTTTGATATATACTTGTTCAGGTAAAGGCTGAACTGATGTCCTCTGAAGGAACAGAACTAGGAGATACAGCTCCAAATTAAAGCATCAGGTATCAAATACAAGCCATATCTGGTCATTTGAAAGAATGACATTTTTCTTTTTCAGAATGTCTTCTTGCTTCTGAATAAACAGGAGGGGCCTGCTTAAGGAAACTGCCTTTTGTTTATGGATATTCCATTGGTAAAGTTTACCAGATTAAAAATTATTTAAAAAAAAGCCACTGGCTTCCATTTGTTGCCATAGGATGTTTGCTCCATGTTACCTTTTTCAGTTGTCCTGTTTGTTTTAGTCAGGGCAATTCTTACTAGTTCACCTGCTTTTTCCTTGGATAGCAAAGAACGATCTCCCCCTCCCACCATAAGAGAGCTCTGCTAAAATCATGAATAATGGATTGAACATCCACCCCAATGGGCTCCAGCCTCCCACAACAGCAGCTGAAAGGCTTGTTTCAGCAAGAAAACAAAGCCCTGCTCTTAAGGCAATTTCAAGATATAATTTCCCTTGGACTGGGGCTCTAACCCACCTCCTTAACATGCAAATACATTCTAATAATACTGTTGCACTAACAACTGAAGTGCGAAGCCCAAACAACGGCAGATGTTTACAGTTAGGCTACAGGGTAGTTTCAAGCACATGTCTGTCTGCATTTATTGTATTTAATCAAACAATTAGGCTCCTACAGTGCTCATTTTTAAAAATAGAAGAAATTGCTATATGGAAGTTGTTCAGCATTGCTTGTGAAAATTGTAATTTAAAATTCAGCTTAGAAAAAAAAATTAGATAAATGGGCTTGCTTGAATAAAAAGAAAACATTTTCCTCAGTGAAATTAAATGTGTTGTTTTCATGCTGAAAGCCCATACACAGTAAGAAGATCATCAATCAATGTTATCCACTGGCCAGTATGTGTATTTTCACTCCTTAAGTCAAAGCAGATAAAGACTCATGTGCAGGCATACTCGCAGTGGGCATTAGAAGGTTTGAGTCTCCATTTGAAATTTCTGCGGTAATAAAAAGACCTCTTTGGTATTTGAATAGTACTTTTTCCTGCTTATTCATCTGGAACAAAAAAAATTAGCAGTTTTTGCTAGTGGAGCATATGAAATAAAAAAAAATAAATTAAAAGAATTAAATTGAATAATGAAATTAAAATGAATAATGAAATTAAAAATGTTACCTTCCAAAATTATTTTAATAAATCTGCTTCACTTGGGTTTGACTACTACAGATTTTAAGATTTCCACAGGCTGCCTACCCACTGAAAAGTTTTAGCGTAAAGCACTGTAATATTTGTTGCTTAAGTAATCATGACTGAAAAAACACCTTAGTCTTTCACATTTTCTCAAGTGAGACTCTTTGTAGCCCCAGCCTTGCTCATATTTTGAGCACATCAGGTCCTTAACTGGTTATTCTCTACCTTTGATTATAATTACTGGTTTGTTCCTTGTCAGACTATGGTGTGGAAACTGTCCATCCTCTGTTCAAGCACAGTCTGCTGTACATATTTTATACATCATCTCATCCTTGGAGAAGAAAAAAAAGGTATTGTGCTAAAATTAGCCAAATCCCTAATCCTAACAGAGGCCATACATATACAGGCCTTAATATAATAACAACACTGATCTAAGATAAGGGAGAACCAATAAATATGACAGAATTTAAACAGAAATATTGTAATGAAATATTGCTGGAGTAATTTTCTGACCCTATCTACCATAACTACTGAGCAATATTGATTACTGATTGCAAAGGGATCCATGCTGAGCAACAAGATTTCTCTACTTCATCGGCCCCTTTTCACAGATGAGGAAGAATTACTTCACCCTTCAGTGAGAGGCTCATGGTGCCCTGGATTTATCAGATATCCTTCCTAAGGTCTATTATCACTGTTACAAGTGAAAAGTTGGAAGAGATGCTGCTGAACAAATTCATTGTTCTAATCCTACCAAAACTCTGTGCTGTTTTTTTGGTTTGGTATTTTAAACCAAACCAAACCAAACCAGCAAAGAATTACCTGTGTTAAGATGAAGGGCCACTGTCCCTTTGATATTCAACACATCATCGTGCTGTTTGGCTACCAACTGCCCTGAAGTTTTTATCTTCCTACTCCTGCTTTCTAGGACTTGCAATTGCTTACTTGCAAACCCAGTTGCCCCAGCTAGCACCCAGACTCAGTTAGAGGTTTCAGATATATTAAGGCTTCTTCATGTGTCTACAGAATTAAAAACATGTTAAACATCCCTCACTACAAGCTACTCTAACCCTCACAGTTTCTAGAATTGGCTTCCCAGAGGCCAGCAGAAAAGTTTCTCACTGCTCCAAGCCCACCTTTATGGAGCCAGAGTAGAAATTGTTTCCTTCATGACCATTTGCAGTGTACGGACAATCTGTGTTGATGAGAAAGCAGCTAAGGAGATGTTTACTGAGGCAGACATGGCCTCTGCATGAATGAAGATTCAAATAAAAACTGATTGATGTTTTTGACAAATGGAAAAGTACTCAACAACCCAAACAATGGAGAATTACGCTTTAAATAAGCTTTTTTGGAAGCTGCAGGGTGCTGTACTCCCTGTTGAGAATCACCATGCACACCAGCATCTACTGACAGGCAAAATGCAAAGCAATCTCTATCTATAGGCTTTCCAGATTTAAGGTGAAACCTGGATGCATGATTGAATATCAGGGATTATTATATCTTCTGGAGATCTTTCATTTCTATACTCAGTTGTAGTGGGTTCCCTGAGCTGTACTTTCCCCCTTGGCAAAGCTACTGGGAGCAGGGTGATGACTCCAAAGTTAGGACCAATTTGCTTCCATGGAACTGCACAGGGCAAATGAGATCGACCACAGATTTCACAACAGGGGTGCCGTGTTTGATCTAACTCACTCCCCCAGCCCCTGGCTTCAGCTACTCATCTCCTGGCTAAGGCAGCAGGAGGTAGTGAGTAAGACGGGCTGCTTTGCTGACCTCTAGACTGAAACAGCCCTTGTCTCCTGGCCTGTAGAGTTTAATGTCTCCATCAGCTCTGCGGTGTGGGTCGGTGGTGGCTCGCTGGTGGCGAATCTCTTGCTCCTCTCCACGATCTTGTTTGAGCTGCCACTCCATCTGATCCCTCAGTTTGGACTGTTAGGTGCATGGGCGGTTTATAACAAAAAACAAAAGGACAGGAGGGAATAAAGAAAACAAAAATGGGTAAGGTAGACGACTGAAAAACTACAAGACAAAGAAAAGCGTGAACAGAAAAAACAACTTAAGTACAGTGGCATAAGAAAGTGAAGAGAACAAAACCAAAATGAGGATGAGCAAAATGATGGGCTGAAACATCTGAAAAGCAAAAAAGAGAAAGAGAGGAAAAAAGAATGCAAACACTGGTTATGAGGCGCATGCAATGAGGATGCATGAGTCAAACCAACAGCAAGCATACAAGTCATGAAGGATATGGGACACAAGGCTCTTCCTTCCTTACTTGTGCGGTGCAGAAAAGCCATATCCAGTGTGGCAGTTGTGGCAGTTTAGACATGCGCCCATGGGCAACGCTTTAGGCAAGGCAGTCCTTCGCTGGCTACAGAGCTTCTCACTCGCTGCTCGGTTAGGGGAGTGAGCTGTAAGCAGGCTTTTCAAAACACATCACTTAGAAAACTGCATTTGGTTGGGTTCTTTTGGCAAGGCTTTTGAGAACATGCCTGACCCTTTTACAAGAGAGCATAATAAAGACCTCCTCACATTTCTTAGCAAGGCTTCTGATTTACATTCATCAGAATTTTTTTTTTTAATTAATCGCCTCTTTCATGGGGAAACACTGCTGTTACAGACAAAAAGAAGACAGATCTCTTTAACACCAATGGATTAGCCTTTTTGCCACGAGGAACCGCCTCTGAATCAAAGGAGTTGTGCAAATAAATAAAAGAAAAAAAACTATAAAGTGTTTGTTTAACATTACACACTTAATACACTGCGGGTCTGAAATAATAACAAAGCAGCTGTGAGGAAAATTAGCTCTAGGGTAGCAATTGCCAGAAAGAAAGAGAAACGATAAACAGAAAGGAGGCAAATAAGAAGCTGACCTACCTGGAAGTCGGTGATCAATTCCTTCCCCAGGTTACCAATGGGAGAGTCTCGGGACATGGATGTCATTGTGGATAGGAAACTGGAAGACTCTGTGAGATGGGGAAGAGGGGAGAGGTCCTCCATCTGCTCCTTAAGGCCCTCTCCAATGTGATCAACCTTTTCCAGGAAGGTCTGAAGCTCCTTCCGGAAAGCTTTCATCCTGGAGTTGACGGTGTCCAGTAGCTCTGGCTCCTGCTTATCTTCTCCCCTTTCCTCACCGCTTCTGAAATCCTGCTCGGTGGATGGGCTGCTGGTTACGTGCACCTTTGCATCATAGATCAAGCTGTCTGTATCCGTGATAAGGCGCTCCACGGTCCTTTCAAGTCGCTCAGCCTCACGTTTGATGTTAATTAAGGACTCTGTGTCCTCTTTCACTCTCATGAGCTCGGCAGAGCACAAGTCACTGACTTCTGATGGCTTCCCACTCCCAAAACCCGACGTCTTCTCATACACTTCTTCAGAGTCACTCTCACCCCCAATGGGCCCCTCTCTCTTTGGCTGTGGTGGACGACCATCTTCGCTATCGCTCTCTTTTTTCCCAGCATCACTGTCGGCGTCGCTGTCCCTCGGGCTGGAAGTGCGCAGGCCCAGGTGAGAGGCAAGATCATAACGCTGGACGTTGGACATCAGGACCCTGTTCTCATACTGAAGCTTCATCACTTTCCCACTCAGCTCATTGATTTGTGACCTGGCTGACTTCAGCTCCTCTTGCAAGGTCCCACCACACTTGGATGCTGCATCATCCAACCAGCCTGGCTCCTGGCCTGGCTCGAACTTGAATTTGTTCAGCTCATTTGTTAGCTGCTTGTTGTGATCCTCGATTTCAGAGATTGACCTCCTCAGCAGCTCTGCTTCCTCTTCCACAAACTGCAGGTGCCTGCGCAGCTCTGTGGCCGACTCCACAGAGTCTCCGTAGGGTGAGGTAGGAATGCTTGAAATGTGGTCCCTGCTGAGACACTCTTTTTCGTACTGGCACCTCATATCCTCCATCTCAGCTTTAATCCCCCTGTTCTCCACCTCCAGTTCCACTATTTTTCTGCCCAGTATGTTGGCTTCCTCCTCCACCAGCTTCAAACGAAGTTTCAGCTCAGCCTCCCTGGTGCTGGGTGGGCCCCCTGCTTCCCCAGTAGGCAGGGGACTGTCCACATCTCCATAGATGGACTTGTACTTCTGGAGCTCCTGCTCCAGTTCATCCTTCTCTCTCCCCAGTTTGGCCATCTTCTTACGCATCAGCGCTGCCTCCTCTTTGGCAAACTGGAGCTGGCACTTCAAATCAGCACTGTCCTCCTGCCAAGAATAATCATCCCCCACCCCAAGATTATATTATAACAGAAGCACAACCAGCAGCTTATTTCCCAAAATCTCCACCTCCCCATCCTCTGAGCTGTATCTGTTAAGTATGCAAACAATAGACAGAGCTGCGCAAACCACACAGTTGACACGTTTCATGGCTTGGTCTTGGTTAAATTGGCAAAGCAGCTTGGTCAGAGTTAAAGAGGGAGAAAAAAAAAGGTGTGCCTGTGCAAGTGTTCAGTGATGCAAGAGTGCTAGCACAACGTTTTTTCTCAAATACTGAGCAAATTTTGTGGAAAATAATGAGTCAAATGAAAAGGCTCCATGATTTGCTGGCACTTTTTGTTCCATTTACCTTTAATGATTTGTTCCCCTTTAGCACCACAAAAAAAAACCTACTCAGATGAATTTGCTCATCATAGTCTCAAATTTTGGGCTCCTTCAGCTTGAAAGCACAACAAAGGTGTGCTAAACTTCATGGTTGCCTTGGAAAGTGAAGACTTTAATTACTGCGATCTCATAATGCTGTGAAATATACAGAGTTCCTAACTTGCTTTCCAAATAGGAAACACACTATTGCCTCTACTGCTGTTATTATTAGGACAGAGCAGATTGTGATCTCTGTGTCTGGGATGAACAACTGTTCACAAGGGAGATTGGTGAAAACATGTGAAAAAGGGAAGAAAAATTCATTAAACCATGTTTACATCCAAATTCATCCCATGTGAAAACCTGCATTTTTCAGGAAGTACCAGGGCATTGAATGACTGTTTGGGGTTTTTTGTGTGTGTCGGGCATTTTAAAGTACTGCATCTCATCTCAACTGAAAACTCCAGTGTGTATTCTGCTGAAATAAGAGACAAGGTTAAGTAAATTCTAAGCCGATGAACAATTTCTTTGCATGAATCACTTTCATGAATTGTCATGGAGATACAGGCACTTGGCCTCAAAAGAGACACATTTATCAGCATTAGCAGTATAATGGAAGGCAGGCTTTGAAAGATGATCTCTTGAGACAGCAGATTTTATCGTTGTTGGTAGGCCATGTGGACATACATGCAATTATATATGGAAACTTCATTTCGGTCTCCGGAGCACTATTATCTTTCACAGGCAGCATTTTGTTATAATTCCTAATAATAGAAGCCAAATTCAGAGGAAAACATGACTGACTTTAATTGTTCACCCAGATCAGGCTATGAAAAAAAAAAGGATTACAAAACTAATTACGGCTCAGCAATCTGAGGAAATTTTTTAATTTCTATAGCACACATCCTGGCATGTTGGTCTTCTGTGTTACCTAGATTAATTTTGCCCCATTCTATTTACATATATACTAATTATGTCTTAATTTCAGCTGATAATAACTAAACAGACACAAAAGTTATCGGTTGTATACTTGTGAACCTAGTCAGCTTTCTGATTGATGCTCAGGTTGTGACTTTAGAATGCTAAACAGAAAAAAAGTTAACTTACGTGTTAATAACATGATAAGAGGTAAAAAATAGTCGAAGTTTGTGTGATTTTCATTGATAACCAAGAGTCAAAAAAAGTGCAATCAGCTCATGGGTTGACTAAAATTTTGGTCATCGTGTTTCTGGCATCAGAAATATAAGTTTTAAATTAATTCAAGCGAGGTGCTTATGGTTGACTAGAAGCAGAGCCTCTGGAAGATGGGCTTTCTATCCTCTCTATTGTCTCCTTGCATACACATTCCTCTTTTTCACAGACGTATTTATAAATTGTTTTTCTCTTTATAACTCAAAAGTGCAAATTAAGAATCAAATTAAAACCTGGCAAAATCCCATGCAGCCCCTGCTGGAGTCACGCTGAATTTTGATTGCTCTGCCTGGATAAGGCTGTATGATTAAAGCATCATCTTTGGCCAGGGCTGTACAACACATTGCCTCTGTTTTTCCTATCACGGTGAATCAGTTTATCCCCAGAGCTCTAGGTTTTGCTTTTAGGGAAATACAAAGATCACAAGGAAAGGTACAGACAGACCAGTGCTGCACACAGAACTCACAGGTGGGATGATTATTCCTGGTTATTTATTTATCTGTTAATAGCTAATCTGACATTTTCTTCATTCTGTCTTTGTAATCCTGCATTCTTTACCCAACTTCTTGTCTGTCTTTGGCTTCATGTTGCCCAGCCGTCAGCGGCAGTAGTTGGTGCCCCTCCCTGGCTGCAGGCAGCCGGAGCGATGCCTGAGGGAAGGGGCAGCCTGCCCCCATCCCTCTGCTCTGCCTGGGAGCACCAGGGGCCCGCTCCCACCCTGGGGTCAGAGGGAGCTCCAGCCAGACACCCACTGCCTTTCAAACACCAAAGATAACAGTCCCCGAGACGCACTCGGGACAACACACTCAGCGTTTTGAAGCTTTTGAAGAAAAGGGAAAGGCTTCGATGGGTTTAGGGTCAGGGCCCCAGTGTTTTTGCTCAGCATCACTGCACGACTCAATGCATCTCTGGAGTTAGTGTGCTATTATTGCAGGACAAAACCACTGTTAACTGCTTTAATGGTATTACTTTATTGCCAGGTTTTGTCTTAGCAATTTTTTTTTTTAAAAGGATCAAATGTTTAAGGTTTTTTTTTGCAAGAGCTAAAACAAGCAAGATTTTTTTTCATTAAACAAACACAAGCCTCATACAAAAAACCAGAGCTGATGGATGTTAGTCTTGCCTACTAAATATGGATCCCATCTGGAAAGGTGAGAAAGCTCCAGATCTTCCTCGCTTCCCTGCCAGGGAACATCCCATTCCCCTGACAGCTTTTTTTCCAAAGGAAAAGAATGGTCAGGAGAGATTTATCAGCCAGATCTAAGCATGCCAGAAGGGTAGGACTCCAACCTTCATGCATCTGTCCCTCTGAAACTTTGTGTACAGAAATATCAGCAATTTCTTGATCAGTTGAAATCAAGTAGAAACAGTGAGAGGGTGAGACACCCACACAGGCAAGCAGACTTTTGACATATAAGGCACACTAAAGAGAGGCCAAATCACTGAAATTAATAATAGTTCGTTATTAGTTAAATTGTGACTGAAAAGCCAGGAGGGAAAAAAACAAGAGAGAGAACAACCTTTCCATGTTTTTGGAGGAACAACAGGCTCATATCCCAGGGGCTGAATATGGGCTATGGCCTCCAGACTGTATTAAACATCTAGCACGTGGATGCTTTCCTAAAATGTGTACATAGAGCAGATCATATAGAAAGAAAAGAAGGAACAGCAGTGCAAAAATGTGACAGTCATGGTGCTCGGTCATGGACTTGAAGAGATCATTAAGGATAAATGCGAATTAATGATTATCGATGGTGATTATTCGCATGCAATTGCACTGCGGCTCTGCATGGCAATTCAGAAGGATGTTAATGGGTAAAAAAAGCATAAGGAAAAAACCCAGATCCCTCCCTACAGAGTCTGCTGTCTAATTTAGACAAATGTAGAATGTGGAGATAAAGAAATGAAATGAATAGGAAATAAATTATCGTCATTATGCAATGTAAATGCATAATGTGTGAGAGATGTGATGAGAATGAAGAGCTGATCAAAAATTCCCCAATACAATATTTCTTTTCTGGCAAGAAGACACAAAGCTAGATAGAGGCCAACACCATCTCCTCTACCACCACCACCAGCTCAAGGGAACTGCCAGGCAGAAGACTGGTAAGCAGTTTTGGGGTTGCAAGTCTGACGACAGGGCAGTACAACCAGCACCCAAGCATCTGGCTGAGTGCCAGCACTCCTACCTTGCGCTGGAGAACCACTTTTCTTTGTGTTTTGCCTGGTGCCTGGTATTTTCCAAGAAGCTCCATTTTGCAATTCTGCTGAATAAAAACTTTTTTCTTCAATACTGCTAGAGGCAGCTGAGTTGCTATTACGAATGCTGCTTTTACACAACTTCAAGACAATCAACTTCATGGGTATTATTTACTCGGTATGCCCTGTGGTGGATGTGATGTTCCAGCTAATTTTCATGACGAGCTCTCAGTAAGTAAAAACACCAGTCTTGCCACATGCTGTAAATATCTATAAGCATGTAGATGCACAGAATCTAAGTTTGAGGCCTTCTTAGGCACAAAACATATAATGGGTGTTTGAACTCCTTCTAGGTATTTAGGGTGTCTGTCCCGGAAGAGCAGCATTTTGAACTTCCTGGGCTGTGTCTGTACCAACACTTTTGGGCCATGCCCCAGGACCTGGCAGCTGTTTGACCAGGTCAGGGTCAGCTTGACCAGGTCAGCTTGCTGTGGTGTGCCCTGATCTCAACCAGCAAATACCTCTGAATGGATGCCTGGGTTTGGAGACAGCTCTGGGTAATCTGGGAGATAGCCAGCATATGTACATATAAGCTGGGCCATGTTAGTATATAAGGTTCTTCCTCACTCTTTTCTACCCTAAAGAATTGGTGAAGAAAACTGAATGGCCACCTTGCAGAGTGCTGATGCAGTGGTTTTCATTTCTACACCCAAACCCTTTGCTTGCAAGAGTTATAAGGTGTGTGTGTGTAGAGGGTAAAGGTTTTTCTTCCCGTATGGCTTCTGGGATCACTTCCCTACGTTGCGAGCGGTGCGGAGCTCACACTTGGTTACTCAGTTAATTTTATGAAGTCCTTTTTGAGGCTTTCCAAGGCAAACTACAGCTGCTCTTAATGCCTGGATTTGGGCAGAGGAAGCAAGCATGAGAATCCATTCCCTTTGCACAGCTCCGTATTTCCAGGAACGAGGAAAGGAAGGACAGTGCTGCCCACAAACCTCTATGGACACAATTGTGCCTTCATGTAGCTTCTTCTGTAATTTGCATGTGTGTGAGTATGTGCATATATTTCATCCATATATTTTACATACTTGCAGAAAAATAAGCTCTCTGACCTGACTGACGACTTTAATTCTCCATAGCAAGTGCCCTATTTTAAGGTATGATTAAGCCATGCTTGTGTCATCTTGGCAAGGATGATCGCTCTATTGTGTCCTGTGAAAGCAGGCTGAAGTGCCCTGGCCACCACAATCCCTCAGTATGGCCCTTCTGCTGCCTGCCCTACCCCCTCAAGTTCAACATATTGTAGTGATTTATTATGGTTTCAATTACAAATCAATGGATTTTAAGACTAGACAACCCACAGGTCTCGGCTGTGCACACTGAGCCTGCCAAGGGGGCAGCAGGGGAAGTGCATCCCTTCTCTAATGAAGGCACAATGTCTCTCTTGGCTCCTTTCCCGGTGAGGTGAAATACTATCCCCATCTCTCTGGCTATAAACAGTAACTGTGCGGATGCTGGGAAAAGCTTTAACTCCTACAGTCAGCACAAAAAAGTAGAGGAAACTGGGCAGACTGCTTTCCTGAGAAGGACTGACCTACGAGATTCCAATAAAGCTGGTGTCCAAAGAGAGACTGAGCGGGCAGCTTAGGCTCTCTGCTGTACCTCAGCTTTGGGGAGCACAAGTTCGTGCAACATCAGGGAGTTTAAACCCTGGGCTGCGACACAAGAGCTCGCGAGGTGTCGTTGCAGTGTGTGAACTGCATTTGTGCCAAGACACTCATTAGCACAAAGTCTTTGGCACAGCGTATAAATTTAGTTAGTCCCTAAGCTGCGATCCAATTATTTTGTGAGGCAAGGTGATTTGCTCTTCTTGTAGAAAACCTGCAGCCTGAATCAATGGATACAAGCACAATGAGCCCGAGAAGCTGCACGGTTTAGAGACTGCACTTGTGTCCTAAATAGCTTCTGCATTATCTCTGGGAGGTCTCAGTAGATTACGGCCTAATTGCACTCCAGTTAATATACCTGATGGCCCTGTCAAAACCCATAAAAACAAATTTTGAGTTGTATCATGTGATTTTGCTCAAAGTGGCATGTTCATACCTGGGTAAATGTCTTTTTTTCTTTGTGGATTTCTCTGCTGCCTCTCCTCTTCAGGGAACTCTGCAACAGAAGCAATGCTGAGTTATTGATAAGCTAAACACAAAGCCTGCAAGTTTGGCAGGTCTCACCACTATACAATTAATTTAGGAGAAAGAAAGAAAGAATATCCTCCTGAGCAGCTGGGGATTTAATTTTTCATAAGAATCCTTAAAAGAACAAGATGATCAGGTCCTTGTCAGTGAAATCTTTTAATACCGAAAATTTCCCACCAAAACAAGGAATAAAATTAGTTAAAACTTCACTGAGGGGGGAATATCGCCCCCCCTTTTCTTCTATGGACCACCACAATTTTTGGCTAAACTTTCTTTTTGCATGGGGCAATGATTCATGTTTGATTAATCCAGGGCAGAAGTCCAAGAATCTTACTCACAGTCAATGTGAAACACATTGTGGAAACCTCCCAGGAAAGCAATCCCCCAGAAAATAGGCAAGGACATGCATGTTTAAGCTATGTGGCATAACATTATTTGTTAATCCATGCTAGCAAACATACTGAGGAACCCAGATAAAGACCAGATAATTCTCCAGGTATTTTTGAATTTATTTTATAAATCAGATTTGATTGGTTTTGCAAATCTTTATATCCCTTTATAAGCAAATATTTTTAAGACATGGAAATGATGTCATCTTCACTGAGAAACCTCTCAGCATCCAAATGGAAAAGCACAGTTTTCCTGAGAACTGAGAGGTGGAGCACCATCAGGATGTTACCAATGTTTACTTGTGTGTCAGGACTGGTGTCCAAACCAGTGTGAGTTGGGCCTGTTTAGAAAAGGCATAAATTTGACACTTTTTGGGTTGAGGTATCAGAGGGGATCAATCAGTATTAGACAAAAAAAAAAGCAGGAAGCTGGAAACTGCGGAATTTGAATTCAAAGCAGGCCATACTTTTGACATATTGCCCAGAGCTGAAGGCTGATACTCCCCAGATCACCCTAATATTCTGAGCTCTTTTATTTACTACTTCTCTTTATATTTGCTCTGTGGGGGACAATTTCCAGCTGAGGTAAAGCCTGGGCTCTCATGAGTTGCCCACAGTATGCCTCTCCTCTGGTCCATGTGATGGAGCAGTGTCCCTGGACCAGTGCCTGCTCCCACGTCTGATGGGTTAAATCCCAGTCTCTGTAACCCACACTAACACAGCACTGCAACACATGGGCCCAGCAAAGAGGAAGGGAAAGGAGGGAGAGGCATCCTGTTAATTAGCTAAGTCCAGTCTCGTGCCGAACCACGAGCTGGCAGAAAACATGATGTGAGCTCAGGGACCAGTGCACACACCCTACACAAATCCAAACCAAAAGCTTTCCCTGGCTTTGTGGTTTCTGTCTGTTCAGCTATGCAGCTACTGCACATTATAATTATTGCACACTAAGACAAATCTCTCCTACTCTTTGTTATACACAGATAAGTAGTTAAAACTCATTCATACGCAGCACCACATTCCCAAGACATACTACAGTTTATTTTTGCTAATCTGCTCTCTAGTTTAATCCAGGGATTTCCTGTAACTAATGAAGCTGAGTAAGAGAAATGTCTTTTTCTGGATACTGAAACAGTTCAATAAAACAGGACTTGAGATACTAAAATCATCACATGAAAACCTGTTACACAAGCTTAGGCAGGATGAACAGTTACTGTTATCTCTCTCTCTTTTTTTTCTTTTTAATGTGGTGGTATTCTGGAAGCAGATATGTAACTGAAAGCAAACACCAGTCAGCAGCATCACTCCCTGGCATGCAAGAGAGGTCACTATGGTTGAAGAGATATGGGGCATAGCCCTGCTCCTGAAATTCACTTCTTTTCCATGTGACTTCAAACAAGAACAACTTGAGTGAAAGGAAGTTGTCTAGATACTGCATTTAATTTGTAAACCCCTGGAGTCAGGGATGAGGCTATCAATTTCTGTAGAGGCCTCAGTTCCCAGTTGTAGCAAACAGCTAGTCATCATGCTAGAATCAAAGAGCCTTGTGCCAAATGCTAAAACCTCTTGCTCTTACCTACAGGCAAAAGGTTACGCTTAGACACATCCAGCTTGAGAAGCTAGGGGATATAAACACATGGACTATGGTGTGCAAGATAAAGTAATGAAGACTTTGCTGTGTAGTATGGGATAATACTTGGAAAACAAGGGGAAGGGAATTCAAATTTAGGTAGATGGGATGGATCACAGGCTGAGAAACAGGTAGGTAGCCATCCAGCTTTGGAAACTGTAAGCTCCACTCCTCACTGAAACAGTGGATTTCACAGATCCAGACTAAAAAGTTTGTAATGTATCGCCCTAGATGAGGCCTCATTTTAAGCATTTTCACACTATCTCGTTTTGGTTTGCTTAAGAACAACCTTGTAATCAGTGCTCAGGTGGGAGACTGCTTTGTATTTCCATAAGGCAGAGACTCAACCTTAGGCGGAGTCTGTCCTCGGTGTAAGAAAAAGAAGGGAATGTTTACCTTTAGGGACTACCAGTGGATTACAGGGAGAGACTTCCCTCACACGTGTCAGTGGAGGACTTGAAAACAACCATGGCAACAAGGGACTGCCTGGCCACAACCCCCTAAGCCCTACAGGAAAACAAGGCAAGATCTCCATTTCACCACTGTGGGACCAGGCTGCACGTGTGTATGAAACACCAAGCAATACAGCTGCTGTTCTAGCTGGACTAAGGGCAGAGGCTGCTGCTGCTAAAAGCAGGTGGAATATGCTACAAGCTTAAATTATTTAAAATGTAAAATGGTCCAATAAATGAGCATTTCTCTTTGATGTACAGGAGATGGGCGTCAGAAGCTGATATGAATTAATGCTAGAAGGAACATTTCTATACTACTTTCTATACTCAAGAGACCAACCAGGGTTGGCTGTCTACCAAAAAGTCTTTCAATAATGGTTAAGCAAGATTTTATTAGTCATTTGGTTAACACAATCTCTTAAGAAAGTGGTTACTTGTGCAGGCATTTCCTACCTCTACAGTTTTCACTGCAATTTGTTGATGGACCTCTTGGCTACCAAGGAGAGCTAATATATTAGGGCCTAGTGTTTTAGAAGTTAAACTTCCCAAAAGATTATTGGATGTAGGGATTACAGCAGGAAGAGACACAATTATTTTCACTTTCGCTAAGAGCCTAGCAGGGACAGGAAGAGGTAATTTGCATCTTCTGGTGAACTCCATTTTTAACAGGTCAAAGAAGAGTCCTGCAAACTGAGCAGTGAAAGCGAGACTACCCATGTGGGGAACAGCAAGCAGGAGTCAATGCACTGGAATTAGAGTTTGAGCAAAACATGGAAATAAAATTTGAGTTAAGAGCAATTGCACATGTAAACACATGATAGGCCCCAAGTTCTCATACTGAAGCAAGTGCCGAGTAGGATGAGAATAGACCTGTGAACAGGCATTGGTAGAGAAGGATTTGGAAAATGAGAGAACCAAGAGTCCCTAAGAGCTGACATCCTGTCACTTTATTCACTGCTGCTGAGAGAAGCAAGTAATTTGGGCGGCAGACTGGCATCTGCAGGCAAGTGTGGGCTTGCTATCATATGTGCATCAAACTGAACCTGCAAAATCCAGTAGTCAGTCACTGAAGTGACAATGTCTGCAACTCAAAACAGAGAGGCTGGATTGGAAAGTCCAGCCCTGAGGGCAGTTTCTATTACTGTGATGTGTGAGGAATTATGCATCAGTATCACTGGTGCTTATGAGCTGTATAAATAATGTTCTGTGCCAATGATAGCTTGCTACCGATTGCTTTGAAATGGATAATCACAATTTTAATTTGCATTCATTAGAAGATACTGCCTGTGAGGGATCTGACAGTATTTTTAAAAAATATGCACAAGCAACCAAATCCACTTGCTCCAAATCCAGCAGTAGGTGAAGAAGACCACTGGCAGATTACAGTAACTGCAAGGCTAACAGCTTCAGAGCTGCCCAGTGTCATTTCATAACAAGAGCTAAATTCTTGTTAGCTGTTGGGCTCTCTCATGTTCAAGAACGAACAAACCATCCAGAAAGACATAATCTCTGCCCCACAGAATGTGACTCATTAAGATGTCTTGCCAATGGACCAGCTTTTTCATAGCGCTTATTCTCCAAGAAATGCCAGCGATTTAAATGAAGGTAATTCTGCTTGGCATCTATGTCAATCAGAGGAAAACCAGATCCTCTTGTTAATAGATGGTCAGAAGGTGGATTTATCCCCAAGAGATGTAAACCAGTGTTCATTAACTGTACCACTAATCACTGCTCAGGAACGCTTCACTGCAAATGTTTTCCAGGCACTGTGCAGGATTGCATAGGAAGATTCTGTCAGGAGATGAAAAAAGACAGGGATCGCCATGCTCCTCCAGCAAACCCCAACCACACAAATGCAGCTCTGCTGGCCACTGCAGGCTGTTTCCCTCTTAACTTTTTGCAGCTTTGGACTTGCTAGGCCCTGACATTGAAGACATGCAAGGTTCTGCTTCATCTCATTGCTTTAGAGCCATCCCTGTTTGTCTGGTCTTGTACATAAAGAAAAAACCCTTTGTGCAGAGCTCTGGCACTCTTAAATCAGTGATGAATAAACTCTTCTAAGAAGAAAAGAACATGACCTGGATGATGACCAGGACCTGTTTCTTTAGGAGGGGCAGATTTCAGCTATCACCCTGCACTGTCCTGTACTGCTACCTGCCCACTTGGGAAAAGGAAGTACTTCCCATTTCTGTAGCAAGATCCCTTACTTAAGGTAGAACAGGGTGGCTTTCCATTCTTTCTTGAGGCCTCAAGTGTCTCTAAGTCCCAAGTATTCATCTGAAGTTTTGCTTTGCTACCATCCCATGCTTCTGTATTACAACAGCTGCGCAGTGAAAGTACAGTGGCAGCCTTTTCATTGTGAACTCTTGTACATATCTACAGGATGGTTAACGGAACTGGAAAGTACAATGAAATTCTAATTGCTTTTCAATTACTGTAGGCCCTTGAAAAAGATATCTCAGCAAGCCCTGATAAAGCTGGGCTTGACGCAAGAGATCTATATCTCCATTCATTCCCGTGTGCATTTCATTTACTAGAAACCTCTAAATACAGTGATATTCATCATTCACATGACCTAGCGAAGCAAGCTATGCCTGAAATATCATAAGCATTACAGTTCAGGATAAAAGGCATCCCTTGAGTAAAAGAGCAGCAAAGCACACTAGCTTTCAGGACCAGCTTAAATTTCCCTAACGCTGCATTACTCTATTGTGCTAAGCTTATGAATAGGGGCTTTGGAGGAGCCTCTTTCTTTTGCCTCTTACTATGAACACACCGCACTGTCTGTCTCATGTGGCTTCCTGGTGCCCTTCACGTGCAGGCTGTGATATTAGCTGCCTTGGTGTTTGCAAGTAATGTGGTGTGACAGGTCTGGGAGCATGCTGAAGAGGGAAGCAGCAGGGTTGCACCTGCTGTCTGAAGCCCTGGAAGGTTAGACAGCAGCTCTCAGGAGGGTGGGAGACAGCTGGGCTGGCTCTGTGTTTAGCTCACAACACACTATTTCACTTAGTATTTGGTCAGTGGAGGCTGACGTGGGAACCAGAAACCAATAAAATAATTCTTATTAATAGAATAATTACTAAATAATTATGGAAATAATTGGTAAAGGATATAGCCCAGTGATATAATAATTGTTATAAATATAACAAAATAATCCTGCAATGGACAGCTGAGATCCTAACCACTAACATGTATCACTGTCTCACACAGTTCTCCTGCCCAAATACTTCCTAATAGCTTGTTAAATTCATTAAAATATATTTTAAAAGTCTCTGTCTGTCCCATTTTGTTAAGATATAAAATACCCCAGTTACATTACATTTGTCACAATACATAAAGAAAATTATAACACACAGAGATCAGACTTTTCTTTTTTATGGGGGGTCCTATTTCAGGTGAAGGAAACCAGAAAGGAGCCAGGCAGATGACTGCAGACAGCGCTGCTTCTTCTCTTCCCACTACACTAGTAGAGTGACACTGATGTGCCAGCAGCAAACACACCCCTCCGAGCCTCATCACCCTTCCATTTGCGCAGCTATTAAATGTGAGTTCTGCACACTGTGCCCATTCCTTAACCCCACATCACGGGCACATATGCTAACCTTCTGCCCGGGCACCACCTGAGCCTGAGGAGGACACCACTGCTGCCACATCCCTCACAATCCTGCCAGGCAGGAGTGGCATCCACGCCAATTGCAGCAGTGGGTTGCTGCCAGGCCTCTGCTGCTCCATCTCCCACTATATTATGCCTGTAATGCCCATGGTCAGCATTGCTAGGACCACCAGCCCCCTCCTCCTCTCTGGCACAGGAGGCAGGAGCAGCACCCCAAATTCCTCCACATCAGCTGAGCCGTAGTCATAGAGCACCAGCCTGCAAAAGGGAGCCATGTCAGCCTGCACCCCTTTGGGAAAGAACCTGTGGAAGAGTCAGGCTTAATCCGAGTGGTATGTGCTGCGCTGACACTGCCTGAGCCCTCTAATTACCTCGTTAGTGTAATCCCATAGCAGACAGCCTGTGAAAAATGTGCTGGGCACTATGTACACACAGAAGCAGACCTGTCCTGAAACAGCTTGGCAACAGGAATAGTGCTCATCGTCAGCCACAAAACCCCAAGGAATGACACACGCCTGGTGCTCCTAGCCCAGGCAACAGTTCAGCACGCCCAGAGGGGAACAGTGTCGCTCACTGTGAGGGCAGGCACCCAGCCAGCCCCTTGGCCAGCACTGCCAGTTTGGGCTCCCCTTTTCCACCTCTCTGGACCAAAGAGGGGTTGCAAAACTCCCTGCGAAGATGAAACAACTTGTACAACTTTTTTTAAGCCTTTTTCTTCTCTCTTGTGATGACTCTTACTGTGGCAGCCTGGGCAAAATAGACAGCTGCTAGAAAAAGCCACCCCTGACATACCTGCGCTGCCATCCACCATCCACTTCGCACTGCTTGGCATCAGCTGCATCACCCATTGCTAAATGCTAACTGCCTGAAAACAGAGGTTGACTGCCCTTCCCTCCTCTTCTCCATGAAAAAATGGTTCCCCAGACTGCTTTACTGAATGGGACTGCAGGCCAGGTAGTGCTCAGAGAGGGGATTGGGAGTTTTCATTCCCAAAGGAAGACAATATGAGAGAATTTATTGCTGATCACTGCACACGTGGCCTGGCATTTCCTGTAGCACAGCCGATATATTACAAGCATAAACGTTGGGGATTCTTTTTTCCAGAAGAAGAGTAAGTAAGCAGTATATACACAGGGAATAAACACCTGCTGTCCAATTGCCAATAGAGTCTGTTAATTCTCTGCCACCAAGACCTTTTAGAAAGTAATACTAAGTAGCTGGCAGTCCCATGATCAGGGCAGACTTCAGAGAACTGGAGGAACAAACTGGAGAATTTGACAGCGACGGGACAAAGCGGAGCTAGACACAATTTGGACAGTGCTGATAAAGGAGAGGAGAGAAGCTGAGCAAAGCTCCAAGCCCATACTAGGTCAAGAGGTTACTGCAACCGTTTGCAAAACTGAGGGAGGGAGAAAACACACAGCTCTGCAAACTCTGTAGTGTTCAAGGTATAGGCATAAGAGAAAATTTCACAGAATCTAGAAAAAGAACATTTTTGGAAGTCTTGTTGCAGAGAAAGATATTCAGAACTGCACAACATCTGTGCTTTACATGCTAATAGATCAACAGCCACAGGATTGTTCTTTACATTGGGGATGGAAAGGAAAATTTTCCTTGAGCAGACAAGTATGAGTACAGGCATATTCAATCTCCCCTGGATTAGACCAACTTGGCTGTTTCCATAAAGTATTAAATGAAATTCTAAAGAAGGAGAGAGATTAAAGGCCAACTGCACTGATCCCAAACAAACATGTCCTAGATAGTCTTTGTAATCCTCGGTTGCCCATCTATTATTTCATAATTTTAAGGACATTGTACTCTGAAAAAGGTGGGTTATAAAAATAGAACAAAAAGACAGCAAATTCACACTTTGATAGCTGGTGACATTTTTGAACCTTGGATAGCTGCTACCTGTGACGCACTTTCCTATACATCACTCAATGCACACAAACCATTTACTGCCAGGTAATGGGTCACTCCCAAGACATTCATATTCAGCAAGCCATAGGAGTCACAATCCAAGCACAAATAAAGTTAGTTCTGCTACAATGAACAAAGTCGTCAATTATAGGAATGAAATTCAAGGCAGAGTGTAGCACTTGTGATTAAGAAACAGTAAAGCCAGGGCAGGCACAAGTGACAAGAAGGAAACAGAGCTCCCTGTGAAGGAAGAGTTCCCCTCATGACAGAAAAGTGCTAGGCTACCTATGTGCCAAACTGCAGCTGGAAATAGATGGGTGGGAAAGAAATTGTTAGGAAAGCGTGTAATTGCAAAATCCACATTTCCTTAGTAAAACCAAAGATGTGTCAGCAGCAACCCTGTAAATATCAAATGAAAAATGCTAAATGATGGATATAGCTTCACAAAAATATGCTTAGAAAGGAGTATGATGAGCCCATGCGGGAAGAGAGTGCTTTAAACACTAAAATTACAAATGTACAAAAAAGTTATAAATATTCCATAAACGCTAACAGCAAAACGATTCAGTATGAAGCATGTTTCTGAGGAGACCCCTACCTGGGCAGGTATTTGGGTTATCCTTAACTATTTTGCCTGCTCCTGGGGCTGGACTGAGATTGAAAGGAATCCCTTCTGACTGCCTGTGGGGATCTGGGGTGGCTCTGTAAGGGGTTGCACTCTCTCATGCTACTGCTGCTTTGAAGCCTGAAATGAGCTGCCTCAAGTTCCTTGCTGGGATTCATGGTCTCTGCCTCTGGATACAGAAGGATGCTCTGACTCTTAGGACAAAAGCACAAAATGGAAGACAAATTGTGCATTACTGAGTCTTATGTGGGGAAGGGAGACTTGGAAGAGGGTCTCAAAGGTCTCAAACCTCTGCAAGTGGTTCCTAGAGAGATGAGTGAAAGCAGGGGTTGAGATAATGCTTTTTGGTCTGCTCTGTAGCTCCTGGGAAGGACAGACAGCTTTTCCATGCCTTGACATGGGAACTGACTGCCCCGAGCCTCCCGAGCCTCCCCATTGCACTGCCTCAGTGCTTCAAAGAGCTGGTTTCTGGGGAGGCAATGGTGCTCAGCACCCGCCCAAAGGAGGAATTCACGGCTTCAACTTTGTTGTATCCATCCCTCTCTAAATGCATCCTATTTGGGGCCTAAGTCCTGTACTTCGTTTTGATACAGATTTGTTACAAAGGACAATGATTTATCTGTTTTCTTTTTCAATGCAGAATAGAAGGAAAAATATCCTTTTGATATTTATATATATATTGATATAATGATCCATTTATATTCTCTTAAATCAGGAAAAGAATTCGTTTCCAGGCTTATCTGAGAACGTATCCCACTGTCCTCCTCTCTGCCTTTCTTGCTAATATCGAAAAACAAGCACAAGAAGCCTAAAATAGTAAAATGGATGCACTTTAAAAAACCCCGAACCAATGAAACAAAACAATAACCATACCTCATTTGCATGCTCTTGTGTGGGGTGAGCTGTAGTCACACAGCCAGGGCTGGTTTCAGGAGTGGCTTCTGGATAAGAAGCCTTTTACCCTCCAGAAACTGGAGGATCCACCAGAGCAGTACAAGGTCACCAGAGCCACGACCAGTCCCAAGACAAGGCAGTGAGTAGGAAGGGACCATGTCTGTACTGTTAGGCAGCTTGGGAAACTTGTACCATACCTCTTCTTTTGAGGCAATGAATCTGTAACCCTAGTCACATTGCACACGGTATTTTTATTATGAAATTATTATGATAAAAAATGAAGACAGACATCTAATGGGTCCAATCCCAAATATAAAATAAAATACGAAAAAGGTGAGCAGCACTGTTGACTTCAGCAGTCCTTGAAAAACGATGCCAGTCAGTGTGTCCTTGGTTGAAACCATGCACCAAAACACATGGGAAGAGCTTATGGATCCCTCTGCAGAGCTGGCTGTTGTTGCTGCCTAGTAAAGGAGGTTTCTGAAGATGATTTGCAAATCAGCTTCTGAAAAGTCATTTTTAGACAGCAACTCCAAAGACCTTCTAATCTCTGTGCACTTCTCATGCTGAAGTGCATCAGAGCAGGAACATCCTGATGTGCTTTGTATTTGATTTGCCTACTCCTAAAAACCTCTTCATATGTGGAAAGCTTTGCAAAGCATTCAGGTAGAGCAAAGCAGCAATGGCTTGCTCCTGCTGGGGACTGCAGCCTGGGAAAATAATCAGGGGAAGTACTCTTTTATTATACTTCTTGACCAAAACGTAAAGTAGGTGCTTTGATTTTCTTACTATAAATCAGCACATGAAGTACAGGGATTTTACCATATACAAATGGCTATATATGAGAGTGGAATATAATGCTGTGCCAAAATCATACCCATCTGCACTTTTTTAGTGCCTTTAAACAAGTCTCACATTTTCATTAACTTCAGTGAGGCTTGGACTAAGGCCTCAGGCAGCGTAAGGCTCTCACTGTCTCCACTGAAACGGGAGTTTGTAGGAGACTGGACATCATTCAGGGGTTGCTGCAGAGAGGTATCTAATTAGGAACAACTAATCCACAATTGCTGTTGTTCTGCTGTGATTAAAAGTAAGGCAGCAGGGATGCCCGATGAAAGGAGGTGATCAGGTCATGTCCTGAAGCCATACCCAGGTCTGACAGGCGGGGATACAGATCTAGGATTATTCTACAAAGCCTGAAGGAAAAAGCAAGTGCTGATTTGGTAAGGGACTTGATAAATCTTCACCTCTTTTCTCTGACTAGCAAAGCAAAACAGAAAGGGGAAAGAAAAAGGAAAACTTCAAACCATGTAGCTAAATATTCTCTCCCTACCACTGGTCAATGCAAGAATTCACAAAAAGCCTTTACTCTCCCAGGAATAACAAAATGGAAATGCCTGGGCTAGATCAGTGGAAGAGCTTTTGAACTGAAACATGGCAACTAATAGGAGAATAGGCTTTATACCAGCCTGGGTGCAGAAGATTAATGACTACGAATAATATGTACGCATTAGAGTGAATAATGACAGCCCTGAGGAAGGACTGGCAGAAAATGACAATTTTTTTTTAGATCGTTATTTCTCAGATGACAGAAACTATTACAATGAGGAAATTCATGCACTTTTCATTTTTCTAATTAAAACACGAAAAATGTTTCTCTCTACCACATTGTGTCCCCTTGGCCACCTGGAAAAATTGTCTCCTCACAGGTAAGCTTCTCCTTAGCTGAGGGCCCACCCTATCTTAAAGGGTACTGCAGTGTCAGTGCTTAAATAGCTGCGTTAAGGATTCCCACAGCAAAAGAGCTGCACAATTGGAATTCTTCGTGGTCCTAAAGCAGGCACGCTAAGGTCACTACCTGGGTACATGCTCTGCCCACTGACCAAGAAATAAGGGGAATAAAACTGCTTGTGGGACTGATCTTCCCATGTGCCTGCTTATTAACGGTGCAAATTTTATATGATTATAGGTTTTATGGAGGATTTTGATAAAATGTTCATTTCTGTTCTGTTCTTAGAAGTCTCAGTGTGGTGATTTTTTGCTTGTTTGAGAAACCTGAAGTCCCTGGATCCTTTTGTAAGCTCTTTTCTAAGATCCTGCCAGTCTTGACACCTAAAATATTGGGAGAGACAGAGAAAATAAAACCACAGGCAACTAGCAGCTGGTCGCAAGGCATCACTTCCAACACTTACTTTTCTTTCCCTCACTGCCCTACCTTGCCAAGGTCCTGAAGGGAGCTCTGAGATAGATGGAAATGTAAAAGCATCCACTTTTTCTCCCGTAAATCTCTAACGTGTGGCAAAGCCCATGTCTCTCTCTCCAGACATTGATTCTCCCCCATCTTAGGCAGTGTTTTGCCTCTAAATGCAAAGCAGGAGGTAGAGTGTTCTTGTCCTGAGGGGAACATTGGACTCTGCTTATTTGGATCTGCAAGTGAGGAGTGAAAGCCCTCAGAGATCCACAGCACTTCTTTGAAAAAGAGCCAAAAAGAAGAAAAAAAAATTAATAAAGAAGAAAAGAAAAAATAGAAAAAGGTAGGAAATAAATCAGGTAAAAGTTTACACAAAAACACCATGAAAAAGTATTGACTGTTCAACACTTGCACGTCTTCAAATTCACTAAAGGGACATGAAGTCATTAAAAAAAAAAGGGGATCTCACACAGGCACACAGCACTTTCCCTCTCCCATACACAAGTATGTCCCTGTGCTACTTGGCTCGCCTGTCAATGCAGGAAAAGCTCTTCCTGGCCACGCCAAATGCCCTGAATGATACCCAATTTCCTAATCCGGCTTTGTTATTTTCTCCTTATTTTGCATATAACTAGACTATGAATTTATAACATGTTTTCATTTACATAGGAAAACTGGAGAAAGCAGTTTGTGCCCCAGAAGGAGACAAAGAAACTTGAAGTAAATGTAGATTTAGAATTAAGCAAAATAAAAGTCTAATTGAGATAATTATTGTTAATGACTTGGAACTGAAACTCATTTGGATTAATCCTCTTCAGATTTTGCCTATTCATTTCCCTAACTGTCAACATAAAAATGGCACGTTTTAGCCAAATAGTCTAGCCTTATAACAAAATAGAATAGAAATGAAAGAAATAGAACGAAGGCTTGTTGCAACCTTAAATTCTAAGAGGAATAAATTATCAGTTTTATTAGAATGCATATACTTATCTGAAATCTCCTCCCCACTTTTCAGATAATAATAAAACTACTTACACTTCAGGAATAGCAAATGATTGATTCTGACTTGTGCTTAAAGAAAATACCTCTGGTTTTTAACGTCACTTTCTGCCACTGGGCTCTCTACAGCATTATGTACACATTTGTTGCTGTGATTCCAGCAGTGCCTTGCAGACACTGCAAGATGAAAAAAGTAGTCTCTATGTTCCTTCCAAATGGTTCAGCAGGGATTCTCCCTAAAAATAAAACTTTTTGAAGGCCATTCAGTAACACTGAGACATAAAATGTTTCTACCCACAAATAAGAGAAAAATAATATAAAAATAAAACTAAAAAACCTGAACCACCCACAACTGAAATTCAATATCCATTTTAATTTCTGCCAAGTGAACCTATAGTATTCACAGCTATTCACGCTCCAAAGTCGTGCTGCATGTATTGATGTGAGCGGTTCATTATTCATCATGCAAGGCATCCCACTGACCTCACTTCAGCAGGGACTGCAGAATCCCAGCCCTATTATGGGCAGACCCCATATTTTTGCACACTTGTCAGATTTCACACAACTCCTCTGAATGACCTGCTCTCCTCTGGTCCTGCCTTTCTTCTCTTTAGGCACTTCTTTCTCTCTTCTGCCCTCTAACTTCTATGTGGCTTTTCATTTAAGTGTGAATTTAACCAGCGAGCCTCCCCACAAGCTCACACGTAGGACCGTTCAGTTCTCACAAGGAACTCTGGACATATTCATTACAGCCCCAGGCCGAAATATTCAGTCACACAATAAACCTGTGAGGGAGGGATGCTCGCTAGCCAGCATTAACGAGCTGAGCCCAGGGTAAGAGCTGAGCCCAGGGTAAGAGCTGACGGAGTGGAAGACCTTTAAAACTTTGCAAATGCTGTCTGCAAATAGTCTGCAGAAAATACTCCAGGCCACCAGCTGATTTTAGTTCTACTAAATATTTTAAAAAGCAGCTTTGACAAGATTTCCTCTCAAACAACTGTTCCTCCTCCTAATATTTTCTGGAAACAACATTCTCCATAGATGCCAGGGGACACTGATTTTCCTAAGAGTAACAAGGCTTTAATACCAAAAGATTAGAGATTAGAAGCAATGCCAGGTGTCCCTGCGTGCTGCGTGGAGGGACTGATGTCCCCAACGCTGCTGTTGCATTAACACATTCCCAGAACAGAACAGCACTTCTGGATATATTTCACAGCAAGAAACTACATGGGGTCTAATGCGGGAATAATCTGCAGAAGCAGTAGTTTCCTTTTGGCTGGATTTTAACAAAGAATGCAAATGCATACAGGCTTTTATAGTCTGAATGTTTCTGTTCAAATCTTTTGATTCAAAAGCCTTTTTTCCCCAAACACTGATCACGAAAGCAGAACCTAAAACCCAACCAGTCCTTTTCCGAATCAATATTCTGGGTACAGCAGTGCAATGATGTCACCTAAGGGGTTACAGTTTTTGACAGCATCACTACCTCTTACATTGTTATTTTGTTATTTCAGTCTTTTTAAAGAGAACAAAATAACCTCAACATCGAAAAATGCAGTTTCGAGGTGTTTCTTAGGCTACTACCTTGGTAGTATACAGTCAGATGGCTGCTCCCATATTAGAGACAGAGCGGTATTTTCAGCTTTTCTGGCAATTTTTTACTGTTTTGTTTCCTTATGCCCTCTCTGTTGATTTCCTATCAGTCAGTGTGTCACCACAGAGAGATTAACTGAAATTTCAGACTCCATTGAAGCCTCTTTGTCCTCTCCCATATGACACATT
>WEIT01023507.1:129438-148936 GCA_013389985.1 Dryoscopus gambensis | reverse complement strand
ATTTAAATGTTTATTGGAAATCTTGAAAAAATATATATATTCAGCATTATAACCCTGTAATTTATATTGCCTGTGAGGGCATTCTTGGGTAATTATGCTGAAGGTGGCTGCCTTCTGTGATCACTGCAAAGCAGATTATGTATAATGCCTGTGAGCTGGGCTTTATCTACTTACTTTGCTCTTATTATCAATAATAATGAATGTATATGAATTTTTCCTTCACTTGAAGTAGTGAATTAGTTCAAAATGTGAATCCTGAGTTCACTTTCATAACTTCTTGCTGCTTGTTACAGTATTTTCACAGTATCTTCCCAAATGCCCTTTGAAACTCGTTGGGTCAGTCCCCTTACGATGCTCATATGCCAGTAAAGAAAATCCTATAAATTCCCCGCTCTTGAGGCAGGGATGGAGCCAATTAAACAAAATTAGCAACATGATCAAAGGGGCTGGAGAAGATTTCAAATACTCTCATCAAATATACAGCTTTCTGAATGAAAGGGAGCAAGCACAGAGGAAATACCACTTTTCTCATCTGCTACATATTTTTTAGAATACCCAGCCCAAGGTAAGCCCAGTGTATTCCAACCAGCAGGCACACTTCTCTCAGTCTTTGAGATGTTTCTTGTGAAGTTGCCAGAAATGCAAAGCAAGGGTGATAGAATAATGCTGTAACGGAAGATCAAACTCATTCTTTCTGCTACATTACTCTAATTTTTGTAATGCCCTCCCAGGAGCATAAAAGATCCTTGATGCATGCAGCAATGCTGATATAAATTATTAGCTCTCTGCTCCAATTTATTTATCCTAGATAGTCATAAAATATGTTTGTTTCAAACTAAAACCTCTGCTTTCCAATTAGATAACAGTAAACCATTTTCTGTTCACTTGTTTTTATTTTCTATAAGAATATTTGAAGGCAGAAGCTAAGTTATTTTGACTTTTAAATTTATATTTTCAAGGATAGGGGTTTAGGATCCAGCTGCCTACATCGGCATGAAATTATTGAGATTGTTTGTTTGTGGTAGTAAACCAGTTCATAAAAGACTTGGAGCATAAGCTTTGTGATAGATATTTCCAAAACTATGGTGATAGTATTTACTGTTAAGTCTGGCAATGTGTTGCAAATTAATGATGACTCAATTTTTGCCTTTAAATTCATTCATCAGAATGTCCAAATTAGATTATACTGACTCCAGGCTTTTGCTTTAACAGGCTGTGCAAACCCCTGTGGAAAAAGAATAGGAAATTTAATAGGAGCAAGAATAGTAGGATTCTACAAGAATTTAATGAAGTCCCACCAAAATTTTTAAGATTACTCCTGGCACTAAACAGCAAGTGATACCTCAGATAGACTTTTGCTATAGCTGGTAAAACTGGATAGCAGTGACACAGCTTCCTAGAAAATTATGTAGGATTTTTGAGGAAAAAAACCTCAAAGAATCTGAAGACTATGATTTTTTAATTTCCAAAAGAATGTTTCCATGCAGGACTATTCAAGTCCAACCTATCATTAAGATATCAGATCTGTAATGGAAAAACGCCAGGTAGAGCAGAGTCTGAGTCAGTTATTTTTACATTCCAGGCATTGCCACCTCTTTTAGAATGGGGCCACACCTTGTGGCCAGCTTGAAACGTGGAACTAACCTCTGGCTTCAGCTGAGCTCTCAGAAAAGAATTTGATGCTTATCACTTTTGCTTGAGCGATTTCCACTTTTGCGGGGAGATTCCATTACCCAGCCCATCCTTTACGTGTGATTGGGACAATTAATTTAGGAATTATTCGAGGGGTAGGAAGGTGTCAATGGAAAAAAAGAGAAGGAGCTGCACTGTGAGAGAGAGGTACTTCCATAGAAAGTGTTGGCTCCAAAGAAGAGTGAAAGAACATTTGTATGGGGCAATGCAGGTGGCACCAGAGCGCTGGAGTTGGGTCCTGAAGACACAGCATTCCGGTCCTCGGTGGAATTCCTCCTTCTTCCAGTGCAGTGAAAAATCCCTTCTTCCTGGCTGAGCATGTATTTTTCATTGTGTTACGAGCAGCACTGAAGACATGAGTAAGAAAGCAAAGCAACAATCTTTCTATTGCCTGGGATGAATCACCCATCTGGATGTGGAAAACTTCCTCTGACCTCAGAAAAAGAGGCAAAATCTCAACTTTTAGTTAGGTTTCATTACTAGGAATATAGGGGTAATTCCTACAAAATTTGATAAATGAAAGGTAAGAAACTGCATATTTCCTTATAGTGCCTGAACTTGTATAGTTTATAGATGTATTTTCCAGTCATATTTCATACTGGTGTAATGGAAAAGTTGATTCATGAGCTGTGTCATGCTTTCAGAGATACAATGTACCATGGAACTCGATGGGTAAGTGATTCCAGTCTCCTGCTACCCTGAGCAGCTCCTTTCCAGGACATGCTGCTTGAACATTCACAAAAACAACAATTGTGTTCCTTCTAGGCACATGAGAAGAGTTGATCCTCCCCTGGAGCTGAAAAGACTTCAAGATATTAAAAAATATAATGACAGAGAGGTGTGAGGGGATCTTAGTTATGGGATCAGTGATGAGAGGGGAGAGAAGAACTCTGTCCATAAGAAACATCTGCATCTATTGGAGCAAACTTCCATCCTCAGCACAAGATCCAAATCTGGATACTGCCTTCACTGCATAGCCATCACCCAAACTCACAAATTGCTGCCCTGCCATTTCAACATCAGCAGCAGGGGAAGAACTCTACAGAAGCCAATTTTCTTTTCCCATTCCAATGCCCTAGGAAGAATCCAGTCAGATGTCAAGAAAACCAAAATGACACAAAACGAATAGGCATAAGTCATAACTAAAATACACCAGCATGTTTTGTCAGCTTTACCTGGATAGGCTTAGAGGGCCAGAAAAGCCTCTGCTAAAATCATGTGGGTGTTTTGCTCTGAAAACACCTTCATAATTGTAAAAAAATAGCTGTCACCATTGCCTAAGAAAATGGGACACTCTCACTGTTACAAGCCAGTCACTCAAGCCTGCCTTGCAGAGAATCTTTGCACAGAGCCCACTATGTTTGTCCAAAGGCTGGCTGGCACTACTCTTTGGTTTCAATGCTGGAAGCTCAACCCAGCTGAAAATTCATGGGGTAGAAAACGTAAGTCCAAAGTTCCTTGCTTATTAGCACAGTTCCTGATGAACTGGATCTATAAGGGAATTAAAGCATTTGATCACACAGGACATTTTCAAAACATGAAGAGTCATTTTGAAGTTGAAATCTAAAATCTTCCTTTCAGTGTTTGATGGGGATGATTGTTGATGTGTTTTGGGTCTGATTTCTGGTGTCCTTTTGGCATTACAGGAGTCATAAATACCAAGATTTTTTTAGCTTCATCATTGATCATATAAGATGAATTTTGCCATCAGGTTTTGAGTTTGCAAGATGATTATGTTGCGTTCTAGGACATGAATTTTATTTCCCATTTAGTTCCACATCCCTACTTTGAAAGGTCTTTGAACAACTGTTCCTGAACTTCTTTTCGTATATCCCTAATCACCTTTTTCTTTTCCTTTCTATGATTTTTGGATTTTTCCACTCTTTCCTGTGAACAGTTTGAATTCTGAAGAGGTGTTAAAGCATTTTATGCTCATGTTATTTTTATATTGGCGTACTTCAGTAGGGCTGTGGTTTTTTGGTTTTGAAATTACAGCCATTTCTATTGTTAATATTCAGAGAAGATGGTTTGACCTATAAGTTTGACTTTTGTGATTGTTTCTGGAAACTTGTGAGCCATCTGTTAGGTACTTTAAAGGAAAGTAGATGTCCATAAAACTTATGGAGGCATCACTGATGTGTGCAAATCTGTTTCTTTACTTCTGTATCTTAAAGTTCAAATGATTCAATATTCTGTATTCCCTAAAAGAGAAGCTACACCTGAATTAAAAATTTAACATGCAGCAAATTCAGCAAAAATTGAAGTCCATTATGAAAACAGAAGGTGTTTTGATAAAATCACCGTGCTGCTGACTGGAATGGGATTGAGTTACCTTAGCAAAGGTCAGCCTTGGGTACAGCTGGTTTAAAGGGTGGCTCTTCCTTTGCAGGCTCTGGTATCAATAAAAATCATTCTCCGTGTGTTTTGCCTGATCCCGTTATGCCGCGGAGGACGTTACACGGTAACCACGGTTTACGCAGTAATTGCCTTCCTTGGGATAGTCCCCGTGTAGGAAGCACATTGCTCACAAATAAGGGTTTTCACATGCTGAGAGGAAATTGGCAAATACTTTGAATACATAATAGCAGCTATACTGAGGTTTCCATTAACCACTCCAGTAGAAAAATGTTGCAGTGGTCAAGTATTTTACTATTAAAGTGCTGTCTAACAAGAAGGAATGTGATCCTGTTAGATACGACATCTATTTATAACTGATAAAAAAAATGAGGTGCCTGCTCAAAACCAAGTGAAGGGGGTGGTATTTGCCAAATATATTGTTTTTAATTTAATTTACCCATTAAGTCAGTGGTAGAATTCAGAGTATCTTAATGTTAGTAGAATGCATCCAAACATGGAATTCCTTTAAAAAGTGAAAAAATGTTCACTCCCTCAAAAGATGCAGCCAGTCTGAAATTACTTTTAATATTAGACTAAATTGGTGAGGGAAAATATGCAGCACAAGAAAAAGAAGATCTTATACAGATAATCTATTAATTATAAAAGGTGAAAATAAATTCAAATTATTGAAAATATCACAAACAGGTTTTTGCAAGTAAAACATTCGAGAATAGTGGTAAAATACTCAAGTTCTCACATATGCTGAGAATAATATTATTGGCATTTATAAAAATATGGTAGAAATTAATATTTAATTATGCATGACCTACTCTTTTATCTTGACTCTGCTGCAGTCCTGCTGCTTGGAACTAGAGAAGTAACCTCAGTGGAGGAAGTAAAGTAGACTCTTTCATACTTATTCTCCAGCAAAGCCCAAAGCCTTCACATAAAAGCCATCAGCTTTAATAAAATATGTAAAAATGAGTATCCTTGTTAACTGTTATCTGGCAAAATTCTTGGAACGGATTCTGACATCCTGGTCTGTGTGTTCCATTATACAAAGGACATGGGGTTTGGCCACAGCTGGCTGGGAGAGAAATCCTTTGCTGTAGGAGCATTCCCTGCTGGGGCTGCAAAGCTGGACTTCAGCCCAGGAGCTCTGTCCTGACTAATTTGTGCTCTGCCTCCTGCACCAAGTCGAGCTCTGACGAGGAGAGGAGCTGTTTCTGACCAATAGTTTCCTCACTGTGTTCTTAGTCTGCAATACAATTGGAAAACTATAAAAAACAAAAGCAAAGTTCAGAACAGTATGTCTCCTCTGACCTTTTTCTTTGTCCATTTGTGAGTATTGAATATCTTATCCAGAATTCTCATGCCAAGGTTAAAATAACTTCTTCTTGAGCTAGTCCACAGTGATGAAGTAGAATTTTTCAGGAGATAGATTGCTCTGAGAGCGGAAGATTATTATGTGCAATTCACTCAGTTAAACTAAGCAATACGCATTGCTAAATTGAGCTTTCTCAGTGATGGGTGGTCATTCTTCTAGTTCTCTGATGAAAAGAGGGGATTGGAACCAAGTTCACCGCTTGGATCTGATCATCATACCAATCCCTGCCATCTGAGCTCCTAATTATGATTTACTAAAAACTTGGCATGGAGCCCAGATCTGCTAAGGAACCAGAATTGAGTGTCCCTGCTGGAATCAATTCACATGTCAGACCGCGTAGCAGTTGTGGATCCCAGGGTGCCACCCCGCTGGGTTGTGTGACAGCAGCGCTTTAATCCCATCATCACCATCCCTGGCCCTGCTGGGTGCTGCAGGCAAGGCCTGCACCAACAGCCTCTGCTGGCACGTGTGGTGCCCTGCTTGGGTGTGCTACCGTGGCCACCCTCCTGCCCCACAACGCCACACCCCAGGGCAGCTCAGGGCTAAAAGAGGATCCAGCTGTTTGTGGCTGAATTATGGGATCAAGGAGCAGGGAAGGAGCAGGGATATTGACCTGAAAGCATGCGTAGCACCAGCAAGGAAGCACGAGACAAAGCCCCTAAGGTGAACTTTATATTCAGTACATGAAGATTGATGTCTACAAGTATTGTAACAGGACTGCTTTCTGCTGTTTGTATTAATGATGGAGGTGTTTTTCTAAGTATTTCACTTCAGCAGCTTTCTGGAAAAATGAGAGTGAATGCTGAGTTGTGTTATATTATCTGGTAACAATACTGATGTTCAGTCAACTTTGAGTCATAGAATTATGGGATATCCTGAGTTGGAAGTTGGGACCCACAAAGATCAAGTCCAACTCCTGGCCCTGCACAGGGCAGCCCCAGCAATCCCACTATTGTCCAAGTGCCCTCAGTCCCTCCTCATGTGACTTCTGCTCCAGGTCCTTCACAATCCTCATGTGCCTCCTTTGGATGCTCTTGAATAGCTTTATATCTTTCTTTTTTGTGCTTCCCAAAGGTGCACACAGGGCTCGAGGTGAGGCTGCACCAGAGCAGAGCAGGGCAATCACCTCCTGTCATTCTTCCTCCCAGTAAAATGAAGCAACATGGTATTTTTGGAGAATCTTTTGGTTTGTAGTTAATTGTACACGGCAAGGTTGGATGGTTTTCAAAATATTCCTCAGTCAGACACCTAGCAGCTCACAGAACTAAAGTGTCATTGTCCTCATTAGTTATTAAATTCTTGGTTACAGTGCTTTAAAAATTCCTTCCTTCACTGGTGTAATGATGTTCACTTAAGTTCTCTGGAACTTATTTTGGGGACTACACCATTAGTGTGAACATTCCAACCTGTGTCAAGCTATCAGTTTCTCCAGTTAAACAACATTTGTAATTTCTGACTGCATTATTAACATGTATTTGGAGAGGGAAGGACACAAAGCTCACTGTAATATCCTTTATGAGAGAGAAATATCAGAGTTCCTTTTGGCCTAGTGTCAACAGAAGGAGATGACTCCATCTGAAGGAGTGGTTGGTCACTGATCTAAATATTAACCTACAAGACTTGGCAGCACAATGAGGCTGTTCAGCTGATTGATGCAGGACTGGTATCTTGCACTGAACGTATAGAGAATTATTCTGTATTTGAGGTACCTTATAGTTTTTGCCATCCTTTAACTTCATCAGCCTTTAAAATAATGAAATAATTTTACTTGCCAGAAAATGTCTTGATGGGCAAAGCTTACTAAGATTTCTAAAGGCCTACCTTCTTTTATGGTTGTAGATTAGTTCTGGAAGACTCTTCAAAGACTGGGCTCCTCAGATTTACAAATTTATAGAATAACTTAACTATAATCATGCAGTAAGTATCCAAAAGCTGACGAAAAACAAGGTAAGAGGTGTTTTCTTTTCCTACCACAGGGCCAGTTCTGCCCTTTATATGCAGTGGAATTTGACCTTCAAGCAGTGTTTTCCCAGCAATGATCAGGCATCCTCTTTTGTTTTTAATACAGTCACATAAAAGTATCACCTTAAGTAAAAGGAAAACTGTAAGCACTCAGCCCTCTGCCTAAATTTCAGAATCCTCTTATTCCTTGCTTTGTTGAATAAAGATACTGTGCTCCCTTTCATACTGCAATATCTTCTATGTTTAGTAACCCTTCCTGTTACTGCAGACTGGAGTTATTCAGCACAAACAGAATTAGGGCTCACTCATCAGTAAACATGGATTTTGTAAATTCGTTACATTTCCTTCCTCAGCTATGATTACGTACTTCTGTCTTAAAAAATTTGATCTGTAGAAAGAGTTTCAATTGTAATTTGTAACTGTACAAAAAACAACATTTAACATCACTGTAAAAGTCCCTGGATGCAAAAAGTCAGGAACAAATAGTCTGGGAAATGTTGGTGATGCCTACAAAATGATCCCCAAACTGCACGGTACTTTTTAAATCAATAATTACCAGCCTTTTTGTAGAAAGTTCATTTAACCAGACTCTTCTCTCAGTCACCCTGTGAGATTAAAATGTGGTAAACGGACAGAAGTTAAAAGATTATCTAGCAGGAGTAGACTAAACTTTTGAAGCATAGCCAATAATAAATAGAAGGTGGATTGTATTGACACTGTTAACAAAAGCATTTTGGGCACTGGCTCCTAGATAAGCTACAATTTAATATTTAAGTTTCAGCAAGAGAAACTTAAAGAGTTTCCTGCATTCTTAAGTGCAGGTTTTGATATTAATTTTCAGAGCCATCCACCTCTTTTACAAAATGCTATCCTCCTACACAATTTAGTTGTTTCACAATTGTATTGCGCAGCAGACAAATTTCCTGTAAGTTTAGAAATAATGCAGGTCTTTGGTGCTTTTAGAAAGCCTTGAAGTCTGAACTTTTAACCCCTCTGATGATTTCATTTTTTGTGGATGAAAATTGTTTGTGGACATCTCCCTAATTTGTCAATGGGATGATCAAGTAAATGGTGTTAAAAACCCAGCAACCCTAGAAATAGTTTATTTCACACATTTAATTGCATTTCTTGAAACCTATTTGTTGGCAAAGTCTGCGTTCGGGGCTTTGAATAGGTGAAGATTAAAGTAATGCAGAATGATCATTGCACTCTCATACTTCCTTTTTTCCTTTGGAGCATTTTTCGTGTTAGAAATGTCAGCACTTGAAATCAGATGTGACTGTGCCTCCCTTTGTGAGCAGGTGCTGGGTGGAGAAGAGCCTGTCCCAGTGGGAGCCTCCTCTCCCCTGCTCTCCCGGGCCCTGTTCTCCCGAGGAAGGGCAGAGCCAGCGCCTGACCCAGCTGCCTAAAATTAGATCCTGATGTCAACCCCAGAGTTAAGCCCTAACTACTCAACTTTCATAAAACTGCTTTTGTCATTGCTTGATGCCTGCTGGTCCACTGAGCAAGCAGGTATCAGGCCTAATCCGAAAAATGCGTGGTTATTTTTACAGCGACCTTTTGAAACAACCTGGAAATGGTGTCACTGGGATCAAATCAGAGCTGATGGTAGTTTATTAGGCTCATGTCACTCTGCATTTGCCTCCAAAACATTTCATTAGGTGTTCCAAGTACTCGGTTAATGCACTTAATTTAACCGAAGATGACCTTCTTTTCCATTTGAAATAAAATCATCAAATGTTTTGGCTTCGGGAAAAAAAAAAGGAAATGTTTAGCTTTTTAGCTACTTTGATTTTTTAAGGGCTGAAATGACAAGGTCTGTCTTCATCAGAATGGAAAAATCACTGTTTAGTTGTGACATAAATTTTACCCTTTAAATATCCCAGCATTACTTTTTCTGATGCTGTAGTTATTTTCAAATTACTTTTGTGGGAGTAAAAATGCATGTAAGAAAAACATGTATTATTTACAGAAATAACTTAAAACTAGTAGTATTCTGAAAAAAAAGCCCAAACAAGCTACCCTGTACTTGAAAGCAGTTTGATAATTAAACAGAACAATTTAAAAACTAAAGAAAAAAAGTGCAAAGCAATTTGGAAAGGAAGTAATTTGTATAACTAGCAAATATTTAAATAGAACAGGACTATTTCCTGCAGCGTAGGATCCTTTGCAGAGTGTTTCAAACAGTTGAACTCACAACAGGAAGTAATTTGCTGTTGAAAATAAGATCACATGAAACTCACTGCCTATAGTGATAAAAGGGAAGTACTTCACTTGGTGGAACTGCTGGTTAATGTGAGGCATCAGAGCAGGTTAGTGGCACTGTGTGTTTTAAATTAGGTTGGGATGTCTGAAACAGGAGCACAGAAGATGTGACAATCCCATGGAACAAGCATTAAGTGAACAAAGGTCCTACCGGGCGTCAGATCACGTGAAATGACTGTTTGAAAACATCAAAATCTTTATCGTAGGTGCTGGGAGTGTGAAACCAATCAAACAAAAATGTTGTAGATCCCTGCACTGTCACACACAGGGAAATAATTGATGACAGTGAATAAAATTCTTTCTAAGTTCCTGAGCAGGCCAAGGTGTGGGTATGGACCTGAAAGCAGAAGAATTGACCAACTTGAAAACACGTTTGCATATCTCCTCTAAAGTGACCACTGTTGGGATGATCTTTGAGGATACCTGATCATGCCCTTGGAGACAGTAAACCAGGATACTTATAATTTTGATGTACTGCCCTTTTAGGTGGCAGAGGGGCATTCTTTTTCAGAGGCTGAGGAAAAAGTCAATTCTTAGTATTAAACAATGCAGAAGGATTAAAATTCTTTTGGAGCTGATGCACAAAGTCGCTCCTGTCAGCTCTATCAGTTACTCCTTTTATCCAATCTACAAATTGCTTCAACAAAACAGTGCATTTTTATAAACCTCTATATATTTGATGTTGTGCCTGTTTCATGGGCTTTTTTACTCTGTTGTCACCCTGAAGGACCTCCGAGATTTTCAAGACTGAAGCTGCTGCTTAATCCACCATCCTTATATTCCTAGAGAACTCAAGGCAGGGCTACTGCTTTTCCAAAGCAGCTTCTTCTCTTAGGCCCTAATGCCAAAATCAGTAGGAATTTTTGAGTTGACTTTGGTGGCCCACATCTGAGACACATCCAATCTGTTGGTCCATCTTTGTAAGGAATCATTCTTAGGAAATACTTACCCTTATTTATTCATTTATTCTCTGGTGCTGCCAGGAATCGCTAACTGGGTTTGGATGACGTACTTGGGCATTCAACAGTAGATACAAGAATGTGGTCATCTGCTCCAATCTGCACCTAATTCCCCAGTGTGATAGTGTGGTGTGTTCCTGACACATCTGTCTGTGATAATGAACCCTTTTGAATTTAGCAAAAGAAATTTAGCTCTATGCTTCAGTGTTAAATTATTATTACAATCTGAATTTTAATTAAATCTTTGCTATATAAACATGACATTTTAATGCTCTCGGTAATAAAATAGTATTTTATTTTAAGTAAGTCACTAGAAAGACGTTATAATAGTTGAGATCAAATATATTTGCACTGATTCTAGGGGGAGAAATGATATAACGCAGTGGTATGATTTATCTTTTTTTTTTTGAACTATGTCCAAGTATGCCCATACATATGTGAAATAATTGCATTCCTACATTAGTCACAAGTGCTTTCTCAGTGCAAGTGGTGTTGCTCCGAGTCATGTGGCTCATTTTGCCAGGGGAGATACAGTGTCTGCCTTCCTCTGGCTGAGATCAGCTGGACCCTGGCAGTGCAGTCACTTGGAGTTCCTTGACCCTTATTCAGTTGCTCCCTGAATTTGTCCAGGGTGTTAAACCCGGAGGGAGTTTCCCCTGCTCCCCTGGGACCCTGCTCTGTGAATGTGCTGTACAGCCAGTGCAGTGCAGGATTGCTCTGCTGGGAGCTGTGGCTCTAAAGGATGAGGAGTCTGCAGGGGAAGTGGACTCCAGGCCAGACATGAATAATTTGTGCAGTTTAAGATATTTGTCTCTTTTTGTTGCTTTGCCCAGAATCCCAAAACAACAGGCTTGGATTCTGCTACTGAAATCAGCTCAAAATACACATGATGTAATGGTTTAATTCCCAAAGTCCTGCACACTTGGGACTCTCATTAAAGTGGGATGAAACTAGTTGAAGTTTTGCTTCCCACAACACTTGCTAATTTTGCAGTTTCTGTTCAAAATCATCATTGTCCAAATACTTTCCTTTAATCACAACATGCCACGCTGACACAGTTATTTACTTAGTAATCATGCCATACCTCAACATTTATGCATATGCATGGCACCACAGAAAAAAATTATGGTATAAAAGTTGCTTCAGACCAATGCAATCACATACACTGATAATTTAAATGGGTATTACACAATTATTTATTCAGCCTGTAAAAGGGGAAAAATCAGTTACCAAAGCAACTGCTATATTGTGTGTAACTAATGCTATTTTTAAGATAAAGGACATTGGTAAGGCACACATATCAGTATCTCTTAGAAACATATACACAGTTAGCAAAGGGGAAAAACACCAGGACTATAACAATCACTGAATTTGTGAAAAGAAGAAGTTGGGACCTGTTCACTAAGTATTTCCTTATAAGTGAGTTTTATCACCATTCTTACAGCATTGTAAAGTCTTCTGACAAGACTTTTTAGTAATATTCAGGAAAAAAAAAACCCAAAGAGAAATACTAATATGCAACAGCAAGGGAAATATGTTTGTTTTCAGGGTAAGTCTGGTAGTTCAAACAGCATTTGCAATCCAAAGTGTGCAGCCAAACACACAACATTTATACCATTGCAGAAGACTCTACATAAATACAGGCTATGGAGAATCATTTTCTTCCTTTCTTTTCAGTTCAGCCAGTAGAATATTGCCCTATCCTTGCTCTGAGGGTTGGGAACATAATGTGCTCTGTATTCCTTGTCACACAGCAAATGCTTGAGGCTGAAGATGTTTGCATATCACTGTTATGGGCTGAACAACCATGATTCTGTGTCAGAGTGGAAAATAATAGCACATGACGTAAGCTTCAGTAAATCATTTTTGTCCTAAGTGCACTCATAACCAACTTACAGACTTTTAAAATGCCTGGTTTTACTTTTTATTCTGGCAGTCCAAAGGGCACAGAAGAATATTGAAGAAGAGCTGGGTTTTATTCATCATATTTCAAATTTTTCTGTTAACATCCTGTTCATGAATAGACTGACATTTCCTTGCACTTAGAATTGTTTACAAAATAAGTTTCAAAAAACTCCTGGTCCCTGGCTCACTATAGCTGATACATTGTGAATGCCTAATGTAGATCCAAGTCCTTCAGGTGGGATAAGTGAAGTGATGCTGTGCTGAATATTATGGCTTATTTCAAATGCTTTCTGTGAATCTGTAGGGTTATGAATATGAATATATCTTTCTGTTAGTGTTGCACAAAAATCTGTATTCAGAAACCCTGGAAAACTTGGCTTGAAGAACGCCTGCAACTTGATCCCTGCAAAACCTTCTGTCTTTGAACAGCCAAGATACAGCAATAGTGAAACTGGAGCTAGTGAGGGTACTCTGATGGTCTACATTAAAGTTATGATGATCTGGAACAAGTGTTTTTCTTATAGGGGAAAAAATTAATTAAGAACAATTTGCCCTAAGTCTGTCCTTCTATCTACTTGTAGGAGGTGCTGATGCACTTTGAGAGATCAGACCATTCGGACTCTGGGTTACTCAAATAGTTGTTTCTGTGTTTCTGTAGCTGAAGAGCAGGGCCCAAAATGAGCAGCCAAGAAATGCTGAACTGATGCAAAGTAGGGACCCACCTCACCCAAAGGAAGTTTTCTGGATTTTATTGCAAAGGAGCATTTGCCCAGCTCTGGGTGTGATTTTCAGAGCTGTGTAAATAAGACAACTTGCAATGAACGAAGTGCACTTGGGTTTTCCTACAACTCATGGTGATCCACTCTGTTCAGTTAGAAATAGAGGTGATTTATGTGATATTATTAATCTATCCAGTAAGTTCTTCAGTCATTTCTGTTGCTGGCTGAACAAGGCTTCAAATCATCTGCTGTCCAATTTGATGAATAACGGCAGTGTCTGAGCCCGTGGCTAATCCAGCATTAGTCATTTCTCTGCTCAGGTGTGGTATCAGTTTCTCAGTTCAGGGATAGTCATCTGTGGAGAGGTACTTTGGGAGAAGTATGAACCAGGGATCAGTGCATGCATCTTTTTTGTGGCTCAGCTCTGCAGAATACTGCAGGAGAATTGTTGTCTCTGATATCAGGATCAGAGTGAACAGCAGGCAAGTCATCCAAGTCCATGCAGAACTCTGTTTTCTCTACAGATTGGATAAATCCTCTTGGTCTCTGATAGTGAGTTGAAATATTTGAAGATACTTCATTGCATTTAATATGCCTTTGCAGTAGCGCAAATGGATAATCTGGATTAGGAATCCAGGAATGTGACACTTTCACCAGAGGGAGGAAGATGGGAGAAATAGTGTTAGAAAAGATGCATCTGTTTTAATTTGTCTTTATTCCCTAACTGTGGCTGTGAAGGGCTTTACCTGGCTCCCTCTGCTGGCTATGAAGCTGGTTCAGCTTTTTTTTTAATTTTTTTTTTTATTTTTTTTTTAAATTTTTTTTTCAAATTTTTTTCCATGACAGTATTATTTCTGCTGATTAAAATAGCTGTGGCAGCTTTTTGTCTATCTCAGCCTCCCTCCCTCGTCCCCATCCTGTTCTACACATTCTTCTCTGCTTAAATACACAATTGTTTTTATGACTAATTCCTCTTTTCCCTTTTAATATTACCATGTGATTCATGTTTAAAAATGAATTGATCCTTTTAAAAAGCATCAATTACTCCAAGTACATAAACAAAGTTGAAAAAAAAGAGAAAAATGTGTGAAAGTCATAAAATATTAAGCAGTAATTTCCAGTATGACCTAACTTTTTGTTAATGCTGAATTTAAATAATGAAAGAAAATAATAACAGCAACATAGCAGCAGCTGCCCCAAACATGAAATGTTTGTTTTATGCTTTATGCAGTGCCTCTTTTCAAGTCACCTGAGATTTGAAATGCTGCACCTGCTCTGTAGTACTTAAGCAATAGTAGTGCTTTGGCCTGACATTGGATTTCCATCTCTAGAAAATTTAGGTATAAACTGATGAAATCTGACAGTTCTCCTGTAGAGCAGGTAGTAACTGCCATCCCAGATGGATCCCAGAGCATCCCCAACCCACAGAAGGGGACGCTAATCTGTTAAGGTTTAGCAAAATATCAAGTCAAAGCAAAACCCAACATTTTCTCAGAGATTCATTTTTCTCTGTGAATTCCACTATCCAGGTGTAGTTTTCTACTTCATCAGTGACTGATCACAGTTATTATTGTCTGGCTGGTCTTTAGCACACCCAGAGTTGTGGTGTGTGCTCGGGTTTGGAGTTTGCTCCCACAAAGTCACAGCCCCGTTCCAAGGCTGTGCTGAAGGAGCACCAACAGGGGCTGATCTTTCATGGAAAAACCTCGAGCACTGTGGCCACTGCAGCAAGAACTGCAGTAGCCAAGCAGCTGCATGCCCCGGCTGCCTCTGCTCCGACCTGGAGTGGGGCTCCAGGAAAAAGTATCTTCCAGTTAATACAAACCCTTCCCTTCTGACAGTCACCTCCCCAGAAATGGGCTCCTGTTTGTGTCTGTTGAAGTCCTTTGTGTGGGAAACAAGCTCCTGGGCTAAAGTTTTTTTGTGTGCCATTTTTAACACTCCCTGGTGACTCAGCCCAAGTCCTGTGGGAATTCCTAAACCACTCTGAGGGTTTTGAAAATGTTGCCTTGTACCTGCGAGGCTCCCTGTGTTCCCAGAGTTAATGGGCAAATCTGTTAGCAGTAGGCAGAAAATTCTATTAAGATTCTTGTTTTAGTCTTGCTGTTATAATATATGGATGCTGCAGGATCTTGAATGTTTCTATCCTTACAGCTTCCTGCTGAGATGATATTATTGCTTGGGTTAAAAGCTAAGTGGCTTTGTGTATGTACACACTCCAGTCAAACGTATGATTGCTAATAATCCGTGTAGCATGAATGGAAAAGAGTTTCAGATGTGATAATGTAGAGCATCACGTCAGTGAGAAACTCACGTTTGGTTTGGGCTGCAATCTGGTTGAAGATTTCACTTTTTTCTTAAATTTAGGCTGCCATTCTCCTGGCACTGTTTGGTTGTTTTTTATCCTCATGAGCAAGGGAATATAAACTCAGCCTTGAAAGTGCCTCTTGAAAACTTTATACACAAAATTTTTCTCGATGTAAAATTGAATTTTTTACTGAGTAAAAGTATTAAGTTTTTAATAAAGTAAGAGAGCTGCAATGAAAATTATCAAAATATAGAAAATCAATTAAAACATGAGAGTTTTAATTTTTTTGACAAAAAGTTCTACCTTTTTAGTGATTGGGGTAAAGAGAGAGAAAACAGCAACTCTGAGATGTTCCAACTTCTCTTCCACAAGCCATGGAAACTGATTTTGGGTTTTGCTCTTTTTTATGACTTGTGTCCAGGCATAAAATCAGAGATCCTGACCTGATCCTGGAGCCCTAGTTTGAGAGCTGTGGCAGTGTCAGCTGGGCACTGCACCCAGGAGAGTTTTAGAAAAGTGCCTGGTAATATTGAGACAGGCTTTGCTTTCTAAAAAAGGACTTGATTTCTAGGTTTTCACCAAGAGAACAGTGCCATCAGGCCTTGATAATCACTGTCCTTTCTAATTGACTGTAAACTTCCCTTATCTGACCTTTCTCAAGAATAAATCACCTACTAGAGGTGAGTTTATACAGTAAGGCCTCCCAAGTGTAGAATAAATATCCCAAATTCACTTCTGCTTGCATACAAGGAATGATTTTAACATCCCATTTGGAATTTGATAATAATCCAAATATATCACGCCATAAATCAGTTTTAAAATATCAAACCGAAGTTAAATCAGTGAAGTTACACGGCTGAGTTGTTACTGCTGTACAGATGCTCGTGGTGGTGTCCACCACCCCATCTGGTTGCCTTTGCCCCTTTGTATCAGGCATTTGCTGCAAGGACTTTTGCTGGAAGAGCTCCTGTGTTTCCAGAGCCCAGGGTAATAGGATCCTGTCTGCTTAGGTAATGAAAAGCTGAAGCGTGATGACAATTTACATAAAAACCATTCACATCAGTCTGTTTGGATAAAACATCATAAATGGTGAGAATTTCATACCATATATTTCCTACAAAGCTCAATAAAGAGAGATGTAACCTGCTCATATTTTAGCAAGTGTTTCTACTGCATCTTTCCTCTGACTCTGCTTACAGACTTTCAAACCCCTATGATTCCATTTTGTGTCCCAGCCGATGTAAGGAGCACAGCCTGTCACTTGGCTGAAGATTTGCATCTGATTCCTCACATTTTTTGAACTTCTTATCATATTAAGAGCATTTCTGATGGAAACAAGATGGCTGATCAGGGGCAAGGGCAAGGATAGGCCACCTCTCAGAAAAGTGACTGGGTGTATAGGTGTGTGTGATTTTGCCTGAATTTTTATTCAGAAGGGGAATCTTTGAAATATTAAAATACAGTTCCTCCAGCTGCTGGGCTTTTTCTGCTTTTCATGGGTGCTGTGTGTGATAGAGCTGTCTTTTCACCAAGGCTTCTCGTGTGACAGATGATATCTATGTATTGCCCTGCTGTTTAATGTGAAGCAAATGGGATGGCTTATCTAATGTGACAGGTACAGTCGTCTGTTGTCAAAGCTGTGACAGGACTGACCAGGATTATCTGGATGAGCGGTCATCGAGATGCTGCGGCATGGTAGGTGTGGGGCTCATGGATAAACTGCAGCAGTACAATGATGTCTATGGCCACTGGAGTGGAAAAAATGAGGCAGGCTAGATGCTAATGTGATATATAAAGACATCAGGTAGTGATGAGTGAAATTAGGGTAAAGGTTTTGGGGGTGGAGGTAAGTGGTGGAGGATGTATGAAATACATACCTCTTGGAAAATCTGGTAGGCATTATTTGCAATAAAATAGGATGCAAGTTCATTTTTCTGCAGTTAGGCAGATGTCTGTGTGGACTGCTGCTGTGCATTTTTTGGGACTCAGCGGAGGATTCTCCCAGTGCTCAGGTTAATAAGGTGCAGAGGCAAGTGACTGAGCAGCCAACAGAATATTTTCACTAATTATAATTGTGAGCAAACGAACCAAGCATGTCCATAGTTTAAAAGCTGGTTTATTATGTGGCTGCACTGTCCAGTGTGAAATGAGAATGACATTACTGTAGCATTGATAGAACATAAAATTTTGCTGTTACAGCTGTGATTTTCACAGGGGCCTCTCGGTACCACATTATGGACATTCATTGGGGAATGATTTTTTTGAACTGTGATCTACATTTCAACAACAGAAATGAGCAGAAAGAAGGAGCTGAACATGCTGCTGGACCTCCTGCAGCACAGCAGAATACACTCAAGAGCAGTTGAGTGTGACAGCCCAGCAGGCTGCAAGGCCTTAGCAGGTGTTTCACGGTGTTTTCTTGAACCTGCGTCTTCCAAAGCCATACAGGTATACAAACCCCAAAGCTTTGAACTGCAGGAAAGCTCACAAGGTTCTTCTGTAGGAAAAAATTCCAGTGTTCAACCCATCAGGTGTCTGTCATGACACTTGAGCTGAACTGGCAGCCTGTCTCATACCTTTTCCAGGGGGTGGGACTGGCAGCACTGCTGTAATGGTGTGGTTGGAAGGGTACACTTAGTTTCTTTCCAAAGAGCATCTCTGTATCAGCATGTAGAGACTTTTCATGGTTTGTAAACATGCAAAGAGCGTGTTGGGCATTCAGAGAAATGGTGTTTCTACCCACCCTCGCTGTCCTGAGGAGAATTTATCTGCATCACATCCCACTTGGCTTTTCTTGGGAAAGGAAGATCTGAAGAGTAGCCTCAGTGGTTGCATCCTAGCACTTCTCTCTCACTCTGAATTATACAGCCTTCTCTTTAGTAGCTGCTCTTTCTGTGTTTCAAGGTCCTGGGAGCTGTGGGTTGCAGTCAGTACCAGCTTGCTGTTCTGCTACTTAGTTAATTTTCCAGTAAAAACAGTGTGATTATTAAATACAACTTCCTTATACCTTAGTGACCAGAATGATGTCAGTGTGCTGTGATTATACACAGGAGCATCTGTGGGGTCTGGGAAAAAGAGATGAGATGCCTCGCTGCTATTTTTGGCACTGATGCTTGGTATTTCTTCCATTTGCAGACCCTCTGTGCCAGTTTCTGATGACAAAACTGATCCCTGAGGGCACAATTGATATTAATGAGATGCAAATGGCAGATGAGGTGACAGATGAGAGTGTCATCAACCAAAGAAATAAAGAACAGAATCATGAATAAGCACAAAACAGTCAGAAGACATAAATGAACTGTATATAGTATTGTTGAACAGGTTATTTTTTTTAAAGGTAATGCATTGGAAAAAGAGATAATCAGAGCATGAAATATTAGCATGGAATGACTATGACTATTGTAGCTCTTAGCAAACATTTTTTTTGATATTTATTGTAGGAGACTGAGTAAGAGAAAGATTATTCATTTATTTATTTAAGAGTGACAGTGGCAGAAGATGTGTGACAATGGAAAGCATTATGGAAAGTATTATGCACTTGCTGTTTAGGAAAGAAAGGTTTGATTTTTTTCATGGGTCACCACATGAATAAAAGAGGGGAACGAAAGATGATATTTAGCAAAGGTCATGAAAGCTTTAATCTGGAAGCCTAAGACATATGTCTTGGCATGTTAAATAATATTGAAACCTTGTAGAAGATGAGATTTTCACAAGAACTCTGTCTTGATGCTTACAGACTGATTCATACCTGTCCAGCCACTGACAATCCATCTAATTTTTTAATCACTAAAACATGTAAAAGCTGCTGTCTAACTCACTGGTGCCCTTAGGAGCCCAGACTTGAAGAATGGGCTGAGTTTATGAGGATTCCATGTGGATAATTCATTTTCCCCCTCATTCTGGCCTAGATACTCCAGACATTTTGTCATCGTGTTTTTTGGTCTTTTTTTTTTTTGGGGGGGGG
>WEIT01023507.1:108495-128866 GCA_013389985.1 Dryoscopus gambensis | reverse complement strand
CATGTGGCTGACAGTAGACGATAGAATTTGAATTCTTTTTGTATTATTTTTCTGCTAAAAACTAAAAACTAAAAAAAAAAATACTGTGCCATTAGAATTCAAATATTTTAGTGTCGGGAAAAATACAAGCCATGTCTTATTGTTTCTTGGTCTGCTGCTTGTCAGGATTCATTGTTCTTATTTGGTATTTGAAATTAAAACTGTATTGCTTGCACTCCCAGATCACACCAAGTATCTTTCTGATTGGAAGACCCAAAACTTTTAGAGGCTTGTTTCTGGTGTGAATGCTTAAATTAAAAATTCATAGTTCACTTTCCTCAGCTACTTTGCAACATTCTTTTAAAATTCAGTGTTCCAGTGAGCAATCTTCATTTGATACAATATTCATGGATGGTAATCACAGAAGGTTGCAATGCAGTCAGAGCAGATTTGTTTGGAAGTTCAGTGGCATTTGTTTGGGAGCCTTTGCTGAGTGCTTGTTCCTCACTCCCCGATGCTCTGTGGTAAATTCCCCAGTTCTGTTCCTTGGCATGAGGAGTTTCTCTTGGGCTGCTTATTCTGGCACTAATGTGTTACTCAGAATCCCAAGAATCTGTCCTTTAAAACTGGGTAGCTGGACTAGTTTGGCTTTTCTTGTAGTGCGTGCAATAAAACCTGTTTGCTTTGGTTTGATAGCACAGCGTTGCACTGATAATCTGGTTCCTGATTCAGTCCATGTATCTGTGACTCTGTGGACAGCAAAATTCCTTAATTTAGTTGTCATGGGTTGGATTAATTCAACAGGCTTTGGCATTAGTGCTGGATTCAGGTGCAACTATTTATCTAACTTGTGTGCTCTGGAAATCTCTTCTGGCACAAGTGGGAAGAGAAGAATACAGCAAAATACTGTGCTTCTTCCAAACAGCCCTTGATCTTATGATTTGACAAAATTCGTTTTGAGAGAGTTTTGTTGCAAGCCTACAGAATGAAATTGGCAACTCATCCTCAGTTCCCTTAGGGTGATATCTTTAGTGATTTATGTAAAAGTCTGTGTAGCTGAATATGTGGAGAGATTATTTTTGACATTCCTGGCTTAGATAAATGATGCATTTTGAATGGCTGGATACACTAGTTCTCAGGTGGCACAGATTTTTTCCCATGTAAAGAGTAACGATAGTTAATACATGTTTTCACATTTAATTATTCTAAGCATATTTCTATTTGCTTTTCTAATCAGAAGTATCATTTTCTGCTACTTGAATTTAAGCAATTGTGAGGAGTTTCAATCACAGGTGTTTAAAGAACTGCATAAGGTTGGAATAAATGAATAAAATGGAAAGATTCATTCTGTTCCTCCTTTTATTCTGTAGGAAGTCACCTGTTTCAATGCTGGAGTTGCAGAGAGATTCAGTTGGGAAATTCTGGCAGGACGTTCAGGTATAGACCTGATAAGTATCTAGAAATCACAGTGTGCTTGCCTAAAACTTCCTAAACCAAGGCTGAACTCAAGGGCATTTTTATCTCTAGATGTGCTCTCCTCTATAAAACTATTCATACACATATTTATCTGAAGCCAGTATTTACCTGTATTATGGTTCCATTTTTTAAAAAAATTATTTGTTCCTTTTTTATTTCCTTTTGGAATATGTAGCATGGACTCTCACCTCCCCCATCACAAGCGATTCAGCATTTCAAAGCATTCAGTGTTTTCACTGACACCACTTCATGTTCTACACACTGGCATCTAGAAACTCACTCCACTCTGCCTGTTTTCTTCTGAATTTATTGTGGAGCCTTTTTTTGCTGCCTTGCTCACTAACTCAGCCCTGCTCCTGATTCCTCAGAGGCTCTCATGCCCTAATCAGGTTGATTTTTTGATCCAATTCACTTAGTGGAATTGCCAGTAATGTCATTTAATTTGGGGCACAGTACCATGTTCCTTTCCCTCTGACACTCTCGCTTACTTTTCTTCTCACCACTGTGTCACGAGCAGGGTCTGAGAGCAGCCAACCCCACCTCCTATCCCAGTGAGTATTCAAGAGAGCTCCTTGGTTTTCTTAGACACCCACCTACTACCCCACTCCTTTACTGTGGTTCCCTCATCATGCAAATGTCTTGTTGGATTCAATATGTAAATATACTCCAGGAGCTCTGCTCTCAGGAAGGAAAATAGCCCTGGCAGGACTCTGAATAAAACAGGCTCTGAGTTGAATGGAGTGGCTGCTTTTAGGATAAAGAAGCATTGCAGAACAGCACAATATGGATGAGGTATAAATGAGTCATTGAAAGCCATTCCTTGTCTCTTTTTTTCTGTGAACCAAATGTGTCTCTGAGCTGAGAGAATAAATGTGACATAAATCTGGAAAGGAGACTCCGGATCATTGTGGCATTGCCTGGTTTCCCTAGCGTGGCAGACTGCTCATGGTATGGTTTCTTGACAGGAGTAAATTCTTGGTTTGCCTACACACTTGAAACTGAACCAAGTGACTTTCCTGTTTTCTTAACACATGATCAGCAAACATAACTCTTGTTACACTACATACCTAATTCCCATAATATTGTCAGTTGTGCCCTGACATAATGTGTAAAGACACAGAGGATCACTTCTTCAGTTAGATGTAAGCGGTTGAGGATGAGAGGTATTCTGACAGCCAGGCACTGGCATTCCAGAGCTCTCTTCTCCACCCTTGAAGCAGAAGAAGATGTGCTTGTATGAGTTCCTGGGTAGGTAATTTTTAGGAAGGGCAGAATTCTGGCTGAGACAGAGAAAGCATGTGAGGACACAACAGAGAGATTTCCAAGGAAATGCTTCTGGTGGAGTTGCATAATACCTATTATTGGGAAAAAAAGTCGTAAGGTTTCTTGCTCTTTCTCTTCAGTGGGGGTAGTTTTAGCTTTTCAGTATCAACTGCACTGACCAGATTGTAATGGACCAGCATTAGTGTACCTGTCAGGGAAATGCAGGATACAAGCAGCATTTCCTCCAAGGACTAAACCAGTTTACACAGATAATAAGGTAAGGACAGGTCCTGGAGTTTCCAGCTGTGGCTGTGCCATGCACAAATGACCAAAGGAAAGCTAAATGTGCTGTTTCACACAGCATGCCAGGGACACAGCTGAAGAGACAAAGTAGTCTGTTCACTCATGGACTGTTCTGCTCCCCCTTGGACCACGCTGTCTTTGCCAGTAAACAGGGGCTGAAGAAACTAATGTCTGGAAAATAGGTGCTTCCCATGCTTGTGTCTGTAGAACTGTTTGCAAAACAAGTGATTCCAAGTATATAGACACACTCTTAATCTTAAGAAAGAAACAGTTAAGGCTCATTCTGCTGGTAGATTATCAGAGGGGATTATCTCCCTGTGAGAGTCCTGGTTAGCAGTGAGGGCTGCAGCAGTGCCTTTGAGCTGTGTCAGGATGTGTGGATGTGCTGGCTGTGCACCCCGGTTGGGATATGTTGGCTTTTTGTGAGAGTACAAAGTCCTAAACCACTTAGCACAATTAGTTTAAGTAGTGGCTAAAATAAATAAATCTATTACACCACAGTGATTATTTACTGATTTTTTTTAAATACTGAGGTCCTGATATTCCCTTTCTTTGAAAGTTCAAGAAGGCAGAATGTGCATTTCTGACATTCTTTTCTAATTTTTAGAAAAGACTGATGAAAGTGAGTGATATCTGGTGAGAACAGAAATATTAATGTGTTGTTCAAGACAAGTTAAAACAGGGAAAGGCAAATGATAGCAGTGAGTCAGCCTTTCAGAGAAAATAACTAGTACAGACCTTTACTCTGGGTGACACTATCACAACTCGCTCGACTAGAAAACTTTGGTACCAGAGGCCTTTTCTGAAGATGTCAGGGAGATAAAAATGCAAAATGTGGTAACCATATATGCTGAGAAGGATCAAGGGAAGATTAAGGAAAAACAAAAGAGGTACAAATCTAATTTCAGATGTTAGGAAAATGTTAGACCCATAAATAAATTATAGCTATGGAGCATTTAGAACTGTAGAATTAATTATAGTCTTAATAGGAGTCTGAGAGCAAGAGCCTGCTGTGAAGGCATTACAGGGCTAATTAAGGCCAGTCTTGAAAACACAACACTTAACAAAAAAAATTTTTTGAATGATGTGAGAATGCTGGTGCAGAAACCTCTCATGGAGTTATGCAACCATCGGTACAAAGGAAAGGTGTGTGCCAGGGGCACACTCCAATTTTATTTTCTGTGTTGAACAACTATCCTAAAATTGAGGCCTATTTCTATGGAAATGTTGATTTCAGATGTGTTTCTGACATGTTTTCATATTTTTACTGTCTCCTTTAGTCAAAATTGTTGTTCAGATTGGTCACTATGAAGCTAATGTGGATTTATGCCCTACATGAACAAACTGCGGTTGTCATATAACACCAAATAGTTGGGGAATAAATCTAAAACCTCTTCTGTTTCAATCTGTCTGAAGTAAGGAGTCATAATTTTTTGAGTTGATTATTTTCTGTGAGCAGGAGAAGAACTGTTAAAATAGAAATTATACTAGGTTTTGTGAACTGGGTAGCAGGGACTATTTCTCCAAAGTGTGAATTCAATTACAGGCTGTAGTGAGAAGTGTGATGTTACAAATCTAATTGATAGGCAATTTGTTAAGGATATAGTACTCATAGATTTGCTCAGTTCTCTCATCCTGCAAGTACAATATGTTCTTGTGTAATTTTACTCAAGTGATCAATTTAAATTATAAGATTAGAAACAAATAGACATCTGTGGGCAGTATTGATGTGTCATACTCCCAAACCTGACATCCAAGATGGGATGGTGGTAATGATGGTTGGTATAATTATGATTCAGTTCTGCTTGTTTATTTGCGAGAGGTTAAATGATCACAGACTGGCTGGAGTCTGGTGCAATGGGTGAGATGTGGTTAGAATCATCAGTAAATTTAAAAATAGATTTCAGATTTAGCTGAGCTTAGTGAAGACAATGTTAAGGCTGATGTAACTCAGTTGCTCTCAGCCAAGGTTCATAAACATCCTGTGTTCCTCTGAAACCATTGTTGTGGCGCTGTGGCAAACTGACATGCAGAAAATGCTGTAGATTTTGTGTCCGCAGATAATTGGAACTGTGCCACAGTGCTTTTCCCTTTCATTTTGTTTGAGAGTCAGGAATATTAGAATATCTGGACAGCAGTTGCTGTGATTAGGTGCTGTTGTGCACAGAAAAAGCTGAAAATCAGTATAAAACCTTTTGGGTTCTAATTACAGGAGAACACTCTGAGACTGAGTCGCACATGCTGCCCTGCTCTGTGGGTTTCCCATTTTCTCAGCTAACATCTGTAAATAACTTTCAGCTTGTCCCTATTGATTCCCCAGCTGCTCTATCTCCCTTGTTGCTCATGTCAGAGACAGATGAGTCTCGAGGGGAGTGCAAGAAGGCTGGAACAGAATTCCTGCAAATGCCCACAGAGCAGACAGGAGGTTCCAGTTGATCACCACGAGGATCCTTCTGGTGCCCAGAGAGTCTGGAAGTTCATTGAGATCATACAGATTTTCTAAATATCCATCCTGAACAATCACACTTTAAGAGAGGAAAACCTAAGAGTTTACTGTGTCTTCAACGGTAAAGTGTCTTCCTCTTCCTTTTTTTATTGTTTTTCCTCTCTGGATTTTTGCTTCCACTCATTGAATTCAGTAGCAAAACTCAAGTTGGCCTAAGTGGAACCAGATCAGTTCCCATGCCAGGAGGAATTATAATGTAGTAATGATAATCTGACATTTAGTTCTTTATGTAATGATAGCATGGTATGTTCAGGATTGTATTTACCTGTGATGTTATGAAACTTCTGTCTGGTAACATTTTCCCGTGTGATTGTGTGATTATCCACAGGCTGTGCATTGCACAGTGATATTGGAGGGTCAGTAAACATTAGAACCTATTCCAGTCTGAGCAATGGACAGCTGTTGGTTAAATAAACATAACTTCCAGGTTTGTCCTCAGCTATTTGGAAGGTGGTATTTCCCCTGGAAACTGGATTACAAGACTGTGTGTTAAGGCTTGATCTTGTACCACAGATACCTGCTAGGTAGGAATGCAAATAATCTCTGAGAAAGTGAACAGACACCAAGGGCTTAGCTGTGTTGATAGGAGGAATGTTTTATTACCAAGATCAGCTGAAAAAAAAAGAACATGCTTGCCTAGAAAGGCGAAAGTAAAGGAAAAGGGAGGGTTTGTGAACCAGGGATCAATGTATATACAGGGGAGCAGAATCACGTGCTTCAGAAAGGCCAGGGTAAAAGCAATGCTGGAGCCCCCTTGGGCAGAGCAGAGCTCAGCTGTACCTACCAACACTGGCAGGTCCAAAAGCATCGTGTTCAGAGCTGGCTGCTGCACAGCTGATGGATCCATGCAGAGCGAATCCCACACATCCCAGCTGGGGCAGGGCTGCACATTTGCACACAGCCTCGGCAGTGTATGGGCGATGGAGTGGATGCAGCGGTTTCTCTGCATACGTGGTTCAGCATTCTTGTGGAATGGCCATTTGTTCAGGATACCCACACATCCAGCATCTGGGAAAATGTGTTCAGCCACTGCTCAGAGCAGCAGAGAGAGAGCTTTCCTGCTGTAAGCAACAGACAAGTATCCACGCTGGGAGAGCTGGCGGGTCTGCAGAATGTGCCTGGATCCAAAGCAGCTGGGACCCAGACACAGCTGTGCGTGAGCTCTACCAGGAAGATACAACAATTGAACTACTCCCAAAGTTTTCAACCTGCATAGAATAACAAGATTGGGTTCACAAAGCCTAGTCCTGTTGGGAAGGGAAGAAGAGAGGACTTTTGGATGAGGGTCAAATGGAATAATACACCATTTATTCTTACAGGTACATTTACTTGTTCACATTCATTCCCTAGACTGTCTCTCAAATTTGTCTATTCATCACTTCCAGCTTGGCTACTCCAGCTTTGCTCTTTCTCATTCCTTTCTTTCTGGTCTCCACTTCCTCTGTGTGTATGTAGATTCCAGCTTCTCCTTTATACGCTTGTCCCATGAGAAAGTATTTCTGCAAGCTGCATTCTTTATTTAACATAATTTTTTTTCTTATCACACCACTAGAAAGGTGAGTCCCAGTGCAATTAGGCATACATATGTCAACAACTGGCTCTCATGAAAACTGCAGAACAGAAGGTTTGCTGCATCTGTGTTTTATTTTATTTTAAGCGGTTTAGTGTCTTGTACAAGTTCCTGTGAAAAGTCAGGGTGCTGGTTCTTGTCGAGGTTTTCAGACACCTGGAGTTATTTGTGTGGCTGAATTCTGTAGTTGAAGTTCCTGGGTGAAAGAATAATATGCAGTTTATAAAAGGTGAAGCAACATGGATAGTAACCAAAAATAACAGCACAGAGCAGTTTTCCTGGCCTCCATCCAGTACAGAGTAAATGGGAATTTCTTCACTGGCTTCAGTGGGACTTTCATCAAATCTACTGAGGGAATACTGTACGAGACATCCACTTCAGACAGCAAGGTTAATAATATCTGAAGACATAATCATCAGGAAAAAATACTGGGCTGAAACCAAAGGCCAGTGGAAATCAGCTGTCATGGAAGGTGCAAAGGTTGTTCAAGCACCATGTAGCTGATAAAGTGACCTGGTGATTACACATGAGACATGACTTGTTTAGCTGGGCTGCCTGAATTTCACAGAGCACTTGTGGGATTGCAGTGTTTCCTCAGGAATGGCTGGGTGTGATGAGCTCTCCAAATGAGACCTCAAGTGGAAGGTGCTTTAGGTGTCATTGCACTGCCAGTGACATTGGAAATTTGCCCTTGTTTTCTAGTTGCACTGTTCATGGTCATTAATGGAAACAAACCAAAAAATCTGTCCGAGTCATTAGCAACAAATTATTTTCCAAAGCATTTGCAAGATGCTAAATGTCTTGAGATGTTTGCAGAAGCAGAAGCAAACACTGAAAGCAAAATAATGAAAATTAAACATTTCCTTGCTCATTCAAGATTAATGATGTCAGGGTTAATCACTGCCATATAAATACCCAAATAAATAAAATAGATTAGGCAAGTATTATCTGAGTGTTTGCCTGGCTCTCTGGCTTTCTTAGGATCATTAATTATTGACTTTTCAAAACTTGTTTGTAATTGACTTGAAATTCACACTACCAAGGAAGGTCTAGAATTTTTTGAATCACTTATCAAGTTTCTTTCCACCAAACGCATATGTAACACAGAATAATCACCCTCAGATCTGACATACAAGAAATGTGAAATAAAAATTGAGAAACTGTGATTAGGCCAATTAGTTTAGAAACACTGCCTCTAAATATTCCCCTAGCTTAAGAAAAAATGAGAGTTTAGTGCAGCACCTGTTCTCTAACCTCTTGTACCAGTTGGAAGACAGCATCACCAATGAAGAAAACATTTAGCCTGAAAAAGGGGTTAATTACTTTTTTTAAAAAAAATAAATAGCCAGTGGTAACCATAATTTTCCCTCTGAATATTTTGCGTAAAGTTTCTATTTAGGCAAAGCTGAAAGATTAAATGTGGTGCTCTTTCTTCAGAGTGCCTGGAGATGCCTATGTAGTGTGATCTTACATCTATGATGAGTTACATATGAACATGCCTCCCCTCCTAGCCACTTCTGTATTTAAACTAATGTTTAAATCACCTTTCTTTTGGCTTAGAACCTGATGATGCTTTTGAAGAGTGAGACCGTTGCTATTGGGCAATTTATCGGTGTATGGAAACGTGTGTCAAGAAGTTTAAAATACTGTGTTTGTTGTAAAATGCTGGTGTTAGGACCTCAACATACAAAACGTGCTAGAAAGCCTTCTTTGGGTGGTGAGAGTGTGTGCAGTGTTTGGTGTACACATGTATGTAAAGCAGTTTATTGCTCTTTTGCAATAACTGAAGCACAGACAAAACTAAATTAATTTCCCATGGTCAGACAATGAGTCAGTGACAGAGCTGATAAAAGAAACCACCAGCCCTGATGAGGCGGAGGGAGCAAAAGCTGTGGCTCGGGACTTTCACAGACACAACACCAAACTCGGCAGAGATGGAGGTGACTCTAATGTGGAGGTGGTCACCCCTTCTCCAGCATGTTCAGCTGGGACTCATCAGTGGGGCAGAAGCTGCTGCTCAGCCAAATCTGCTCACTGCTCCTGGGCCCTGTGGCAGCTCGGGATTGGCATCCACGAGTTGTTGAGTCACCTCCCTGGATACACCCTGTCCTGTACTGCCCTTGTGTGTGCAGCGGGGTGGTGGGAGAGGGGAAGGGATGGATGGGGAACTGGTGCCAAGGACAAGCCTGTTGCTGCCTGAAGGGGGTTAGTGCCGTGTGCAACACAGTTAAAAACCCCTAAACTGCCCTATAATTTCTTTTGGTCTTTCAGTTATCCAAAACTGCGGTGTTTACTGATCATGACTCAAGTTTACATTAAACCAGGAAATCTTATTTCAGACTACAGCATAGATTTACTTGGCTTCTAGATAACACATGGAAACATCAGGTGCAATTTTGTAAACAGAACACTTCAGATTTTTACAGCCAGGAGTAATTCACACAGCACATCTTTGTCCTGCAGAGATTTTGCTGTAATTCAGTGCACAAGCACTGTAAAAAGTCAGTAATAAAACACCAGGATGGTGAATTGAAATTGGAATTTTGAAGAATGAACTCAGTAACAATTACTACTACCACTGAATTAATTTGTATTAATATTTCATTAAAAGAAATTCTCTGCCTCTCTTCTAGCTCCAGGTAACTTTTTTCATGAGGTGCAAAGTGCAAATCACAGATCTTAATCAGCAGATGCAAGTGTTTCTTGTGGCATGAAATTAAACTGTTCAGATAACATGGCTAGTGGTAGCTTACTAAATTTTATTGTTCAGAGAAGTGAAATGTATTTAATAAGAAGCTAAAAAATTTAAAAAGTATCTCTTTGCCTTTTTTTTTTTAATGAAAAAACAATTTCTTTTGCCACTGGGTAGGACCAGGCTCTAACTGTACGGTCTGTCCCAGTACAATTGCTGCTCCAGGCACGGGATTGAATCCAGATTCCATCCCCTCTCCCAGGGAAGAGGTAAAATACTTCATCGCTTCTCCACGAAGTAATGCATTTTCCTCTGGGCAGATGCTTAGCTTGTGAATGGAAATGTTATTTTCCACACTGCAGAGTGAGTTGCAGCAGGACACTTTTGGGTGCATATTCTATGCTCTCCCTCCACAGCTGTGGTTATTGGCTGAGGAGAGCTCATCAAAGCTGAGGACCAGATTTGTCGTTGCTTGGTGTTGTGTAGCAGCCACGTGAAAACCAGAGTGGATGCTCCTTTGGGAGGGCGCTGACTGGGCAGAGTCAGGATGGCCTAGAGTCAGTAAAAGATCTATCGAATTACTTCTCCATGGACTGTGTCATTGCATTATTATGATGAAAAATTAATTGTTCAAAAGCTATTTTTTTTCTCTCGCAAACCAAACAAACATCCTGAAAATGAGCACATAGAAATGCAGCGGTAGCCCTGCTGCCTCCTTTCATATGTCACCAACGCTTGCAGCAAGCAATGGTGTCACCCTCCCAGATGTCTTGTAGTGCCTTTCACCCATCTCTCTTGCTTTATCGGCTCGATAACATCTCACCTGTCTTAAGCACTTAGGCTGCAGCCCTTCCTGCCTTCAGTAATTTCCGTCTGCACATAATTTCAGTCTGAATCTCTTCTGTCCTCCAGTAGAGCCGATGTTTTATACACGCTATAACTCTCAAAAAAAATCTATCCCTGATTGTCTTTCACAGTTCCTCACCCAGTTCCATTGCCTGTTTAATGTTTTATTCCTGCCATATTTATTACAAAATGGCATACAGATGCTCTGGTCCTGCATATATTATGTTGCCCATTCTGCTGCTTTTTATTCTACTGGCTTTAATCAAGTATTGCTCCATTATTCATTCATATTTTTCTCTGGTAAAATATAACCTCCTAAAAGAAATGATCTTTTTTTTTAAATGTCTTGTATTGTTCTGCTGAAAATTTACCTTTTACTTGATGGACAAAATTTCCTTGTTTTATGAACTTTTTGCAGTTTCTTTGAGTTTCCTAAAGAAAAATCCAATACGCTTCAGTAAAATGAAACTTCCTTTATGGAAAACAATGAGCCTAATTCAGTAATGTTATTTTTTGGTATCTTGTACAGAAATATTTCATGTCAATTCAGTAAATAGATTTTGATTAATTGCACATTGTGAAACCATCCCTTTCCCCACAAAGTTTAAATTAGGAATGGCTGCTTAGATCAGCAAGTTTAGTCTCCTGCATAAGACAGGTCATGCAACTCTCTACTATTTTGCTTTGTATTCACTAACTTTGCTTATTGTTGGAACAAGACCATCTGCTTCAGAAAAATGATGCATGTTGGTTTTTAAATTACCCAGTGTTGGGAAATCCACCACAAAATGAGTATGTTTCTCCCATGATTAATTAACCTTGCTGCTAATAGCATGTGCCTTATTTCTAATCTGCCTTTGCGTGGCTTCAACTTGAGCATTTGGTTCTTTCTTATCGTCCTCTTTTTTGCCAGAAAGCCCTTGACAAACGCCTTCCTTGGACAGCTGGAAATCTCTGTGATTGTGTGTCAGCCTGAGCAGCCATTCCCAAGAACATTTTAGCATTTTCCACTTTGGTACCATGTCAAGGATTTTTAACAGCTCTCTCACTGTGCTGAGAGCTGATGTTCCTGGTGGGATGGACCTGCCGCTCCTCCTCTCTGAGCACTTGAACCTGGCCACTCTTGGTCACCCATCCAAGTGCCACCAGCTCCCTTGGCTTGGTTGCTTTCCAGACACAGATCACCTCAGAATGGTGGAGAACAGCAACGCATCGATCAATCTCTCCTCATTTGGTTGGGGGCCAACATCCCACCAAAATCAGCCCCCAGAGAGAGCCATTCATGGGTGGTACAGGCACAAACCCAGCTGGAGCCCAGCTCTTGAGCCTCTCTGCAGCTGCTGTGATATGTGTGCGTAAATGTGTGCGCAGGGTGTGTGACCCCTTCACGTGTCTGAATTGTACACAGACCAGCTCTTTTGTACACATATATGGCAAAATAGCTATATATGCTAAGGGCAGATTAAAACCCAGTTTGATTTCTTGGAGCAAATCAGTTTGATTTCTTGGAATAGGTCATAGTTAAAACCTCCAAGGCCGAGTTATTCAGGTGTGCCATGTCCTACAGGATCACCATGCTGGGAGCTTTAAAGGCCTCATTTTTGTACTCTCTGAGGGGTGAACTCTGGCTGTTCCTTTGACTTGCCTTTGATATCATGAAGATACAGTAATACCCTTAAATAATGGGGAAACAAACAACACACCTTTTCAAAAGCAAACACACACAGACACACATTCCTTGTTTCTTGATGTAGTTTTTAACATTTATTGTTATGCTTAACTACACGACAATTGAAAGTGTGTGTAAAACAGTAGGGTTTAGTAGTACTAGTATGTAAACATGCTACTACAAATACAGTTTTCCTAAATAGAGGACAATAAACTCCTGAAAACTACTTTTACATTAAAAAATACCCATAGAAATAGAGCTCTAAATCAATAAAAACCCTCATGAAAAGTCTCTCAGTCATAAAAAGATAAACTTATTTAAAGGCAAGGTCATTGAAACTAACAATTTCAAAATGAATACCTGTGTAGAACTGCTGGAGGATTTAAAACAACGTATGTATTGAAAACCTCTCTGAATTCTCAACTTCATGCCTAAGATAATTGAAGGAAAATTAAATTTACCCCTAGGACTGTTTGTAGGAAACTCTTCTAATAAGGTTTATATTTAGCAGGTAACAGTGTGTTTATGGTTGCCACAACCTGCCTAATAGAGCTGTAGTAGATAGATTTTGTATTTAATCAATATCAATGAATAATAACTTCTCTTCATTAACACTAATGCCCCTATGGCTAATTTTTGCTTATACTGTAGGGGTATCTATACCTTGTTTTTCAAAGACTATGATTTTTTTTCTTAAATAACCTGATATAACTGTCTTTATCAAGGCTTTTTAGAAGCTTAGTGATGGCCTATTATACAACAAGTGTTTGATTTTGCTTTCAGTGTAGAGCATATTTTCTCATGTAAATGGATATTAAAAAATTCTCCACTAAGTAGAAGTCCATGGGCAGATAAAATTTGGGAAATGTCTTTGTTCTACAGGCATTATAATTTGTAGTTGCCCTTAAATATTTGTCCAATTTTCTTTTTCTCAGATAGTTTTATCGAGCTTGTTTTCTACTGAACATTCTGAGAAGTTACTGTGATATATTTTAGATAATCAAATTACTGTTTATGGTTCTTGGTTCTTGAGGACAAGCTTGAATCACCAGTGGATCTGGTTACTTTTTGTATGTCAGGTTCCACCTTTCTGGTTATATTCCATCTTCTCAGCTGCTGCTGTCAGTGGGAGGCACTCACCTGCTCTGGAGATGCTGGAGCAGCCCTTGAGGAGGGAATATCCTGGCAATTCCAGAATTTTGCCTGCCCTGCTGCTGGAGATGGGCAGGAGGCTGGGCAGAATTCAAAGCCTCCTTGGCTGTCATCAGAGCTGTGTCAAATTTATGGCTGTGAAACTTTTCAAGGTGGGTGACCCGGCAACAGTCCAACCAGACAGAGTTAGAGCAGCTCTGAGCAAACATTTTAAGAACTGCAGGAGAACCTGGTAACACATTAAAGAGGGAGAACCCTATGCTAAAAAAATCACAGCAAGACTTTGCACATGAACACAAGCACACCCTAAAATACTGGCATATTTTTAATACTTTTAAATATAATAATGTAATTTAGTCTGCCAATGAGTGAGAATTTTATCCAAGAGATTTTTTTCCAAAAGTCCTTACTTCCACTGATGGTACTCTCTACAAGAAGAAATACTATCTTGCCTAAACCCTTCTCTGTGGGTATGAAGCATTCATGGGCTGGCCAGGAGCAGCTGCCTCAGCCTATTGTTGGGTTTTATTCCCGTGGTTAAATTGGAGAGAAAATTTTGTATTTATTGATTTGCCATTCCCCAGAGATGGAGGTAGGTATCCCTAGTGAGGTATCCCTGTAATATCCCTGTCCTGTGAGCATTCACTCTGGGGATGGAGTCAGTTGGCAGATGCTGAGATACCAGAGACTACGAGGCTGCTGGAAGTGTGCCAGCGTTAGTGCCAGACCCACTCCTCTGTCTGAGTCTCAGCTGATGATATGAGAATCAGAACAACCAGATTTATGTTTGTAGTTGTAAATTACTGCAATTCCTGTGATCCATCCCTTTGTCTCCAACTTTGCTCTAATAATTCATATGCATTCTTCTTAAAGAAATTATGTTTATAATATAGTGGAAGATAAAGGAGGCCTTTAGAACAAACTGAGCAAGTCTTTGAGATTTCAGTTTCACAATCAATTTAAGTGATGCTGTTGCTGGCCTTGTAGCCCAGCCTCACCCAGCGTATGGAAGCGGAGCCTGTGATGTGCTGCTTTTGTGCTTCCTACATTCATGTTCAAGGCAGTCCTTTGTACGACTGAAACGGCAGTAATCTGACTCACCTCTGCAGCTGATATTATGTACCCTTCCCTGCCATCTCTGTTAGAAGCTCCCACATCAATGGAAGGAGCAGTATTATCTGGTTGAAATGTGAATGTCACAAGAATGGGCTGTATCAGACCATCTTCTAGTTCTGCATTTTTAGAACTCAAACAACATCATTGGCAGCAGAAGGCTGGCGTCTTCCCTAACAGAGCTGTTGCAGTCGAAGCAGAAATGCTGACATGTGTTAGTGGCATTCCAAGGATGTTTAAACTCACATCTCAGTTACATTTGAACTTGGTTTTACTCTTTGGTTTAAAGGCAAATGAAAGTTGAAATTTGTGGTTATGATATTGCTGAAACTCCGCATCGTTTTTAGTGCTCAGTTTAATCTTGTAGATGGCATGGAATTCATGGCATTGGTAATTAATAATATTCCTCTTATTATATTATTAGCGAACCAGAGAAGTCTGGTGTAATTTTATTAAAGCTCATAGGAAATAACTTTGCTAAAACACTTTTCATTAAAGACCAGAGGTAATGTAAGGCAAAGTGCTGTTAACCCACGTGTGCTTACCTCTGCACTGTACATGAGTGCAGTCAGAGATGAAGTAAGATTGAAGAGCTTTGGGTTTAATTCCTTGTTTCTCACAGATTTCCCACGTGACTTTGAACAAATCACTTACTCTTTTGCTTCTGTCTGGAAAACGGAGAATATCGGATGTTCCTGCCTCACAGACACACTGTGAGCATGGCATATACTTGGGTACTGTGGTGTGGCGGGCTGCAGAAGTGTGTGAAGCAGACAGATGTGTTACTGCTCCTCAGCAGCAGCTTCAGCAGAGAACAGCCTGCTCGGGCTTTCCACAGGGCTGAGTGAAGAGAATGTGTTTTCTGCCTCCCCTTTACATTCATTCTTTATTTTATTATTATTTTTTAAATCAGCTATACTGTACACAATCTGTTTATTTACTGGTGTGGATTTGGAAAGTGGTTGCAGTTTGAAGGATGAAGGTGTGTAAGGATGTAAGAGAGCAAGATTTTCTTTAATTTGAATTCTGACAAAAGTGGACACGCTTCACATTCTCCCTCATCTCACTCTCATTGTCTCCTGTAGCAGCCCCTAGCATTGAAATTTATTGATGAGAAACCCTGATATAGAGACTTATTAAGAGATAAATCAGCACTCACACAGCATCCAAACTGAGCATAGCAGGGAACATAATAGCCAAAAATTAAGCTTATTGCTCAGGAAAATAATTCAGTGATAGCAGTGATAGTGAACTCTTAGCAGTCAATTTTAACAATCATGAAAAGAGATAATTTTACACAAAAAAATGGGTGGCTTCCACTTGATGCTGTAGGATATATAACTGGTTGTTTTACCCAAGCAACTCACATGACAATTTCCCAGCCAGGAGATTTCTCACACCACTGCACTCTTAATTTTACAGAGCACTGGATCACTGCCTCTGCCTCCTTGGGCTACCTTGCACCACTGCTTTTCCGTGGTGTGCAGCATCAGAGCAGAAGTGTTTGTCTTGCAGCATAAGGCACTTGACAACAAGGCCATTGTCTGTGGCAGTAAAGCCAAAACAAAGAAGTGGAACTGTGCTTTTATTTGGGATTTAGATGGACATTGCCACAGCAAGAAAATGTATGGGGGGAAAAAAAATAGGAGCATTCTAAGTCTTACCTGTACCAGATTAAACTGCTATTAATGCAAATGACCTAAAAAATGTGTGTTGTTTCCCACTTTTTGTTTAGTAGCTTGTGAAAGCATGGCCTGATGTTCAGCCAAGGTTGTCCTGCAAGGTGTTCTCTACAAGTCTCATTCCTGCACAATCCTAACGTGTATGGTGGGAATTTCTTGTATGCACCTGTTATGGAGAGACAACTGAAACCTGGAGAGATTTAGTGACTACTTCAAAATATGCTTGAAGTTCATGGAAGGATGGCTGTCAATTCGGGTTGTGCCCTAATAACCTGTCTGCTGTTGTACAGGAAGTTTGAACACAGACTTGATCTAATTTCCCCCCACAGCATCCATGCCCTCTCTTTGAAGCCACTATTTGAAAAAAAATTGTCTATCACATTAATTAGGTGGCATATTTCAGGTTCTTGAAAGGAGTTTTTTTAAAATCTGCCAATGTTGTTTTGGTTTTAATGTAATTTGGGCAGATGTCCTTGACATGACTTTTGACAGTCAGCTTGTATGCATTGCATTGGTATCTATAGCTGACCTTAGTTTTGATATTTATAGCACTGGTAGAAAACAGTAATTTCTGCTTTCCATGTTTTGGGTCATATTTTAGCTAGCAGGAAGTCTTATGGGGAGAGTTATGATTGTCAGTTATACCAACTGATATAGCTGTAAAAGTGGACAAGCTCTCAAAAGAAGAGTCTTAACAATCAGAAAATGAAAAGTACCACGAAAATCTTAGTTGCCCTTTTCTTTCTGAGTCTGAGAAAATGTCTCTTATATTATGTAAATCATAATTTTCTCATGTAGTCATAAATCATTCCATGTTGCTGTGCTAACATGTTCATACGTGTTCCATCCCAAGGCTCTTTTTATTAATCACTATACACATGTGGGATGGCATAGACTGAGATATGATCAAATTGATATGTTAAACTGTGGCATCAAAACAACCATGAGCTGTGGAAACAAACCCATGCAGCAGGTAACAAATGCATACAAGAGCCACTTTAATTCAAAAGAAATCTTTTAGCTCTTAAATTAATTTTACATTTTTGTTGCTTGCTTTACCAGAAATGAACATATAATTCATGTGTGTTCTGCTAAGCATTACAGATCAGTAACTAGTAGACAAATGAGAAAGCCTTCTCGAGACTGGAGTAGCTTCTTGGTTTGCAGTGTGTGTGGGCAATACTGGTATTTCTAATGAAGCTGCCAGTGCTTTAGTCGTGTGTCGGACTCCTGTGATTGATACAGAAAAAGGCAAGTGGATTATTCTATCCTTATTATCAAGTTTGAGGGACCTGAATACCTCTATTCCTTTACCGAGGAAATTGGATGCTGCATCACCTTGCCCAGGGCTTTTCAGGCCCTGTGCAAAATTGCAGACCATTTCTTAACAAAATGCCCATGAACCAACTCCCATTTGTGCTTGCTGTTTTGACCCCCACCTCTGACATTCCCAGGGGCACAGATGCCCCATTTATTCTCTGAGAGCAAGGGAAAATCACGGTACCTTCATGCACCAAGTGCCTTTCCTTGGCTTTGCTGATGTGAAGAAGATGGAGAAGCTGGAATACAGCTATGAGCTTCTGGAGGCGTTTGAGTTGGGTGGTGGGCAAGGGCACCTGAAAGCTGAAGAACTGAAGAAGGCTCAAGAACAGGAGCAATCACTCAGAAGAACAATCTGAGCTCCTGCTGAGGAGCTTGCTGCCATCTCTTTACACGTTACTGCTGTTAAAACACACCACTCTCCTGTGGGAGTCACACCCTGTGCCCACACAACCACAAACACCTCAGTGATGCTTTCTCACCCCAGAAGTACCAGACCCCTCTGCCTGAAGGCTGCCTTGCCTGGTCACACTCACCAGTGGTGCTAAAATTAGTAACCAGGTTGCAGCGTAATGACTGAGCATTCTCTCTCTGCCCTCTCTTTTCCTCTGATGTTGTTAGTAAATATTTGTATTTCAATATTAATATTTGTACCTATATAAACCCTGTTTTAGCAAACCCAGTGAGGGCTTGACCTCCCAGACCCAGAGCACCCTGTCTGCATGCTGCAGCAGTGACTGGCTGTGTCAAGAGTCACAGCTTTCATTTCAGTGAAGTAATGCCAACTTACATTATGTTGTGTGAGATTACAAAGAGAGATTGGGATGTTTTATTACACTGTCAATCAGCCTGTAGCCTGGCTCTCATCTGAGCACTGAGCCCTCTTCCCTCTTCCTCCTCAAACAAAGCAAACAGAAAGCCAGGGTTGCTGAAGGTGTTTATCGTGAAATGTATGAAGCATGGTGACACCTTCGAATACAACAGAAATCACATGCCAAATCAGCCCTATTGTGAAGTAAAGAGAGCAGGTGGATTTCATGAATATATATGTGCATTCACTGGGCATGGCAGATTCTTCTAAAAATGATGATGAGAGTACATCTGTACAAAATAGGTGGCAATTGAATGACTTTAGAACAGAAGTTTTTATTGGAGAAACATAATAATTAGTTTCCACAACCCATAGCTGCAGACACTGACTGTTCTGCTAATGAAAGATCCTGCAGATATTGGCTGCAAAAGAATACAGGAAAATTACAGACACTGACAAAAGGGTGTACTTTTCATTTACTAACTTTTCTTCTCTGAATATTCCCTTGAGTTACCTTGTTTTGTTTACAAGAGCCTCAGGGGCGGAGGAGGGTGGTGCATTGCCTACATGGGCAATTACTTTACATACTCATTTCAATCATAATCCATTCAGAATGATAAAAATGAAATCAAATGTAATTTATAATCTAGAACATTGCAGCTAGAGCTTTTTAAATATTACAGCTGCAGCGTGATTTGACATAATCCCTTGCAGTCATTCAGGCTCTAAAACCAAAACACATTTATCCATAAGTGACAATTACATCTCCACTTTTTTCTTCTGAAAATTTGGTATGTTATTATGGTTTGGGGGCCGATCTTGTGTAAGTAATGATTGCTGGTTGCATATAAAGCTGTTTGTTTTCAGACCCCCACCTACCCTGAACCTGTTCCATGCACTGTCATTTGCTTAATGCTACTAATTAATATGAAATAACATGCCACTGTTAGGCAGTTAAAAAGAAAGGCTTCAAATGGAGCTTAGCCAGTTGTAATGGCTGTCTTGTTAATACCGTTGTCATGTGCTCTAAAATGACACTAAACAGTAATTCCACTCTGTGAGTATTATGATATGAGTGGCATTTCACTCTGTGTTTAGAAATCCCAAACCAGCATGAGATGATTGTGTATTCCTCCTTCACACAGGGAGAGGAATTCCCCTAAACCTGATGTGGAGTGTAATTTCTTAGTTATTGATTTGTTTTATTTCCAAAAAGCCATTGGTGACAGAATCTCAGTAGCCTGATGCTGAAGTACATCTGTAGCACATTTCTGAGCAAGCCACTGCCAATCCAGTTTCTGTTTTGTCCACAGAAGCTGATCTCTACTGTGTGGTTAATTGCCATTATCTTTTCTTCATCTCTTACAATCTGCAATGTCTACTTGTTTTTCATGGTTTTGTAAAACAGCGCAGCATTATTCGCTTTGGCAAAAACGTCTGGGTGTGCTGAGTCCAAAGCTGACAGTGCTTGGAAAGACTCTGATTTCAGCAGGCTCTGGATTGCGTGTGAGTGTCATTCTTTCTGTGCTTCCCACTGCCAGCTGAAAGGCCTGTTTGCTTCTGGTTGTAGCTTCTTGTCTCTCCTTCTCAGACCAGCCTCATTTCAGGTCTGGTGCTTCTTAAAATTGTGTAATAATGGGAAAGTCTCACTCTGAGGTTTTCGATTTGCTTTAGTTGGATATTTAGGCAAATTCTCTCTCCCTCTTCCCCAACTGGCTGCAATTTCTTCAGGAACAAAAGTGCTTGACCTCTTCATGGAGAGAGTGATCACTTTCATGGACATAGCAGAGGATCAGAGTTTCCCAGCTGGGCTTCAAAATTCCAATATTGATGCAATGAACAAAGTCCAGTAGAAAGAAGGAAAGCAGAAACTACAAGGCTGGGGAAATACCAAGTAGTAGGTACTTGATGCTAGGTTAAAAGGGTAGTGCAATTCTCGGTATTACAAAGGCTGGCAGTTCTTGGTATTGCCAGACTCAGAGATTAAAA
>WEIT01023507.1:2595-99360 GCA_013389985.1 Dryoscopus gambensis | reverse complement strand
TACTCTCCATGGGTACTCAAAGTCTCTGACGGTAGAAGCCTGAGGAGACCTGGCTTTGAAGTGTATCTGGAAAGTGGCCATAAAAAAAGATATATTCCTTAATTTCACCTCTTGCAAGACTTCCATTCTCGGGCTCCAAGAGCACAGTTGTTGCCAACATGACAGACATTAGGAGGCAAAACCACAGGGACACTGATCTGTAGGAGAGCAATGTAAAAGACCCACAAAATATTCTAACCTTGTTTGCATGTAATGGAAAAGGTCAGCGCCAAAAGCAGCTCTAGTTAGAGTTACAGCTGGAAAAAACTGGCAGAGAACCTGCTGACTGTAGTTTTACACTTCTTAGCTAAGAAGCTGGGAATGACTGAGGATCACTTCCCAACACAACGGTAGGAATGAATGCTGTGGCCACAGGTGGTAATATAAATTCCACATCAGTGGCAATAAATTAAGTCTTCTGCCCTGGCTGTATATCTGAAAATCATGAGGTTTGAGGAGTCAAGGCTCTATAATTCTAAAATAAATAATCACCACATGTTTCCACCTAACAGGTTGAAAATCCACCCATTGTTGAAAGTCAGTGTCAGAACATTGTTCCGGGCTCACTGCACCACCAGGCCTTTCCCTCAGGTGGCTGTCCGGCAGCCAACTGACTTAAATCTGGTTGCAGTATTTTTACATCACCTTGTTAAATACAGGTGTGATGCGAACATGCAGTGTATTTCAAACCCATGAAGGGATACAGACCATCACACCAGTACAGAAGTATCTTCTAAAAGTAGTGACAGAATGTCACTTCTCCCACACCGTGTCATCTTCCTTGCCAGCACAGAGTGAGTAGTAAAGAGTCAAACTGAGTTTCCTCTTGGCAGGATTTATGTTGCCCAATTTTAAATACCTACAACATAGATGTCAGTGTAAGAGCTCATTATCCAAACTCTCCCTGCAATCACTGGAGAGAAATGGGCACTTCTAAGGCAGACCTAATCAATAATTCACCAAAGAAGGTGAGGGAAGGCACCTTTTTTTCATTTGTGGAGTCTCAGGGAATCAATATGCTGGATGTGAGATTTTCCATTCTTGGTGATATATGTCTCAGGTCTCTAATCCTCTTGTTAGGTAGTTGCATGTGTTTCAATGTCAACATTAAAATCCCTCCCAAATTAATAACAGCACTATTTTTCTAGCACAAGCAATAGAATGCCTTGTTTATACTTTTATTGCATTTAAAAATGGTGTTTCAAAGTAATGTATATATGTATAACTGTATTATAGAATGAGTTAGTGGTAGTGCTTGTAAATATTTCTTAGGGCTGTTATGCTATTTTAGAGGCTTTAAGTAAATATATACCACTATCAAGAAGGAGCAGCAAAGTTAAATAGTAGAGCAAAAGGAGGCTTTTCTAAATAAAAAAGCATCTGGCTCAAAATGGGAGGTGGAAAAAGAGCATAACCTTGACTGGTTAAATATAAAACCAGACCATATATAAATATAAAACCATGGGGCAGACCTAAGACGATTTTGAGGAACAACTTGCTGAAGGCATAAAACCGTTGAAGAAAAAACTCCTTTTCTCCAGAGAAGAGATTCTGCCAGAGAAGCTGCACAGCCAATATATGTGTAAAATACACATGCATGAAGAATGACATAGCAAAAAGCTGAATGAGTTATTTGCACTGGTATTCACTCTGGAGGAGAGTTTTCTTTTCCTTTACAGTGCCAAGGCTGAAGACCCGTCTTGTGTTCAGGTGCTGGTAGGAGAGATATTACAATAAATCGAAATAAGAAACAAAATGAACAGAGATTAAATAAATTTTTCTCATTTTTCATTAAAAGGAGAACTGGTGCTTTCCTCCAGACATCTGGGTTAGAAATCTCCACTACTTAATATATTCATAGCTGAACAAAAGAATTGACCAGGAGTAGTGAGCTCATCAGGTTTTCTGCTGTTAAATCAGTCTTAAAGATTTTAGTCAAAATTAAAGCTGAGAGAAGTTTTTGGACGTGAATAGTTCTCTGAAAATGCACCTCAACACTTTGACGCAGTGAAAAAGTCTAAGAAATTATTGGGAATAATTAGGAAGGAAATGGAAAATTATATAAAAAATTGCTGTATGCCAGTGTACTCAATGGCACATTGGCATTCTAGTATGTTTATAGAACAGAGTCATACAATCACTAAGGTTGGAAAAGACCTCCAAGATCTTTGAGTCCAATCTTTGACCAACGCCACCTTGTCAACTAAACTGTAGCACTGAGTGCCATGTCCAGTCATTTCTTGGATACTTCTGGGGTTGGTGACTCCACCACTACCTCGGTCCATCAATCCAGCCTTTCCAGATGTGCAGTCCTATCTCCAAAAACTCAGTATATAATTAGGAAAGGCAGAGAGAATATTTGGAATGGTCAGCTATGGCCATGGAAGAAACACTAACAGTCTTAAGACCCTTCAGCAAGGAAAGAGGGTGTTCAGAAACCCTGGGACAGAGGTTTTAAATGGCCAGGCAGTGGTGGAAATGTTCATTTCTCTGAGCGCAGCATCTCCAGAGCACCAGATAATCTGTGCTGCAGACTGAGAGCAAGCAAAAGGAAGTATTCATTTTACACAACACACAATTAAGTCATGGGATCCTTTGCTACAGGATGTTTCGTATGCCAAAATATATGTAGGTTTAAAAAATGATTAGACAATTCATGAAAGAAAGGTCCATTGAGGGCTACTAAACAGGAAGATGCTGATGTAACCTCCAGCTCAGGAAGTCCCCAGACTGCAGATTGCCAGGAGCTGTGAAAGTTACTGGGGGAATGCTCTTAGAGCCTTTTCTTTGTGCATCTGTTGCTGGTCACTGCCCCCCAGGGAACAGGGAGCAAGCAGAGGTTAGTTTTTGCTGTGGTTGTTGCAAGCAGCTGGTGACACACTGCAGTTTGGAATCTGTGCCTTAGGATATTAAAACTGAAAGACGAACTGAATTTCATTTTCTTTCTTCCTGCAGTTTGTCTATTTCATGTGTTTCACTCAGTTTTGGTGAAGAAATGAGACCACCGGATTTCTTGAGTTGCAGTGTGTTCAGTTTTCTCATTCTCTAGTGCTACAAAAATTAAGGAATGTGGATGTCTGATACTCTGGCCAGTATTGCCAAATAAGAGCAAAGAAACTACCAAAAATAGATGGAACAAAACGAAATAATAAGGATATTTCTACTCATTCTGAGTTCTGGATTGGTCTTCTGCCAATGGCTATATTTGAAATATAGTAGTTGATTTTGGTTCATTACTACTATTTGAACTGATCATCTATTTCAAAACAATGCAGATGCCCATTCCATGGGAATTCAGCACATTTATGGGAGTTTGGTGCCTATGTCCCTTTGTGGTGGGGGTTTTGAACTCTTCAACTGCAACTTCTCATAAAGATATGGTGGGTGTTCCTCCTCCCATGTTTGGAATTCTTCTCTAAACGCAGGCTTAGAATAGGAAAGAGCAATTATAAAAAATATATTTTAGGTAAAAATCAATCTAAATATAAGTTACTCAGAATAAAACAAGTTCTCTTTGGTGGTAGTAGCCAAGTGTAATCTTTCTAGCCGATGGAAATGTAATGGAAAATCAATGACCGGACAATTCTTTGTTCTTTATATTTTGCTGCCACACTAATGGAATCCCTGAATTCACTCAGCCTGTCCGCCAACTGCCACGTCCGTGGAGGAGCTAGGCAGCTGGGAAATCCAACCCCAGGAGACAAATATCAGCTGGAACCCACTGACATCTAGACACTCTATAACATATTACAGAGATCTCAAGGATAACTACAAATAACAAACAAAATAGCAAAGATTTTCAGTAATGGCATTGCAAGACAGACTCACAATCGGTACAGGAAGTTGATACCTTCTAATTAATTCAAGACTTTACAGTTTTCTGTGATTAGAACTGTAGGTTGATATCTTAACAAAATTTCATTTCTCTTAAGAAAATGTTCACTTTAAATCAACATTTAGAACCTTAAATAGCAAGTACTGTCCTTTCCTGGGTAATCCATTGCTTTTATCATTTGTAAATCATATAAGTGTTATGTGATTTGCTGAAGAGGACCCATCAGCTCAGGTTAGCCAGAAAATTGCTCTTTTTAGTAATAATTTCCATTCTTAAGTAATTGAATAAAAGAAAAGATGGAATTTGTTATTACCATTTCATTTCAAATCTATGTGATGCTCGTATTTAAGCTCAGAGCATTTGTATTTGAAAGAAATGGAACTAGAAACACATTTGCTGTAGGAATAACTGTTGTCCAATGTAGACAAATAACTATGAAGCTCCTGGTAGTTTTATTTTTTAATTTTTCAAATTGTTGCAAATTTTTAAACTTTTTTTTCCTGCATGATAGTTGCCAATATCAAATTGATGTTTATTTTGATAAATTAACAAGTATTTTTATTTACAAGAACAGTGTTTTATTGGTGCTCTTCTTCACTGATAAAGTTCCATAGAAACATAGAATATCCATTTTAAATCCAGCTAGATTTTTCCTTTTTCCATCACTCCTATTAGAAATTTCTTTCAGAACTTCACTGATTATTAGAAATGTCCTTCAGATTTCTGCAACATATTTATGATTAATGCAAACTGTCTTTTTGCTTAAGCATCTCTTCTTCTTATATCCTATTTGTACATCTGGAAGCAGTAGCAGCCTTTGATTTTGCTTGAGTCAAAGAAAACCCAGTCCTTAAAACTACTTTTAAAAATTCTTCAGACAGATCATTTGCCACCCCATCCATCTGAGCGGGGTTGTTTTGTAATGAATGTGAAATAATTTTTTTTGTTAAAACGAGAATTTTCCCATTGTCTACATAAATTCTGTTCTGCACTGTGTACCTACAGAGCTGCCGTGTTCATCTGACTTTGGTGTCATGTTTTTCTTTGCACTTGATTAGGTTTGCAGAAGGAGACTGAAGTGCCTTCTTTGCGTTATTTTTAAAGATGTAGTCGCTTGAGTGCCCAGATAGCTCCTAGTTAACATGTTTCAGCCTTGTAGCAATTATGTAGTGACAATTAGCATTTCAGATATTTCTGTATATTCCATTGACAGGCTCTGAAGTTTCTATGGAAAAAGATGATTATGAGCCCATCAAAATAGCTTATAATTGCTTTCCTACGTCTCTTTCTTTTTGAGGAAAAACTACAGTAAAAAGCATCATGATGCATTATTCAACTGTGCTTTTTTATATTCTAAATACACACGGATGTCCAGCCCCTGAACTTCGGTTGTTGCCATTGCATAGAAAACTGGTGTGTCCTGAGGCTCCTCTTGGTCTGTGCAGCCAAACACTTGGCCAATAATCACCATATCAGTGACAAAACGTGATCCTGGGTCCTCTCTGCCTCTTGCAGGACGCACTCAGCTCTTGGCTGCACCACCTCACGTTGCTGTGAATCAGCCTTTTTCAGAGCAGAGCACAGCACTGTGGTGGCTCTGCTGCAGCCATGAAAACTTAGAACACTTGTGGGCAAAGCAGAGAATATATCAGTGTCAGCCCAGTCTGCAACAGCCTCATTCAGCTCTGGGCCCCACGCCAGGTTTCACGTGGTTTCATTGCTTCTGCCTTGTAATGGATAATAGCACTGCTGCGACCAGCTCGGGAAGGCTTCTGATTTTAAAGTATGGGCTGAAACTCTGCCACAGGGTTGGAGACATTTTAGATGGCCAGATTCTGTTCCACAAAGCAAGTTACTGATTTCTTAACCTTACCATGAATTTTCCTTTGCTTAGTATGAATATGGTCAATGGTACAATTCTGGTTTAAAGAAAAAAATTCTTTTCGCCTTCATAAAACCCTGCTCAGATGGATGGAGCAGCAAATGGTCTGTCTTAAGAACTTTTAAAAGTTTACCTAATTGCTTAGTATGAGACCAGTAATAGTGAAGAAATTTAATAGGCAATATATATATATTGCCATATTACCAATTTGCTCTCTACTCTTACTTAGACAAGCTATTTCCTCTTTTTTCAGGGTTTTTGTTGTACTTGTCCTCCAAATCAAAACTTAACCTCTGGCATAATTGGGTAAATCATGGATATTTATATGTGGATGTTTAGGTGTGTCCTAGACTAGGGCTCACTCTTGTCTTAGAAAAATGATGAGAATATTCTCTGAGAAGCTCTGCCTCAATAAGGATGAAGCCTGGCAAAGTTTCCATCAGTTTTGATGAGACTGAGATTAGATACTAATAAATATAGTAAATATTTGGATTTCAGAAGAGATATGAATAGTTACTGATAGAGATATTTTAAGGAAAAAAAATTACTGAATTTTAAAGAAAAGGTAATATAATTTTTAGTATTTATTTAACCTTTTTTTTGGGAATTTTGCCAAAATCTCTCCACCTTACTTTTGCTATAAAATGCTAAGAACCTCATTAATGTATAAACAGGAGACAATTTGTTATTAAATGACCAGTTTTTAGAGTGCTTTCTCTAGAGCTGCCTATGACAGCCTCTTGCTGTCTTTCCTGGTAATGGCGATGAGGCTTTCTCCACATGGTAACTGGTTTTTCTTTTGAGAAATTTGCTTTTTTTTCCTGCACACCTTCTCTTTTGCAGTGCTCATTTCTTGGGAAGTTGTTTCTAGTTCAGAACTCCAGAGGGATGTGTGAACCTTTCCTTGCTCCTCCCTCTGTACTTTACAGCCCCAGTCCCTGCTGTCTCCTTGCCGTGGCACCAGAGCAGCCTTCCTGCGCAGATGAGGGTCAGGAATGGTACCCACAGCCAGGTTTTGCAGGTTTTGCCTGTGCCACCCGAGCCAGCAGCTGGATGTGACACCAGGGGCTGCTCTGCTGAGCCTGAGGTGATCCTGGGGTGGTGTGGCACCGAGAGATTAAATAGAGTAGGTGGGGTGATGCTTCACACCCCCAAGTGTGAAACCAAATCACGGTTTCAATTTGTGGGCAAGGTTTTAGAAAGGTGTTTTCTCTGGTGGCTGGACTACAAAATGCAGAGCTCTGCTCTGAGGGTTAACACAGCCACGACAAAATCTTTGCGGATTCCTGGACATGTGAACAGGGAGAGCCTCCTGGTGCAGCCCGGAGCTGCAGCTTCCTGAGCCTGCAGGGAAGGGAGGGGAGAGGATGGGAAGGGAACATGACTGCCAGTGTCTTCTGCTGGGAGGCTGCCAACAGGAAGCAGCTTTTTAATTTTTTAAATTCCTTTGTGGAAGACTCGGCAGCTCCCAACCATTCCAGCCATCTTTCTGGGAGGCACGGTCCTTCTTCCAGGCAGTCTCAGGAGGAGAGGCTGTGGAGTGTTGGTCTGGATTTCCCTCCTTGGGAAACATGACTAGGAGCTGCACAGAACTGTGTTGAGCCCCTTTAAGAATATCTATGTTGGGATGTGTAGGCTTCTATTTTATTTTGGGGTTTTTTGTTTGCCTTTTGTCCTGGTTTGACAGGAAGGAAGTTTTTTAAGGAAGGTGTAGTCAAACCAATCATGGATTAGAAGTGAATATTGACATCTGGTGTGGCCACTATGGAGATGTGTCACCTCTGAGAACATGGGAAGATAAAGGAGAGATTCACAGGCCAACTTCCTTTTGTGTTCCCGCTACCGAAAGGAGCATATCTCCTCCCTCACCCAGCCCAAGGCCTGAAGGCCTGGGCCTGGGCCTGGGTGGGGGAGGGGCAGCCATGCGGCCTGAAGTCACTCGGCCTGAGGATGAGAGGTAGGCCGGAGCCCAGAGAGAGAGGGAAGGAGATGGAAGGGAATGGACTAAGCCAGCTTTTTGCAGGATGGAAGGGTGGAGAGACGAAGAGATGGTTCTCTACCCCTCCCCTTTCCCCCCCCCTCCTAGAGAGAGAGACTGCATCTGTGCCAGCCGAACGGAGCGGGGGAGGTTTCCCGGCCTTGGGAGTCCTGGAGCTGACTGCACGGCAGTAGCAGCAGAGACTTTTTAACCCTTCTCTTCCTTGGGGAAAAGAAAGCTTTATGAAACATGAATCCTCCTGTGCAGTGTTTTGGAGTGAGAAGAAAGACAGCCTGGAATCCTGTGACGTTAAAGGAATTGATGGGAAGAATTTGGTGGGAGGAGATTGATGGAGTGGCTTTGGCTGGACTTATCTTGTATGGCCATAGACTGAACAATCTGTCTTTAATACGTGAGACTGCAGTTAGGTGGATGCAGTGGCTGGATGCCAGATGAGGCGACCTGCTGCAGTGATGCTGATGCCAAGTGGATGAAGAAGGAGAGAGGATGAAGAGGGTGGGGTGATGCTTTCTGTCTTCAGCGAAGAAGACCAGGAAGAGGGTGTGGTGGTTCCCTCTGTCTTCGGAGCAGAAGACCAGGAAGAGGGTGTGGTTGTGCCCCCTCTCTTCACAGCAGAAGAAACCCTCGGCCCCAGGGGTTATAAAATGGGGGGGACTGTTTTGTCCCAAAAAGGAGCTTCTGGTACTTGGTAAAGCGTCATTGAATCCTGAGGGCAGTCTCAATCCATGGATGGTGGTGAGAGCACCAGACATGGAAGGACACTATGGTTTGCAAGAGAGACTCCTCTCTTCTTAAATGAACTGAGAATTGATTATTTGAGTATTGGTAACCGATCAGAAAATCCAAGGTTTTGTCTGATTGTGGGAAGGGTGGAAGTTGGGAGGAGGAGGAATGTTTCTGAGAGTTTTCATGTTCCCTGTGTGTTTCTTTCCTTTAATGTAGTTTATTAAAGTTTTTTTTCCTACTCCTAAGTCTGAGCCTGCTCTGCTCTGTTCCTGATCACATCTCACAACCATTATTAGTAAAAAATATATTTTCATGGGGCACTGGCATGGTGTCCAGTGTCTAACCATGACACCTTTGATTAAATTTTCCTCCAATTCTTAAGCTGCTCTGCACCTTCCAGGTGTCCACAGTTGGAGAAAGTGGCCGAGCAGTGCCTGGAGTGAGATGAGGAGAGGGACGTCTCCAAAGCAGCTCCTCCCTTCCCTGCGGGGTGACAGAAGAAATAGATCCTTGGGTGTCTGTGGGCTGAACCTGTGGTTTATTAAAGTAAATTAATTTTTTTTTTCCTTTTGAGTTATTTATTATTATGCTTTTGCTCAGTTATCAAATTGGAAGCAAATGGTGGAAGAATTTGCTTTGCATGTAAATGAGAAAGACTGAAACTACTTCTCTTCTCTGTGGCACTTTGTGTACAGTTTCCTTAAGCCCAAATGGCTAATCTTTCCATAATGAACTTGAGGATGTCTTTTCACATGAGTAGTTTCAGTGACTTTAGTGAGATTTCATGCATTAATAGGCGAGCGAGATTTTACCTTTGAGAGCACCAAATCCTTTTGGAAAAATCCTATAATGTTTAAGTAGAAAAGAAACCAAAGAATTTATAGATTAATGACTCAAGCCTAAAGAACCTAAGGGACGGTTTTCATAGATTCTTTGAAACATCTGGTAACATTTTGCTTTAATGTTTTGTTTACATGGGGTTAATAAACTGAGCAGCATCAATAGGAATTGTAGGGAAGTAAGCAAAGTCTAGGGGAAGAGGCAGTAGAAACCACCCTTATTAGCAGTCTATTAAGAAATCGCAGTTTGTAACACATTATTAATGTTTTAATGGGCATATTAATAATTATTCCTCTTTATGAAGTATTTAAAAATGGAATTTCCATATAAAGCACAATCATATATCCCGTCATATTTAAGTGCAGGAATAGAATTTTTGTCCTGTGCTTTAGGGTTTGTCCAAGCATCAGTAAAACTGGTTCACTTTCCTATGGTACCTGCCAAATGTAATCAACCTAACCAAAGGAATGTGGTCTTTCTTGACCTATAAATATACTAAATATATTTTGTATAACACTTTGCAATCATGACTTGGGCACATACCCTGTAAGTCTGGCTGAGAAGGAGGGAGGCTACCTGCTTTCTGTTTAATTACCTTATCCAGGTAATGTCAATTGCAATCAAAAGCTGTAACTCACTAACATGGATCTAAGTTAGACTTTCTATAAGTGGTAGTTATTAGGAATAAACCAGCACTGCAGGATTTGGCCTTCTGTGGTGACACAAATGGTGTATTTCAAAATGGGCAAATGCAAATGAGGAAGAGCAGATCATATTTGTGCTCATATAAGCTTGTTTGTTGGGGGAATTAAGTGTCAGTGATTTATAATTCTGCTTGTGCAACACGGAGCACAGAACTACATGAGCCTCTCTGGGAAATCTGCACAACTGCCATCGGAGGAGTGGGGCCTTTTCCCCCTCTCTGTTACAAGGATGAGCAGATGTTAAGCATCGCTTCACTGTTTTATGATTGAGATTTATAAAGGCCAGCAATATGGATTGAGAAGGCTCTAGGTATGTTTTCTGTTAGAGGCTGATAAAAGAAATGAATGGCGTCTGGAATTTTAAAGAAAACTAAAAGCAGCTTCATTTAAAAGAGCAGCCATAAGAGCAAAATTAGCATGCAGAACAACGGTGGCTGATTCCTGAAAGAATGTGTGGATAGTGTTAATGGTTATCAATGTATGGGAAAAGGAGAACTTGATTTAAAACTGTTGAGTAGGGGAACAGTATATGAATCACTAGGAAAAAAGGGCGACTTTGGCTGTATTTCTGAAACGTAACAATTCAGGCTACATAATGAGAACTTTTTATAACAGTGAAAATTCAAATAACTTACCTCTGATATCCTCTCTCTGAATAATAAATGTGCAGGATTCCTACAAAAATTCTGTTCTCATAAGCAGCCAATGAGTACAAGAAGGTATATTGCTAATTTTTCACTCTCTGTAATGTTTCTAATCATTAATGGCCTTCATTATTATTCATTTATTCTGTTTTAGAAAAGCCTGCCAGTTATGCCAAATTATGGGATATATGAGACTGTGGATGTTTCTTCACCAGATACTAGAATGATAAGTGACTATTTGTTCTTACAAGATGAGAAAAAATGATTTGTTACAGATTCAGAGCACTTTATGACTAGCCAGTAACATCCCTGACTGTACCTGCAAACACGAATATTTGAATCACAGAATTATGAAATATAGACTCAAAATGATATAAAACACTGTTCTTTGGTTTATAGTTTTCCCCAACTGTTTGGTGGAGTGCCCAAGCAATCTGTGATTAGCTTTGTCATAAAGACTAAATCCATGGGCTTATTTTTTAAATCTCTCCTACCACTTTCTAACCAGCACAGTTGTTGGAATTCCTTTATTACATGAATTTTCATTTCCCCACTCACAAGCACATACCCTGTCAGAATCCTGGGGGCCTGATTTAAATGGCTATCAGTGTCACTGTGGCACACAGTCATTTTCTGGTGCCTGTTTTCTCCCCGGCTGAGGATGTACCGTCCTTATTTGCTTAATAAATGGGCAGTTAAGAGTCTTCATTTTTTATGCTTGCGGCACATTCATGTTTTACTATTATTTTATTCTTTCTATTTATAGATTTTACATTAGCATTTGATGAATTTTCCACATAAATGGCAATGCTTGATGTAATTCATATCACTCTTAATATGTACAATTTGCATATATTATCCCAAGCAATGACCTAGTAAATGAATTAAATAAGCCTTGGTAATAAGAATGACATATCTGAGCCCGTTTAGACAACAAAAGCCAATACCTCACCAAAACAGGGCAGTACTGAGAAGGCACAGGCACTCCCTCAGAACATCCTATATATTCTAATTCATCCCAATCTGTGCTGCAAAGACACAAACACCTTCAAAGAGTGAACCAGTGTCTGAAATAAACTAGTTAAGGGTAATGTTTTCAGTTCTTTTAATGAGCCCAAATGATGAAGAACAAATCCTCCAATGAGTTGCATGTGGTTTTTATTAATTTTGAGCCTAAAAACATTAATTATATCGATAATGTGAAAGCAGCACAGAAAGAATTGTAATTGCTTGTGTTGGGCAAGCCACGCTGGGCCCCTGGCTATTCTTCCTTGAGGAGCTGCCACAAAACAACCATTTAAGGAAAAGAGACTTGCACACGTTTGGAGTGATGGAGCAGGAGAGTTAAGAGAGTCTAGGTAGGTTCTGTGAGTCTGCTTTACCTGATAACAATCAGGATACCATCCATTTTTCCAGGTAACCCAGATCAGAAAAAGGCATCTTCTGAAAGCTATAGTGGGATCCATTTGGATTGTGTAGCTTCCACAGGATTTGCTGAGACAAGATAATCATTAAGATTTATACCATTCCTGCAAGAAACTACCACCATATGACTTTATTATTAGGGAAGTATTTATTCCTTTAGTGATCATGCAGTGTTAATATTAATTTACTATGTTATGAAATCTCTCTGTTGTGGTAATGCTTTTGTTTTTCTTTTCTCACTGATTCATACTTAACTTATTGGACTTGATTCTGGTTTCTCACAGATTCTTACTTTAGCTTCACAGGAGCTATTTGTGATTTACATTAATTTCATGCTATTGGAATTATTCCCAGCAATCTCATTGTGAGTTTTTTCCCCGGTCCTTACAATTGTTCTTTGCTTTCCCTTTGGCAACTATGGAAATGTCAGGCTTTGCCTACAGAAATTAATTATTTCAGGCTAAACTTCTTTGTTTTGATGGGGAAGAAAGTTGTATAGAAGGGTGTACAATGAAGGCATTATACCTGCACCATATTGAGAAAATATGTTTGTGTGTTTATCCCAGTCTAATTTTGTTTGGTGAAATAACTTGTTGGGTTTTTATTAGATTGTTGAATCTTCCAACACTGCTCTGAACCCTCATAGTTCCTTCAGCAACTGGAAAGACACACTGATTCATTACCAGTAATATTTGATGGATGTGACAATCTATTTCCCTGGGTGCTCTTGACAAAACTTAAACTAAAAATACAGTCAAGAAAAAATGGATAATAACTCCTCAGAATTTCAGGGGAACATCCCAAACACCCGTTGAAAGCCAGCATGCTGGGTGTTTTTTTCTAACTACTACCTAATTCCACATAAAGAGCCAGCTCGCTTTTGAATCCAGTTCTCCTCAACCATCTAGATGAAGAGGCAGCTTCTTCTGGAAAGGAACAATCCCCAGTCTATTTTATAGCACAGGCAGAAGCTTTTCTACAGCTGAAATCCCCATATGGAGAACACTCGACTGCCAAATTTCTATCTATTAAGTTGAATAGGATCCAGCATATGTGGCTCCCTTGATTGCAGTGCTGACCGAAATGTGCAAAGAGAAATGAGTTCTTTTAAACAGACAGCTCCTAAGACAATTTGGACTCAAAGACTTGTAAAATTCAAGTTCCACCTGTATACATGCAATTATCAAGGGAAAAAGCCCTGAGCTCTACCATTTTCTGCCGCTGGTAAGATGTAGAGCCTACCAGAGAGCAAAACAGTTGCTGCAATCTGCACTAGCCAATTTCCCTAGTTCATTTCAAAGCAATTTCAGCCTCTTTTTTTAATCCTTCATTATGACTCTCTGATGACAAAACCAGGTTTCTAACTCCTTACTGCTGGTAGGGTACACCTTCTGCTCCATCCAGGGGTAAGGCTTATGTTAGACACGTGACACCAGGTCACTTGGGTAGCCCAAAATTGCCACATTATGGACAGTTCAATGCAGAACTGCAAAGCCTATCCAAGAACCAGTGGATACCTGTGGGCAGCTGACCTTCACCTACATTTGTACTTGAGGGATTTGGTTATAGCTGGGTCTGTTCAGTCTTCACACACACCTTTGACTGGTCATTTTAGACCGAGCCACTGGACTGGTCAGCTGTACTGACTGGCAGAACTCACCTAGTTTTGTTATCTCTGAACCCTCCTTATGAGGTCTCTGAACTGATGGTGAAAGCAACTCAGCTGCAATGTCTTAATTAGAATTTAACAGAAGAAATGCAACCAGTTGCAACGGCAGCTTTATGCAGTTAGGAAGCCTCTCTGGTGTGGCTCTGGTTTGGGAGGAGCCCTGCATGTTGGAGTCTGTGCATGCCAGTTATGTCAGAGGAACACAGAGAAATCCAAGAAGACTCAAACAAGTGGTGGCTCCAGCAGAGCACCTGGCACTGTGTCCCTCTGCATCGCATTACTGTTGCTGTGTGTCTCCATTCTGTGGGTGTCCAGCACTGGGTTTAGCAGTTGTTCTCACCCAGGTAACAAACCCTGCCTGGGCAGTGGCACCTGAAGGGTTTAAGCTTCCTGTTGATTTTAGGGATTGGTTTGAGACTTGGAAGACATTGAACCAGATAGGCACCTAAGTTCAGATCAGTGTGTCAGCCAGGAGCAAAGAGGCTGCCTGAGACTAAGCTGTAGTCATTAGAACATAAACTGTTCCAGTTCCTGACCAGTACGGAGATGGGGGTACAGCCTTCTCCTTCATTGCTGCTCCATTTACACCGTCAGGTTTATGGGAAGTCTCTGAGATTCAGTGGGACATAGGCATTTAACCTGCTTTAGTACTTCTGTAAATCCCTTTGGACATCCACCTAAACTGGTAGGCCTGGAGAGATATACATTTTCAAAGGCAAAGTAAGGACATTAGGTGATTAATCCCCACAATGTTTCTGTGTTCTATTACCATCTATATGGATGAGGAGACTGAAATGAAGGAATTAAGGTTGCATGGAGATGTACAGAAATATGGGATCTCTTGATAATCAACCCTACATTTATTTCCTTCCTGATATTCTGCCTTACTGTTATTTGTAGATGAATAAAGTTGGATCCATAGACTTCCTGCATGAATGAAGTCTCCATTCTGACTCACCTGCCATCCTATTAAGAAAATAAAATAGAAAATGAGGGCATATCCCATGTGTTTTCTCAGGTTTCAATTGTTTCCAGAGGCCCAGGCAGCATGGAAAAGTGGTTAGTAATTCACTAACATTGAGCAAAGTCTTTCACAAATCATGTGTCGCTGAAGGATTGCTTTTTGATGTGATGTGCAAAAAACTTTTCTCTTCCCCTTTTTTTAATATGCCTGACTCCATTGACTGAATCTCTACAATAAGAATGTAAGTTTGAGAATTTAGGTACAAAGAAGAGAGCAGCAGTTATATGCCAGTTTTTTTAAGTGGAGAGGTGATTTGGTTAGACAGATAACAGCGAAACAAGTTTTGAACCTCTCTGTATTTCAGATGGACAGCAAAGCCCCAGTCTGCTGCAGTCTGGTGGTTGGGAGAAAGACTGTAGATAAACAATAACCAGGACTTTATCCCCAGTTCCTCTGGGGAGTGGCTGCCCTGGGAAACCCTGTGCACTGAGAGTGAATGATAAGGCCTCTCTGGAAGGGTTATCAATGAAGATCAGTGAGCAGCTGCAGAGATAAAGGACTGTATGTTCCGTGGTGGGTGTTGTCCAGACACCAGCAGTGGAGTCACTCAGTACATGTGGTGCTGCTCAGCCCCGCTCTGCCAAGTCACCAGTGTGTGTGGGAGGGCTCTTGTCCTCAGCAGAATATGCCAAATATGGCTAAGCTCTACAAAACATCGCGTCAAGACTGATAAATCCCATGTGCCTCAAAGGTAGATATCAGCCTCTGTAGGCACCCACAGAGATCAAGACCATGGGAGAAATCCCACTGTGAAATTATAAGATGCCAGCTAGGGATGCCATTGCACACTGGATCAGGAAATCTGCTCAGTGGTATGGAGGGACTGTGGCAGCTCGCAGAACCAAATCCCAGGTCCAGAGGTGCCTCCAGTCACTGTGCATGAAGTTTGAGGATATGGTTGGATCTAAACCCAATTCATTGTTAGCATTTATATTAAAAATGATGAAGCCTAAGACTCTTCGTCAGGAGGGAAATTCAGTTTTTCTCCCATTTTTGGGATACCTAACAGATTGAAGTAACCCAATAAAAGACTTCCTTAGAGAAGGAACATCAGAATTCAGTATGGGTCCTGTGTAGTCTTGAGCTCAGCTTTAATAAATTAATCAGCGCTGCATGAATATTCATTGAGCATAGATGTGAGGAGCAAAGCTAGACAGAACTTAGGAAACACATTTGCTAATTTTATTTTCATAAATTATTATAATTTCATAATTTTAGTCTCTTTTTTGTTAGCATTTGAGTCTTAAAAATGCTTTATGACTAGTTTTAACTCCTGGTAATGCTATTCTTGATGTCTTGGCTTGAGGGGCACCTTAGGACTTTTGGAATTAATTATTTTTTAATAATTTGTTTGCAAAGCCTTCATTTTCTGGGCACTATACATCTAGGAGAGAGTTGCTGTCTTGAAGGATGACATTGAAGACAGCTTTGGTTGTACAGCCCAGTAGCAGCAGAAACGGAATTGAGTCCAAATCCATTTCTCTAAGCACAGGGCCATGCTGTGTTTCCAGTTGGAAAGCTCAGGTTTATTTTTTCTTATTAATTTTTCTTGGTATGTTGCATATGTGATACTATTCCTGGCTGAAACCTGGTCTGTAGATTCAGAGGTTTATTTTTCAGCTTTGTCAGTTCTGCTCTTGCTGCTCATTCAGCCTGGAAAGTCATTTCCCCAAGGATCTGTGGACTAATTTCAGATTCAGAAAGCTTGGATTTCTCCAAAAATTGCTCACCTACCTATTTTTCCCAATTCTTATGCTTTCCCCACTTGGACTCACATTTGCCCAGGAGAACCAGAGAAAGTTGGCTTTTCCTGAACCATCTGTGCAACATAGATAATACTGTCATCAAGACACTTGCAGGATTGCATTGCATTTCATCACTTAGACAGTGTCTGCTCAGTGTTCATCCTGTGCTGTGTTGTCAGCTCCAGGCACGTGACCTCACTGGACTTTAAACGTTTGCAAAATAGGATCAGGAAATAGCTCTGTGGTTTTCTCAGTGTGGAAGTCCTTTTGCAATGTCTGAAGAGCTCAGCAACTTTCAGTTGTGCATCCTAAAAAGAATTGCTTAAAAAAGCTGAGGTGTGATGACAGGATATTAGTTTAAGTTCTTTATTTTTTTTCAGTGATAGATAATAGTGACTTTCCTGGCTATGCTGAAGTCAGTGGCAGAACTTCCAGTGACTTTATGAGGCTAGAATATACTGGTGTTGTCTTAACCATCTAAATGGTTGACAGCTAGTAAGAACCAATATCCGTTTCTCAAATATTAGTAATATAAATATAAATAAGTTTTACCATAAAAAGTAACATGCAAATATCTCTGATTGAGGAAGGTCCCTTACTTTAAGCTGTGAGCTCAAATGATCCTAGTATTCAAATATACTGCAGGATTTATAAGCACTGGAGTAGAACTTTCTGAAAGTTATGGCTGGTATCTGAGAGCTGTAACATTTACAAACACTAAATGAACAAACCCATATATTTTTATGCTTGCCATTCCAGACCCATGAAACTTATCTCAAAGGTTACGAGACAAGGGGCTGAAAATGATTCTATTACACAATTGCTGCGGGGAGTTGCTGAGCACAGTAATTAATTGCTGGTGTATTCATTTGCGGCAGGAGGAGCAGCAGAAGGAAAATATCTCATTGAATTTGGAATTGTATTTATTCATGTATGCACTGTGGTGCTACAGCACAATTATTATCTGACACATTGGAAGCAGACTTGTGCTCCATTAGTTGCTGGAGCTATGTGCTATTATTGGATGATCTGCTACAAAAATGCACAAAACATTTATTTTGAGAGATGCAGTCAGGATTATAATTGATGCCTGATAGATCTCAGCCTGGCGTTCTCCAAACCCAGCCAGAGAATTAGGAAGCTCAGCTTGGCATCCTCAGCCCCCGAAAATGCTGAGGTGCCCCCAGGGGCTGATGGGAACAAAGCTTGGGCTCCCAGATCAGCATCTCCAGCGAGGAGCTCGGGGTTTTTATCTGTGTCTGGAAGGAGGCACGGGCAAAGCCAGCCCGTGCTCCTTTCCAGTTTCCAGTGCAGTGCTGGCACCAATCCACAGGCAGCTGCTCATCCAGCATTCCTGGCTAGAGGATCATTTCAGCAGCTATATAATATGTCAGCCAAGAGGAAGCAAGGAGAAAAAGGAGAGTTACGAAGTTAAACCCAAGAAAATAAAAATTGCAGGCAGCTGTAGTGTGGCAATGGCTGCTGGTGAGGGTAATCGTATATTCAGTGATTCTGCTGCATAGTTTCTCATGAAACCTCACAAATCCCTTTCCAAGACTTTTCCCCTGAATTGTTCATTATTGTTTGCATGAACCTTGTGAAAGCTGACATGACAACAGCTCATGTGAGGGTTTATGCTTTGGACAGCTTCTAAAAGAGTAAATATGGAGTAAATAGTGACGGTAGGCAGAACTGTGGTTGTGTGCCAGTGTCACCCTCCCAGGAAGGAGGGAAATACTGTGCTCTTTGCATCTCATTAACCAGTGCTCAGCTGTAATTCCGACCCCACCAAGCTCAGCTGTGGAGAGCGTCGTGGGAGAGCGGAGGTGGGATGTGCGCAATCTGACCACACTCCAGGTGTTGTATCCAGGAAAATGTGGAGTGTATATCCCACCCTTCCACAGAAGGCAACAGGGACCAGGCTCTTCCCATGCCCATCTTTCATCCACAGCATTGTCCCTGCGAGTGATGAAGAGCTCAGTCGTGTCCTTGTGCTGCAAAGAGCAGTGCCCAGCCCTGAGGAGCCGCATGGGTGCCAACACTGTGGCTTCTAGAGTGAGGCTGTTTTACACAGAGGAGTAGGAGAATCAGGTTTGGAATGATTATTCCTGAAGATTTTAAAAATAAACCAACAGCTTCCTCTAGGCCTTCTAAACAAACAGCCTAAATGAACGTGAAATTAACCTCTCCTTCCTCTCAGTCTGATGGAAGAAACAAATGGAAGCAATGACAGGATTATATTACTCTATTAATATGACAGATTCTAATTTGTGATAAGAAAGGAACCTCATTCACTGCTTTATTACTTTCAGAAATTCTAAAATCAATGCAAGATATGCCATAAACATCATTCTTGGCAGGCACGCATTGAGGTGAACATATAACTCAAAGATAGCTTGAGCTGAATTCTGACCAATTTAGCAAGTAATAAGCAAGGCGATAAGAACATTAGAAAGAAGAGACAGTAACAGAGTTAGGAACAGATGGTAGCCATAAATAATGCTGAAATAATAATAATATTTTATATTTATATACGATGCCTTTCAGTCTGGAAAATCCCACAATGCTTTACAAAACTGAATTTAAAACACAAACTTAAACAGGAATGCACCATTTCTGGTGTGAAATATGACAGTTGTTTGAGAGCCCAAGCAATGCCAAGTGATTTGGGACAAGAAGAGAATAAGAATTTTAGTTCATTGCTGCTGCACTAAAAGCTTGAGTTGAATTTTACTTCTTTCCTCTCTTCTAATCTATTTAATCTATCATCACTGGTAGCATCTGGATATTCTGCTGTAATACATGGCTATTATCCATAGAGAACACTCTCTTTATTGTTAATGATATCAGATGCACGGTTGACTTTATTTATTGAAAACTGTAAATGATCAGCAATTTGGCATTCTCCAATGCAAAAAAAAAAAAAAAAATTTACATTCTCAGCTAAAATATCTCCCAAGGCCAAGTAGCAACAGTAGTTAGCATGTCCTTGTGCAGGGAATATTAACTCCCATGTCAGTTTAAATTCTGAAACCCTTGTCTTGCCCTGCAGAACATAATTGCTCCTTCCAAACACTTATGTAGCTCAGCCCAACTTGAGGCTGTCTTCTGATCTCAGATAAACCCAGGCAATCCTCCTGGCTTTAGTGGGATTATGCCAACATGAGTGAAACTAAAATCTACCCCACAGTATAGGAGAGCTGATAGGTGCATAAGGCAGCGTGTGACGTTTGAAGGCTGCAATGGAAAAGTGCTGGAGGATAAGAGGGAAAAACCATACGCTGTGTACACAGAGCAATGGAAACTATTTAAAGCAGCTCCAGCCTCAAATATTCTGTGTAGTCCCTTCACAAGGAGAAAGATGCTACATGATAGCCTGGATATTTGAGTGATTAGGCTCTGCATTGTAGAAACAATATAAAGTAGAAAACATTGAGTGCTTCTGAGTGATGAATGACACAGTCTATTTGCAGGAATGATGAAAAAAAAGTCAAGAAGAGATGTTGGTTAAAATTAATTCGTCATTAATATTTTCCCATTCAGGTCTGTAGGAGTCACAGCCAGTGTTTTCCAAATCCAAGCTCACATTTTCAATAATGGCACCTGCAAGGACTCTGTGTCAGATGAGCTTTATTGTGGCAATTGCCCTGGAAATACGGGCATTACTGTGGGGTTATGGATATCCTGGAATACTGGAGCATTTCTTGAAAATGGGGTGGTCCCTTGGAAAAACAGAAAAAAAAGTTGGTGACAGGGCTTTATCTAAAATTAGTTTTTTAACCCTTCTTGAAAGCTTTGCACTCATTGATCAGTTGTGCCTCTCTAAAAGTGGGCTGGATTTTTCGTTCACAGGATTCCTCTGCTGGCACTCCACATTGTGGTACTCTTAGGGCCATTTGTAATAATATACTGGGTAAAATCAGATGTCTCATAAATTAGCAGAATTTAGGCTGGTTCCACTGGATCCAGTTCACTTTTACTGTTTTTCTGTTAAACAATGTGGGGTTTTGAATGGAAAGAAAGAAGAGAAATAGAGAAATTAAATTGTCACATACATAGCAAATATTAGCATAGGTATAGCTTCAGGTTACTGAACAGTTGTCTCAAACATCAGAGAAAATAGAGTTTTGTTGTTCATTACATGTAAGCTGCACATTGAAAAGTCCACCCTTAATCCAGCATGTATCTACTTTCAGGAAATGCAGGTATTTGCTTTAACTATGGCAAATTTTGTAAGAATTCTTGGACTGTCACCTTAGGTGACTAACTGTAACTCATATTTAATTCTTATTCACGCCAGCAGGATGTGTATATAAGTATACACATACCTACATGGATGGACTCACTAGTGGTATCCAGGACTATTGCAAAATTTAAAAGGTTTCTTAATTTTAGACCTGCCTTTATGCGACATTGGGCAGTCTCTTGTTCACTTGCTATTTTACAACACAGTGGATTGGCCTCCTGATTTACTTGTGCAGTTGCATATCTGCAATGCACCAGACTTTAGCTGCAAGTTTAAATTACAGTTTATATTTCAAAAATACGGGATTGGTGATATTGGAATTGATACTCTGATTTCCAGGGCTTTGTGTTACCATCTCACAGCCTCGAGGTTGATGCCTGGAAGTTGTTATGGACAAGGACTGTCCATGTTGGCTCTGGACAGTGAGCCTGGTGACCTCTGGCTGCCTCCTGATGGGGACATGTCCATGGCTAAGGGGTCTGTCACTGTGAGTGACTGTTATCAACAACTGCACAAAGAGCCTGCGTTTGGAGAGGGCATGGAGGTACAGCACATCTCCACACCACCACACAGAGATAGGCAGCTGGCACCTTGCATCCTGCCCCCAGATCTGTCAGGCTCAGGAAACCCTCCTCTCCCTCTGGGAGTCCGGTTGGGTTCAGAAATGGGGAAGCTGCTTTGATGTGGGGCCGTGTCTGATAACAGCTGTGCTGTGCTGCACAGTGCTCCACAGCAAGGCAGGCTGGCCCTGCGTGCCAGACTCCTCTGACTACACAGACTCCCTTGGGGATTCTGACTTCTTTGAACTTCTTTTTTCTCTTCTCACCTGAGCTGAGGCAGGAGGAAGAGAAAGATGTGTCTAGTTTATTTTTGCTGCTGTCTCTGCTCTACCTTTCAGGCCTGTCAGTGCGGTAAGATACTCAAATGCTAAATTTGTATGAAAACATAGACTCCAAAAAACTTCCATTTTAAAGTGCATTTTAGCCTAGCTTATGAGAAATGGGTCATTCGGTAGCCTGCTTTCTGGGTATTGTGTTAGTTGTGTTTTGTCCACAGCCTTATCTTTTCCACACAGACTTCCAGCTTTTAGGAAACCGGTTTGCAGGTCAGTCTGCAGGTACCCAAGTATTTCTGTCTGTTTTAAAACCTCAGTACCGGCTGGAATTAAGAAGAAGGTCTGAACACTAAGCATACACTACTGCTAACTTAATCACTTTATATTAACTCCCTTTGGATGATCTCTTTTGTCCCTCTTTGGGAGGGTGACATCTTTTCTCCCAATATGTGGTGAGACCACAGTGAGCTGTCTGACCACAGGAACTGCTGCACCTCTCTCTGCTCGCTGCAGATTAGGAGCACAGGAGGCATCTCTGGCTTCTCTTTTTTTTCTTTTTTTTCCCCCTATGTCTTGCAGGATGACTGAAAAAGGACAAGGTTGAGATATTTCCTGAATGTTGCATTGTGCCTTGCCCTGCGTGGTGCACAGAGGAGGCAGGGAGAGAATGAAAAGAGCTGTGGGACAAACTTGGCTCTTGTGACATGCAACTGCTCAGAAAACAGAGGGTCGACGGAGATCGGGGCTTCAAAACACTCAGGTTGGGGGAGGCAGGGCTCTCAGCTTTTCCTGCATCAGCCTGTGGAATACTTGCTGCTACACATGATTTCTGTTTCTGTCTAGAAAAGTCTTTTTTACAGTAGGAAAAACATTCTATAAATATTCTATATTTATCATTTTGCTAGAGTTTATTCAGTATGCTGAACTTAGATCAATAAAATGAGGTGAAGGAGGGAAAATACCCCAAGATAAAAGAAACTTGGAGAGCTGTGCGTTCCAGAATAAACACACTCCTTGACGTGGTACAGGCACTGTTTGTGCCTGGCTTCCCAACAGGGGTTCTTGCACATCCAGTAACTTTGTTTGTATTTTGTAAATTAGCAGATGGCTCTTTGATACAAAGGAGAATGTGTTCCCACATCAGATCGAGTATCTCTCTTCCTCTCTTTCTCCTCCTCTGATATTAAACAAATCATAGAAGGCACAACCACAACTGCCAACAGTAAGGCAGAGATGGAGCAAAGAAAAAATATATGTAAGTTAACTGTAAAGTTCAATTGACATTGACTGCAGTAAAGCAAAGAATAAAACTAATACTCAGATAGCCAACACTTCTGAGCTCTAGGTATGGCCAGGTCACTTTGTGTAACCCTTTTTTCTGCTCCCTTCCTGCAGAAGTTGCCTAAATCTCATCAGCTGGGGGAATTACTTGGGAAAGAGTCTCTGCTGAAGTAGGAGAATAATTTTGTACCTGTCATGTAACCCTTTCATAGAATCATTTAGTTTGAAAAAGACCTTTTAACTTCATCAAGTCCAACCTGTAACCCAGCTCTGCCAAGCCCACCACTGATCCATGTCCCCAAGTGCCACATCTACACATCTCTGAAATACCTCCAGGGATGGTGACTCAACCACTTCCCTGGGTAGCCTGGTCCAGCGCTTCACAACCCTTTTGGGGAAGAAATTTTCTCCGATATCCAACCTAAACCTCCCCTGTTGCAACTTGAGGCCATTTCCTCTTCTCCTGTCCCTGTTCCCTGGAAGCAGAGCCTGACCCCCACCTGGCTCCATCCTCCTGCCAGGGAGTTGTGGGGAGCAAGAAGGTCCCCCCCTAAGCCTCCTTTTCTCCAGGCTGAGCCCCCCCAACTCCCTCAGCCACTCATGGTGCTCCAGACCCTTCCCCAGCTCTGTTGCCCTTCTCTGGACCTGCTCCAGCCCCTCAGTGCCAGGGTGGAGCCTGTGTCCTACTTGGTGATGCATGTCAGGCATCGTGCCTGTTTACCAGAAGTTGGGCTTGATCTTGGCTGGAACTTCAAGGCAGTAATTTCAGTAACGTAACAGCAATTAAATGAGACACTTAGAGACTACATCTGGCTAAAGCATATTCACCATTGTTCTAAAAATCCCCTTTTTAATTGCTACTCTGAAATGTCTTTGGAAATATTATTGCTGCATTAGTCAACTCTCTCCTTGTTTGCTTGAACGCTTGTCTGTACAGATAGCACGATCATAAATTATTATGTGTTTCTTTCTGCTTGTGTGTGTAACCTAAATATATAAGAGAAATGAGTGTTCTTTAGGGCTGGCCTTCACTTTTTGATCTATTTGTACAAGACCTGGCATTATTGGGTCCTAGTCCATGATTGAACCTTACAAGCACAATGGCACTGCAAATAAATAAATTGCTACCCTGGAGATAAAATTATATTTACTTGCACTTTTCCCTACAGATCTTTGCACCAGAAGTCTTAAATTAAAAAGTATTTCCTCTGCTATTCCTATGTCTTTTGCATCCGTGTCTGGCTCCACTGACCTGACTGACAGTGGAGTATTTTTCTTTGGCCCTAATATGAGTGAGGAGTCCAATAGCTGTGATGGTTTAGAACAAATGAGTAAAAGGCTTGGTTCTTCTGAAGCTTTGCCTGACATGGAGCTTGTGTCCAAAGGTGGAACAAAGTATGGCTGCTGTTCCCTTGAGCACTGGGTAGCAGTTAAGGGGAAAATTTGCCAAACTACTTATGCAGATACTAAAAGGGTAGGATAAAACCAAGATGGATTTAATGCTCATTGACAACACGTATTACTCTAAAGAGAGGAAAAAAAATTGAGAGAAAAACTTGCATTATATATAGGAAAAATATGTACCATGGAAAAATGCATATCCAGTACTAAACATGGGCACAAGCCCAACCCTTCTTATTTTACAATCATTGAGAGAGGCTCCATTGACTTCCGGGGGACTTGAGTGAGATCCAGCTCCAAATCTGGCTTTCTTAGGTCATGAATACTCCTCTTGAAATTAATGATATTTCTTGAACTGGGAAAGTAAGACAGAGTTTTGGTAGTACAACTCTTGCTCTCAGCACTTCATCATATGGTTTGAGAGAGTGCCCTTTCAAGGTAATGCCTTGCATTGACATGCATAAATCTACAGTGATTTGTTCTGTTTTCTAAGGATGGGAGTCCTAGGACAAATACAGGGAGATAGCTGAACTATCTGGAGAAGTTGTAGGAGTCACCAATCTACTCTCTAAATGTTCCTAACATAATTCCTAGTGTGAACAGGAGATAAGTCATACATTGGATTAATTTGCTCATTTTGACTGTTTAGTGACTAATCCATCCATGGGCATTTCTCCGTCCTTCTTTGTATTTATCACCTGAGCATAATTGTGTAGGTATTTGTAAAGGGTAGATCAGATCTGAGAAATGGGAACGTGTCTCTGCACATTGCAGCTCCGTGTCCTGAGCAGTGCTGCAGCTGAGGCAGGTCACGGACATTCCATGGGATTGTTACAGGGTTTTTGTTTGATGAACATGTAAGGCCTTTTCACTGAAGGCAGTGTGTTCTGAGTTAAAACACGATTCCTGACTGTTCCTTTGACATGCAACTGTGAAACTCATTTTCTGCGACACAAAAACATGAATGGTGTAAAATTTGCATTTTTCATGAATATTAATTTAATATTTATAATTATTTTAGTCTTGCTTACATACTCGCCTTGTTTTCTAATACTCAAACTGGCTTTTTAGTAATTAATTTGAATTTTGGTACTAGCAAGTGGCGTCTCCTATGAAGCCTGTTACAAACATGGCACATTGTTCTAAATTGCATAATAAATAATCGTCTAGAACGGTGACACATTCAGCAAAATGGCTCTACTCCCGTTTGACAGGGTGAACGCCTATGTGCTTTTCAAAGCAACTAGTTTAGCACTCTTCATTTACAAAGAGGGAAGGGAGAGGAGAGAGAAATGCTACTCTGAGAACAGCTTGTCTCATGTTGACCTACTTTCTCCACCAATCTGCGTGCAGCCAGAGCTGCTGTTGTGTTGACACTACATATCCAAGCTAAAGCAAAACCAGCAGAATCCGTGGCCTTAGAGATTGGCTCTAGAGAAGACAAAAGGCCTTCTGGGTTTGATATGGCTTTTTGGATGTGCAGGCACGGCAGGACTGGGATAAAGCGAGCTGATTTTCAAAACTGATTCCTGTGCCTCCCCTTTCCTGTGATATCTGAAGTAGATTTTGCTCACCTAACGAGGCCACTCTGTGTCTAATCTCTGAGCTACATTTATGTCTAAAGCAGGTGGTGTTGGTCCAGGGAGGGTCTCCTTATCTGCATGGGAGATGTGGTCACAAAACTAAATTTGTTACTCTTATCAGCATTTTCTCTCCTGCCAGGAAAATCAGAAAACAAAGGAAAAGGGGTGTGCCTATGAGAAATGCAAGGATGCCTGTTTTTCATCCTTATCTTTGATTCCCTTTCAGACCCTAGAGATTATTTGCAGAGGGTGAAAATTAGGGTAAGCATAGAGCTCCCCTAAAATCATACAGAGGGGAGAAGTACTGTACTGAGCCTGCAGACCTGGAAAGCAAACCTTTTTTTGTATCTACATATCTATGCAAGGGTTAACTTTGTGCTTGTTGGAAATGATTGGATCTGGAGGTTCAATTCATGATCTTTGGGTTTTGTTTTTTACTAGCTATCATTAATTTTTGAGAGGACATCATTTTTGATGCACATCACATCTACAACTCCTTCTGCCTACAGTGGGAGGAGGTGCTGCTACCTCTTGAGAAATGGGAGTAAAAAAATATGTTGTGTCGATCTGCATCAGTTTCATCATTTCAACCAATGTTTTCACAAAAGCTGATCTGTGCTGTACAAAGCAAATACTACTCATTTGCCCCTGAGAGCCTCATGTCCTTTAATGGAAATGAATACAGCTTTATTCTTAGCAGCTTCTTGCAGAAACCTCCAGTAATGTGACTTTTCTCCAAAATGTCTTTTTTATGACTAGTTGTAACTTAAAGCAAGAACCCTGTTAGTTCTGAGGAGAAGGATGCTAAAACTTTTATTTCAAAACCATGGCAATTGCTTTACACCATTCTGAAGATTTCTTTTTACAATCACTTTTTTTTTTTTTTTTTTGCATCTCCTCTAGCAAGGGTATCTGTGATAGGACACTGGAAAGATGTCTTGAGATCCATTTATTTATTTAGGTCTTAAAGAAATTAAGTTGACCTCAGTTTAGTAGAGCAAGTAAAATAATGAGACAAATCAGAGCCTTTAAAAATACCTAAATGAGGTCTAGTAGAAACTACTCACTGCTGGGTGAAATGTTACTGGGACTTTCTGGTACTTTTTTCTGGAACCCTTGGGAGGAATTACAGCACGGTGCAATGGCACATGAACATCAACTTCACTAACCTACCTTGCTCTGTGGCACTCTCATCCCACAGCATCGTGCCTTTTATGAGCTCTTGTGATCTGCTTTTAAAGTGGAGTGAAACAGGCACCATAGGATACACTAAGAGTCCTTGGGTAAGGCCAGCCCAGAGCACCAAGTGCAGTTATTACACTGAACTTCTTTCCCACAGAGATTTGGGGATTTTAAAATTCACTTAATGCAGCAGGTTCCACTTCTCCCAGGAACACACAAGTGGGTGAAAGTTTGACATCTGTCATTCTGCTGAATCTGTGTTTCTGGGGTAGAGGCTCTCCTCTCCTCCCCATTAAGACTTCTCTGCTGAAATTGCCTATTGCTAAATGTTTCTTGGCTATGTGAATTTGCCAGCTGATAAGTTGTGTAGGCCACTGAGGCAGGAAGCTTCAGGGGCTGTTTTCAGTGGCTGCTCCCTGGTCTTGAGAGGCTGGGGTTTGAGGGTTTGGGTTTGCATGCATCTCTTGCAATGCTGAACCTCACTGCCTTGAGAACACCTCATGATCCAAAAGTTCCTGCACCTCTGAGCCATGAAATGCAATTGAGAACTCTGAGGTGGTAAGAATTGCTGTTATTGTAGCCCTCAAAGACTCAGGTACTTTTTATTGAACTGTGTGACTGTGGTGTTTGAGAATTGTTTGGCATAATGCCTGCGTCCTTTGACTTCAATTAGGCAACAACAGCTTTCTCACTGATATCTGTTAGGAATTAGGTAAAGTCAGAGGTAAGACATTGGAAGGAAAGTGATGATGAAATTATAGGTGGATCAGGTGAGTTTTAGACATCAGAGAGAATCACAGCAAAATAGACCGGCTCCCTGTACCTGCCATTTCTTTCATCTGTGCTATTTAATATTTCTCATTAATTTACGTTAATTTTTAAGCTTATGCTATTTGAGGAATTCTTGTAAAGTACAGATGGCGGTGGGAACTGAGAGTCATGAATTCTAGTCCTACCTTTCTTTCATCCATATTTGGTGATGTCTGAGCTTGAGGAGCCAGGACAATGTTCAGGCTCTCCATGGTGTCACAAGACCTGTGTGTGAACATCTCTCCCTTCCTTACCTTGACATCTATGGAAACCCACAGCTGAAAAAGGGTTTCAGGCTAATCTAGCTAAATCAATCAGGTGTCTTGTCTGGGTGGTCTGACTGTCAGGACCCTCCTGCTCTACAGAGTGCAGATGCAGCTTGCAAAAATCTTGGGTAAGGTGCTTATTCCTCCTGCTTCAGTTTACTGTGCTATGCCAGTAGTCATAACCCTCACTAACTGACACCAGAATTAATTCCTTAATGTCTGGAAAGAGATTGGAAAACCTAAAGCAATAATTTTACAATTATGCTTAATCAGCACTGTGCATTTAATGTTTATGTTATTATATGAATGTTCATTGACAAATTAAGGACACATTTTAAAACTCCATTAGAAAAGCCAGTAAATATAAAGTCTTTGTTCATCAGTATGTGGTTTATGACCCTGTACCAGCAATGTTCTACCTTGGCTTTTATGGATGTGGATTGGAGGGACACGATGCTTTAGTGACTTCTCAAGTTGCAAAGCTCACAGCCCGGTTCCTTCTCAACTTTAGAGGTTTGATTTGATTGTGGTGGGTTTACTTCTGCTGAAAGCAAAATCAATATCTTTTTTTTTCAATACCATGAAGATAAAGAAGCACATTACATTTTTCAGCAGTGGTATCACTTCCAGCAGGTATAGAACAAACAAACCTTTCTAGCTGTTTACATGAATAGATTTTCAAGTGTATCCTCTAGTTCCCCTGGGAGGTTAATTTTTAAAACTTACATCGTTGGAAGACAAAACTGAGTTAGTGAAGTGCCTTTTAAAAGTATTCAGTGAAATACAGGTTCCTATCCTGCCCAGGTCAGCTGCTGCACATGGACTCTGTGTGACCAGCACCGGACTGGTGACCAGTCCTGTTAGAAAACTGGGCTGCACTGCCTGACATTGCCCATGGCCTGCTTGTACTGTCACACCTTGGCTTCTGTCTCAAGCAATGGGTATCTGTTCAGAAGGGCCTTCCCTTCTGCTCAGAGCTCGGCACCACAAGGGTCCACCATGGAGATCTGGTTTGGGGGTGCTGCACACGAGCTGTCCTGTGCTGCCCCTCTGCTGTGCTGAAGTTCTCCTGGCTGTCATGAAAGCTGGGGCCAGCTGTGCAGGCACAACTAAAACCATACCTGGAATGTGTGTGCTGCACCAAAAGTCTCTAATTCCTTTAGTCACTCCAGTAAATCTCTTCCTGTAACAAACATCCACTGGGAGCTGCTCCTGCCCAAAAGAGACCTGTGGGAGAACATCAGTGTCAGAAAGGTTAAGTAACTCAGTCCATAATTGCAGGGACATGTCTATAATTACAAATTCTCTGTGCAGAAAAGGAAGGCTTTTCTTTCCATCAGACCATGTGGCAATAGAATCTGGCCATCCTGTGCAAATCTTGTAGGTGTAAGAGTTTCCTCATTTGACACAGATTTTCAAGCCAAGGTGATTAGTAAGTCATAAATACAATGCTAAAGTGATCCTTAAAATAAACAACATTCCTTGATTTTAAAATCCCAGGAGATGAGGTTTAATTTCTCTAACCAATCTGGGAATGTAAAAGATTTTCCTGCAGTGCCTTATCGATATAATTTGACCTTGCTCAGCATTGGAGCTCCCTGATGGAGGTGCGGGGAGAGGAGGGGTGTGTGGGCACACATGCAAAGTGCTCTTACTATGGCTGTATTCAAATTCTAATTCCATATTCTTGTAAGAACGATCTCACTGGGAACCAAAAATAGCACAGACAGAAAATATTCTCACAAGACGATTGTCACACAAATAAGAGGAGTTTCTCTTTAACCCATTCTCTTATCAGCTGAGCTCTCTGCGGGCTCCTTGTCTTCTGCTGGTGCTTTGCTTTAGCCATTGGCCAAGAATCTATTCACGAAAAGCAGCAATTTAACGGTAATAAATATCTCTGTGGTTGACAGCATGCCACTAAGCTGGATTTAATGAAGTGTGCTTACCTTGTTTTAACAATATAAAAGTGTCACTTCAGCAATGGTAATTCGCTGTCTTTGTAACAGGGTGTGTTTGGAGTTTTGGTGAGACTGTTTTTCTGGGTCTTTCCTAGCTTTAAACATGCCTAGTTACATCTGCTTTTGCTCTGTTCCTTTCAATGAGATAGCACAAAATGCTTGTCCAACCCAGGTTCTTCCTGCCAGTCACAATTTCCAGTATAGAAAGACAAGGTGAATTAATGGTGGTGCCTTTATTTATTTTTATTACTGCCAGACCCCCAAACCTTGGTTTTGAAAGAGACTGGGCTGTGTTAGGCATTATAAATACACAGAATAAAAAGGTTGTCCTTTAAGAAAGCCTGTCCTCTATGTACTGGAGGGAGATGACAGAGAATGCTGGTGGAGGGTGCAAGGAATCCATGAAAAAATTTTGTTCAACACACAAAGCAGCCAAGCAGTTGCCTTTATATAGGCACTGGCCAAAGCAGAGGCATGAGGAAGAGAAAACCTGAATTCACTTGTTCAAAGCTCCAGTGAGTGGTGTGACCTGGCAGCACCTGCACATCCAAGGTGGAGTCTGATCTGTGCAGGAAACAGATCCATCAGAGAAGGGGCCGAAAGGGTGGAGAAGTGGTGTGTTAGAGAAGGGGGAGGTGACAAAGGGAAAGAGGAGAGCTGATCCCATGAGCCCCATTTTATCCAGGTTGTTTTGGGGGAAATGCACTCTACAGAGTGTTAACAGCGATCTTCAAATGAGCTGATCTGACAAGATGGCATTCTACAGTGGTGTGTTAATTCCTGGACTTCCATGATAGACATTTTCATACAAATAAAAGCTACCATCCTGTTCTTTTATTTGAATTTGTTTATAGATTATGAAGAAGAGCTGATGGTTGCATATTTACCACACAACAGATGTTCAAAGTTCTCAGGCACATCATCTGCCCAATTGCCCATGGCTTTGTCTATTCCAATTATTTTTTCCCATATGTACACATTGGGTAGCATTCCAGCTCTGAGACAAAGAGGGGTTTATTTTTTTATTCCTCTCCAGAACTACTGAGGTCCTTTGAGCTTCTGACAAGGCCTCTCATATCCCAAACAGACCTGAAAACTTGCCCATGGCAGTAACCTGTAAGGGAATGACTGACAGGCTCCCAGCCAGATTGTCTGGTGACACCTCTGCTATGAAGCTTTTCATTTTGGGTGTGATCTTCAGCTTGCTCATGTTACTTTATTCCAAAAAGGATGCTATACCTTGGATATTCCACCAAGGCTCCCTCATGCTGGCTGTAGGAGAACTTGATAAAAATAGACCTAGGAAATTGCTGGACCAGCTAAAGCAGGTAGAGTATATGGGCAGAGCCTGAGTGCAGGAATAGAGAGGGGATGAATGCTGCCCCCAGACAAGCAAAAAAGTTTTTACTGTCATAAGCAGCTGAAGAATTGCTGTCCTCTCTTCTTTTTGGTAATGATAACCTTGGAGGTCTCTGTGAGGCAAGGACTGCCTGTGAGCCTCAACTCTGAGACGGATTTGGGAGATACGCTTCCCTGAGAAGAGAAGGGGCTGCTGGGGATCTGCCTGGTGGTACCTTGGCTCTTCCTGAAGCAGGGTGAGCTGCCTTCCTGGGATTTGGAAGCAGGCCCCACACGTTTTCCTTGCAGGCTGAGCTAATGTGCTGCTCTGCTCCCCTTTGTGTTTTTGTGTCCTTGGCAGGAGCCTGTGCTGAGCAGCGCTTGCTGCTGCCGTTCTGGCATGAGCAGGTGAGGCGGGAAATCTCGGAGCAGCCACACTGGTTGTAGTGTGGGGCCCTGACTCAGAGCGATGCAGTCCTGCAGGGAGCTCGATGCCATCAGAATGCAGAGTAGGCTGCAAAAACATTGCACGGAGCAGAGAGAACACAACGAGCTCCGAGCAGCTGGGTTTGACATTGGACGATCAGCCAGGCACAGTGCAGCCAGCCTGGGATCATCAGCCATGCTGAGAGGCAGGGATAATTAGGCAGACACAGAGATACCCTGCAGATATCCTTCTGCAGCTCTTAACTATTCTTAGAAAAGTTTTCCTAATATATAGCTTATATATTGCTCCCTCTGAATTAAATGAATTCCTATGTTGTCAGTCTCATATTCTTGTTTATCATGTTGGAAGATCCTATCATATTCTCCTGAGTCTCCTCTTTTCCAGACTGAGCAAATAGTGAAACATTCAGCCTTGCCCTATAGGAGAATATTTTCCTTTGAAATTTATCTGCATTTTTGGTAAAATATGATGTTCCAAATGTTACCCTAAGAAGTTTCACTAATGTTTAATGAAAGGGAATAATTGCTTCTGACGTCTGACACACATTGGTCGTATTAATACGTCATTGAATGAGCTTTGCTTTCTTTGTTGCAGTGTGTTGAGTCATATTCCACCTGGGGTCCTCCATAACTCCCAGCACTCATTTTGCAGTACTCTTCTTTAACCAGTTATTATTTTCCATTTGTTCATTTGACTGCTCCTTCTTTTCCTGCAACTTCACACTTGCTTTTGTTGCATGCCTTGACTTGATCTAAGGGTCTTTATTCAATTCATCAAGACTGTTCTGAATTGTGACAACTTTCCCCAGCATCTGCACCTTCTGCACTGTCCTTTCTATGCAGCTGAGTCATTTGTGAGAACACTGAATCCACCTGGATTCAGGACAGATCCTTAGGGGACCTTTCTTTATACATCCCACTACTCACAATACCTGTGGGAGGAAAAACTAGCGTTTGAGCATAAGCTTTGGCCTTAATTTGGGCATTAGGGCAGCTCATGCTGCCATGTGAAGTGAAGCCTCTGCTTCATAAAACAGGATGAACAGGAAAATACACATGAGCATCATCTGTACAAACTGTCCCAGTGCTTTTGCCCTGCCCAGCACACAGCACCACGCACTGCCTTCACTCCCTGAATCCACTCACTGTCTCGAAGGGCGTTATAAATATACATCCTCCTTCAGTTGGAGAAGGAAGAAGAGGATGCAGATGGGTGAGAACTGTTCCAGTGAAGCTCGCGCTCTCGCCCGGTGCATAATGAGATCAGAATGCAGGCAGGAATGTGTGGAGGAGTGGAGCTGGCAAGGATTCACCAGCCTGAATTATTCTAAGCCTATTCCATCCCTAATCAAACCATTTTGCTTCTTTTTTATGTCTTTTTTTTTTTTTTTTTTGTGTTCATAGGTGCTTTATGGAGCTGTTTCTGTTGGAACATAAAATTCAAGCTCTTTTTACTACAGGAGAAAAATCTAGTTGACAAGATATTTCTCTTTGGGTGAGCTTTTGGTGTGCTGGACTTCTTATAGTATCCTTTGCTCTGGCTATTTCAGAGCACTTGGCATTTCCCTGCTATGTAGCTGATTTACTGGATGCTGGAAAGTATGAAATTGGATCTTTAAAAGGATCCTGGATCATTCCTGATGCTAATATAAATCTAAAAAAAAAAAAACAACCCCACAAACAGAAAAAAGGGGTGGGCAGAGCCATATCACATGAGTTATCCAGACTTGTTTACATCCTGATTTGCAAAAGATTCAGCTTGACCCCAGTGTAACCTTGAAGTCTACACAGGGAGAGGAAGTACTATGTAAATTAGAGCAGCCAAAACAAAACAGGCAGACAGAAGCTGAGTGTACAGAACAAGCTGGGGAGGCACTCTGCAAACACTTTGCTAGGGAGAAGAAATGTGCACATTTTTTTTTTTTTAAATTTATTTCTGGGATATAAATGGCTGTGCAAAAAAACCCTTGCTAAGAAAAAATGGCCACGCCCATTTTCCATAGTGTAGGAGCAGTGTGTTTTCCTGCACCAACCATGCCCTCTCAGTGAAGTCCTGCCTTACAGAGGACGAGTTCAGAGTGCCCAAGGAAACGTCCTTGTGCCCAAGCTTTTTGGCTGCAATCTAAATGGGTTTTAAAGATGACAGTGCTGTCCTGAGGGCCCTGCCAGGGGAGCAAAGCAATGCACACTGCCTAAACAATGCTTAACAGCAGTGAATGGCTGGTGGTGGTGAGCAAGCCTTATGTTGGTCTCCCATGGTGGATAAAGAAGGGGGAGAGCAGACCAAAGGCTGTGCTTTAAAGGAGTTCTTCAGCACCACTGGGGCCATGCAGTTCACTCTCCAGTTCTGCACCAGGACCGATGTTTTTGTGGCCTACCCGTGAAGAGACTGAGAAACAGATCTAGAGGGAAAATAATGTCATTTTTGCAGTGAGCTAAAAGATTTCCACTCCACTTAAGTTTTAGCCATCCCTAGCTCTGTACTTCCACTCTTGAGGCTGAGCCTCTCCACGCTTTCGACACTGCCTGGTATCTTCCTCTTGTGCCTTGGTGGCACCATGGTTTAGAGAGTGGAGTCACCTGAGGACTTCTGCAGTGAAGTGATGCATCATCACTTTCAGCTCCCTCGCAGGATCTGGTGACCTCAGAAGCAGCACAAAGGAGGCCAGAGCGTGGCACCTGGCGCAGCACCAGCTGCAGGTTGGCATGGCAGCAGCTGAGTGTGTCTTGTGTCTAACCACAACCCCACTGAGCTGCTCGGTGTCTGTGGGTGCAGCTTTCTCACGCACTCCACCATGTTAGGAGAGTGTTATTCCCTGTCTTGTTATCTGGAATTGATTTTAAGAGAGGGAAAGTGATTCCCATGCAGACCCCTCTTGGCTCTTGAACCCACAGAACTGTTAGTCTCTGAATTTCAATCTCTGGATGGAGGACGGAGTGCAGCAGTTGTGAGCAGTGTTTTAAGCCTAGTGGAGCACAATTGTTTAGTCTGCTGCAGGCAGAAGCAGAGCCCAGAAGAAGTATGGCTTGTGGCCAGCAGCATGTTCACAACCAGCAAAGTTTAGGAGGCAGCAATGAGGTAAAATGGGCTCAAAAAAGGGGATAAATCCACACCCCTGAAATGCCAATATCCTTCCCAAAATCTCAATTAAACAAATTCTGGGCCACATTACTTTAATGAAGTGACTGGGGAGAGTTGTTACCCAGGTGAGCATTGTCTGCTTCCAGGAACAGCAGGTTTTCTTTCACCTAACATCAAATTTATTGCTCCTGAAGAAATCAGAGTTGTTCACGGAGCAGTATTGACCTGAGTTGTGCGCAACTGTTTCATTCCTTGGCTCATCCTGGGCTCGCCAGGGGCCACACTCCTCAAGCCTTTCTCAGGATGCTGTGAACGGTCCACTTGGGGGTCAAGTGCTATTCATGAAGAACCCCAGTGACAGAATTTGTTGGTGGTGTTGAGAAATAAGTATATGGTGCGTAATGATGTCTGTGAACTTTTCATAGCCCTTGCTTGCTGGCTGTCTCCTACCAGCTACACACACACACATGATGTACACTGGTTCTTTTCTTTGTCAGAAAACCATCATTGTTTAAGGGTAAAATGACATTTTGGTATGCATATATATATTGAAGCAAAATATGTTTCCTATGAACACTAATTGACATAAGAGTCTTGCTTTAAATGCAGAGATTTTAGTCATAGAAAGCTTCTGCAGCCACTGAACTGTGTTTGTATGGGAGAAATATGAAAGAAAAAGTAAGCGTGAAAGGAGAAACAAATCTTTTAAGGCAAAGGTAGGAAGGGAAGTTTAGGAAATATTAAGGCAATCAGAGTTTCCTTTTATTCCTTGCACTGCAGGTCTGTCAGTTTTCAGGGGTTTGAGTACAGGAAAAAGTCATGGAATCAGAAATGGTTTGGGTTGGAAGAGACATTAAGGATCATCTGGTTATACCCCATTGCCACAGGCAGAGACACCTCCCACTACGCCACTGGTTGCTCCAAGCCCTGTCCAACCTGGCCTTGGACACTTCCAGGGATGGGGCAGCCACAGCTTCTCTGGGCAACCTGTGCCAGGGCCTCCCCACCCTCACAAGGAAGAATTTCTTCCTAATATCTGATCCAAACCTGCTGTCTTTCAGTTTGAAGCCATTCCTCCTTGTCCTGTCACACATGCTCTTCCCAAAAGTCCTTCTCCAGCTCTCTTGGAGCCTCTTTAGGCACTGGAAGGGTCTCTAAGGTCTCTGCAGGACCTTCTCTTCTCCAGGCTGAACAATCCCAACACTCAGTGTTTCTTCACAGGAGAAGTGGTCCAACCCTCTGATCACCCTCATTGCTTTCTCTGGACTCACTCCAGCAGGTCCATGTCCTTTGTTTATTGGCTGCCCCAGCGCTGGGCTCATCACTGCAGGTGGGTCTCACCAGAGCAGAGCAGAGGGGCACAACCCCCTCCCTCCACTGCTGCCCACGTGGTTTCGGAAGGAGCCCAGGACACAGCTGAATTTCTGGGCTGCCAGTGCATGGTGGTGGGTCACGTTGAGCTTNCGCATTTTAAGGGAGGCGGATACAATAGGCAGGGAAAGGGTACAACCAATGAGGGCACACACAAGGAGGAGTTTAGGGAGGGAACATATGCATATATAATCAATGAGAACAAAGGGTAATAACTGATGTCAGGGAAAACCAGTGGAATAATGGGAACTAGAGAATTCTCTGGAAGGAAGGGAAGGGTTCTAGGGAGATGGACAGGGGTTATAGGAGGGGTTTGGGTGATGGATAGGGAAAGTGCTGGAATAAAGGGAGGAACCCCGAGTGATGGATAGGGAGGTAAGGGAGGAGAATAGAAGGGAAATCAGGGGAAGGACCTGGGCTTGGGACCCACCACCCGAGGGGGAGAGAGAGGGGAGGGGACTAAACCATTTTAAAACAACCATCAAAAATCAAGGGAAAAATAACAAAATGCACCACAACACTCATCAACCAACACCCCCAGGTCCTTCTCCTCCAGGATGCTGTGAATCCGTTCTCCACCCAGGCTGTTCTATTCCAGGGTGTGCTTGTGGCCAAGCCCTGCTCCAGCTCTCACCTCCAGCTCTGCTCTGCAGCAGCAGGAAATGGGAAAGGAAGCTGGCTGGAAAGCAAATGTCTCTCTCCAGTGAAGACCACAAGGTTCAGTCAAGTCTGAAAATCTGGCTTTTAGTTCATTCTCTCTTCAGATTTTGACCATGTGGGAAATATTTATTCCTGCTTGCACAGAAATTTATGAAATAAATGGGAAATGTAGCTTCTTAATATTTAATTTGCTTGGTGATTAATTGAAATTAGTTTCAACCATTGAGCAGTTTAGCAAATGTCTATTAATTTTTATAAGGAAATACTTTCCTGAATTCTTTCTGTGAATTTATATGAAAAGAATACTTACTAAATCTCCCATCTGTGTGTTTTTGATAAGGATATTGCTAATGTGAATAATCAGAAACTGAATCCTAATTAAATGCTAATGTGTTAAGTGTAATGTAGCCTATACTTCAAAAATAACAACTGGGTTGTGGAGTTAATATAGTGCAATGATAGTGACCAGAAGTATTTTGGATTGTAAACTTATTTTCAGATTTTTGAAGCAACCAGGCAGAATCAGGAACATAATTCTGAATTTACTCAAGCATTTGGGTGTTTAAGCCATGTTGACCCACAGTGCCTTTGGAAGTCTGTTCCTTTCCTTTTCAAAGCATCAGTGAAGAATAGAACTTGTTGCATTCTCTTGGTTTTCAGACAGTGCTGAGGTAATTTACAGTGATAATTCTGTCACCGCTGAGCTAAAACCAAAAGACCTTTCTGTGAGTATGTGCGTAATGAAAAGTGTGATGTTTTCAAATACTGAATGAGTCAATATTTCCCCAATGTTTTTCAGACACAGTATGATAAAGTAGTCTTTCAGATTACTGATTTCAGGTTTTTATTAATCTTTTTCATCACACTTTTATAAGTAAGGCTTTTGTTATTGCTTTCTTTTACTACACTGAACCAGTAATCTGATCTCACTTTTTGAGACTTAAGCATTGTTCTATAAATACAGCTTTGGGCTAGAAATTATTTTAATTTTTGATGGTTTCCATATGATTTTCATTTTTTGTGCCCACCACTAAATTATCTCAAAACATCGTACCATGGCTAACGGCTAAATTGGGTCTCTCAGAGAACTGTTTAATTCTTAGGCAACATTTATTCATATATGATTTAATAAGACAGCACCAGGACTAGATGAATGTAATTTGAAAAATGAAAGTAGAAGTAGAAAATTATTTGCTTTCCAGCCAAAAGGGAAAGGAGCATTTTTTTGACTGCCACCTTCTTTGCCTTCCCTGTGGCTCTTGTGGTACCCCAGTAAAGACTTAATGGTGGTGACTCAGCCATGGGCAGTGTTCAGAACAACCCCACCAGATGAGCGCTGCACGAGCCCATTGCTCAGGAGTGCTGTTTATAGCACATCATCCGTGGGGCTGTGCTGGGAGGGGATTGCGTTGGAAATCAGAGATTTCTGTGGTGCAGCCTGCTCAGCCCCACACTGAGGGGGAATGGGTGTCCCAAGGGCTGACAGCAATGATAGGGTACCTTCGATGTGGCAGGACCTTTTTACTGGGTGGGGGAATCTAGAACATTCTTAAAGAGAGTCAGAAATGAGGAATTCTAATTTGCAAGCTATTGCTGCAAGACTGTCTTTTCCCACTAATAAATCAGTTAAACAAGAGGGACGTAAGTTTTGTCTCAGTTTTGATGGGACTATGCCAATACTGCCACAATGGCAGGTCCCCCAGAACCGAGCTCTTGTTGAGCCAGGTGGTCCAGGGTCTGCCCAGGCTGGAACTGGAGCAGGAAGGGTCTCAGTGTGGGCTGCAGAACCTCTCTGAGATGCTGGGTAAGCCCAGCATCCTACAGTGTAGCCCTTCTTGCTGGTGAGACCTATTTAATGGAAAGAAACCTGAAAAAAACCTTAAAAAAAACTGCTCAAGAGGTGCAGCACAGGGCAGGTCTGTGCTGGGTTTGCTTTGCACAGGTATCCCTCTCTGCCAGTGTTATTATTAGTGCTTTATATAAGATCATATATCCTATTTTTTTATGATTCCCCTGTTGAAAAAGGCTTTTAATATTCCTTCGTGTGTCTTGGTTTATTCTGTAGTTGCCATTACACTTCTGCCCCATGACTGTGTGCCCAGAGGCTGGGGCAGGTCCACTGCCCCCCTTCCAGAAGAATCTCTGTGTCTACCTCTGTGTAGGGGCAGCATGAGCAGGCAAACCCATAAAGAATTTAATTAGGTTAAGGATAAGTTTCAAAGCAGATATGAGCCTCTAAAATGTAGACATAAACAGAGCTTGCCATGGGGCATGTGTGTCCTTATGCTGCTGCTGAGGACACTGCAGAGGCAGCCACTGGCTTCTGTCTATAATTCCAAGCTGTGGGCTTGGATCATAGCTTTGTGACAAGCTCTAAACTCTGCTCTGCTCTGGATAATTTATAGATACTTTTTTTTTTTTTCTCCCACAAAACAATAAGGTTTCACTTTTACTTTGGATTTCATCTCAAATTTATGCTGACCATTAGTCATACCCTTTAAATGACTCTATAAATACTATCCAGACTGGAACTCTGCCCCCTCCCGCCTGCCAGTTTACAACATGCTACAGAAAAAATGCTTCTCCAGCAAACTCTTGCTTCTTGCTAAATAGTCTGACTCATGTTTTCTGGTCGGGGAAAAGGGAGTGGCATCCTGCAAGGCTGCAAACCCTGTGCAGCTCTGTGTGACGCAGTGAGTGTGCAGTATGGAAAGGAAAATACAGGCTTTGTTTGCTTAGCTTTATGGCTGAAATGCTATTAATGGCAAATGGGTTCAAAATATGGATTGTAAAGTTATGGTGTAACTGAATTTCATGTGTTTATTAAAAGACCGAAAAAGTATTTTTAAAACAAATTCAATGTAGGGCTATTAAAAAAAACCCACTTAAGTCTGATGACTGAAAAAGTCATCACATGGAGATATTCTTATAGTTTCCAGATTATTTTCATTCCAAGGTGTTTGGAATAGCTCCATTTTTATTTTAAATTTTTTGTTTTGGTTTTGGAGTTATTCCTGCTTAGTAATAATTTCCAAACTTTCTCATAAGCATGATCAAAATTTTAATATACTTAAATTTAATTAAATATTTAACCATCTCAGCAAAAAAAAGTGTAAATTCTGTTAATAATTTTAATAGAAACAAAGTAACATTTATGAAAATCCTCCCCTTGGATTACAGTAATAGCAATACTTTTTCCTCTTTAGATGTTGTTTCTTTTCTTTGATAGAATTTTTATCAAGTCTCTTGCTGCAAGATAAAGATCCCAGAAATATGCAGGTCTTACTTTGCGTATCAATATTAAACTATCTGTAATTTCAAAGAAGTAATACCAAGCTCTCACACTCAGGTTGCCAGATATTATCCGGTATAAAAATCCAGATTGTTCCTTTGGGAAGCATCCCCACAGATTACAGCAATCTTTATACACTTAGCAAGGAAAACCAACCCAAGACCAAAACAAAACCAAGGCTCCAAGGGTACAAACTGGCCATTACTGGTCCAGTGCCATTCTTTTTAATCTTAACCAAGCTGTGAGACGTTAAAAATCGCCATTTCCCTGCCCTCCCAGGAGATCCTCAGGGAAATCCAGTCTGCTGCAGTCACTGCAGATCCCAGCAGATGCTGCCAGTAGAGCAGGAGCAAGCACAGAGCAGTGTCCTGAGGATGCCTGGAGGCTCTGGGGACATCCAGGTGGCACCAGCTCCCCACCTTGCATCCCACCTTCCTCTTAGATCTGATCTTGTTGCTCTGTAACCCCACTTTTGGAGCACTGTATGAACCCAGCACATGGTGCTAAATCTGCAGTGCAATCCTTTGAAGGTAATAGACTTCTCCTCTTGAGAGATGCTGCCTATTTTGCCCTGTTCCCCAGTGATGGGAACCTGTTTTAAGTAGCAAGGAATCGGTTATCCTCCTGGTATTGAGCCACAACAGAAGGAAGCATGGCAGAAGTTTTAAGCACCACAAATTTTTTCTTTAGCCTGAGTGTTTAAAAATTCAATATAATTATTAAGACATGTGAGATGGTAAAGAATCCACACAGAAGTCAGGAGAATTTCAGAATTATGGTGATTATGCATTTCCATGCGTGTAGGTATTGTGATCTTGGACTACATGGTCACATTTTTTCCCTGACAGTCTGCCTGCCACAATACACAGGCTGGATGCACAAGGGAGAGAAATTAAGATTGCATGTGCAGCTGTAAATGTGACATTTGGAAAGTCTGAAATAGAACAGAACTAGCATTATTTTATGGTAACTTTTTGTATGCATGCAAATAAGCTTGTGGCTTATGTTCACCTCCCAGGTGTTGAAGACTTTGATATTTGTTGTCTTCAGTGGCTCTGTACTTGTCACTTCTAGAAATGGGGATGTGAAACACAGTGGTGGAATGAAGATTGCACAGAGGTAAAGTGTTCCACTGCACCTTGCATCAAATTATTGTTGATGTTTAAGACACATTAATTCATAACAAGGTTGGAAAGATGTGCTATTGATAGTGGTCTGCCCGAGTAAGAATTTTCCCAGTTTTCTCTGTCCTGTCCTCATCTGTAATGGCCTGTCTACTGATGATCACTTTTAGGCAGCATTGCTGTGGGTCTAGCTGTGTGTAAAATTTTGTTAGTTATTCAAAGAATACCAGATTTTCTTATCTTAGAAAAAGAACTACTTTTTATAGGCCTTTTTGTCAAATGGCAAAAATAGAGTTTGTAAAGCTCATTCTGTTTGAGCTCACATTATATGAGCATCTTGAAAGGTGACCAGAACCATTTAGACCCGATGACATCCAGCTCCTCTATTTGTCTGTCAGTCTGGGTTACTGAACACCCCAAACTTGTATGCACAAACCATACTTGTGCTGAGGGAGTACACCCAGATCCCTCATTCTGAATTCTGAGCTTTGAATGATAAAATAATAAACAAATATTACCCCATTTTTTGATAATAGAATGAAAAGTTGGATTAGATCATAGTGTCTTTGAAGTAACTCAGTTTATAATTATTTGTTAGGAATTTTTTTAAAGTCATTATGAAAAGTAAAGTCAAAGCCTTGCTAAAAATCTGCTTAGATAACAAGTATAGGAAAAGTGGGGGGGTGGGGTAGTCATCCAAAGTGGTAGGCTTCTAGAAATGGACATTTTTTTGGCTCTGCTATTCTTAAAGGAATGCCATTGACTTAATGGGAAGGAAAAGTGATGAGGAATGTGGTGACTCCTGGGAAAGCTGAGCTATGATCTGCTTCACTGCAAGCCACCAGCCCTCAGAGTGGATTTGCAAAGTGTTAGATGGTCTTGGAACACATCAGCCTGTCCTGGCATGGGGAAAGGAGAGATGAAGGAGATGCAGCAGTGGTGTGTTTTACTGTGTGCTGGACCAGCCAGAGTCAGCTCTTACAGCTCTTCTTGCTCATTTTCACCTGCACTGCTAACAAAGCTTTTGCATGTTCCAGAGCAGCCATAAATCTGTGCACAACCTGATTCTGCTTCCTTCAGAACTTGATACTTCCCCTTTCATATCACTCAATGCAAGTTCAGTCAATGTCCACCTTATTCTATGAAATGGGTTGCCAAGGTGTGCATCAAGGCAATTATTTTATTGTTTTGATTACATTAAAAAGCTGCATCTGGAATACCCAAAAAATACGGCAAATATTTTGCATCCGCTATTACCACAACCATTTCTTAATTCCTTAATGAAGATAAAAATGGCTTATTCCACTACAGAAATGGAAAAGAAAATTGTCTGACCATATGATGTCATCTCCATACAGGAAGTTTAAAGTAGAGAGAAACTGTTTCTCATAGATATGACAAAAAGCAAAAGCATTTTACCACAAAGTGATGACTTTTTTGAAGAAGGTGCTCTTTATCCCAGAAACAACATAAGCATGACATGATGTGGCAGTTACCGTGGCAACTAATTATTTTTTATTGAACAACAAGAATAAGCACAATAGCTTCACAAACCCAAGCATATCTTGGCAAGAAAGTTAAAATACCCTGGGGCATCATCAACATGTGCAGTTATCATTTCTCTTTCTTTTCTTTTTTTTTTTAGTTTCAGAGGTTTTTTTTATTTTTTGAATAAAAACAAATATATTTGACAATGAGTCAGAAAAGTGTTGTTACTTTTTCATCTGACCTCTTCCTTTACCAAAATCTCCTCTTGACATTGTTGTGCTACTGATGCGTCGTGGCCATTTAAGTTACAATGGGCAATGTTGGCCTTGGTTTTGCGCTGGAATTGATGATCCCACATTTTCAAAAGTTGCCTGAGTAAGGAGTGAAAGGTTGACAATTAAGCTGACAGGAGAACGTGACAAGGAAAACGGAACAGATGGGACCCTTGAAAATACCATTCTTCAGAAGTATGTGGAATCAATTTAATCCACAATAACAGTACAATGAAGAATCTTATTCTGTAATTATGAGGCTGAAAGAGAGATGGTTTTTATCCAGATATTATTGATTTAGTTGACTGTGGGTAATAAAGTAATTCAGAAATTGTAGTGTCTGGTTCAGGCCTGGCTGAAGTCAACTGCACATTCTTTTACTTAGAGACCCTTTTAATAAATTGGAATGAACTTTAATGACCATCATACTCAATATGGGAGTCAAGGGTGACGTATTGATGCTACCAAAGTTGACGGAACTTTTGCTGTGTTTGCACAGTTTGTCCAGATAGGGAGGCAAGGAGAAAGTCCATGACACACTTCTTCATTTAACATCCAGAAGTGTGTGGGTTTGAATAAATTACTTCAGAAATACTGATGTTTGCAATAGCAAATACCAGTGAGTGGAGATTCCCATCCGATGGTAGTTTACATGTATATAATTCAGTCTGTATAAATCTCTATGCTGGATTCATGGTCTCACTCGTGTTATTGCAGACCATCTCAAAGGCAAGTATAATATTAGCCTCACTGGCAGTACTGCTGCTATAGTTTCAATTATGCATGCAGGCTCATCTGAGGACAGATTATATGTACTGCCAAACCCAAAACATTTCAGGAATTTTTCCATCTCCATTTGATAGATCAGAATGAAAGAAGAAAATCTCCATCTCTGTTCTTCCATTCAGGGTGACCTTATAACTGAATATCTCTGGTTTAATTCTAGCCTCAGTTTAGGGGAAAAAAATGATCCTTCAACCACACATTCAACCTCAAGTTCAATATTTTGGTTTGGTTCTGAGTCAGTTGTGTTAAACCAGTTAAGGTCAGATTTAGTCTGGAGAGGCTGCAAAATTACAGGGTCAGATGACACATGATGTCCCGTGGAACTGAATTGCATTAGGGGTTGCATAAACACCAATAATATTGCTCAACATTGCTGTGGCATCCGTAGCAGTAAGAAATCAGAATGAGTGTGATGAGGAGTCTTCATGTGTAGTAAAAGTACCTTTGTGTGCTGGAGAATTGAACAAGACCTGCCAGGAAGGCTCCTGTCTCACAGGAGGTGGTGTTCACGTCCAGGGGGAATCTTCTTCAACAGCCCAGCCTGGATTAGGGGAAATGGCTGCTGAGGGGAATGAGACACCCCTACAGGACAGGACAAAATCTCCATTGTCAGGCTGTCGCTCTTGGCTGTCTTTTCACTGAAACACAAAAGGGAGAATTGGTTGTTCACTGCTGTTGAAGATTTTAGGGGTTCTGTTTGTAGAGTTGGAAGTACTGATTTCAGTGCCCTGCACCAATTCTGATGGAGATTAATTAATTCTGATGATCCAAAAATATTCCTGATGAAGCTCTGTCCAGTTGTGCTAGTGAGAGTGCCTAAAACATAACTTATCTTTCTCACTTTGGTTATGACCGGTATAGCAAGTTACTAATTTTGATACTTAGTCCCTAGAAAGTAACTATTTGCTTCTGCTGCTGTGGATACAGCAGAGTAACCTCTGGGGAAGGGGAGAGGTGGGATAGTTTGTGAGGAGTTGGAAATTCTCATGTCCCTGTAGGATGAGTCACTGGAGCTCCCCACCAGTTTTGTCAGGCACCTGATTCTTCAGCTGGTGGATATGTGTAGGTAGCACTGGGGTTCTCTCTGCTGCTGCTGAAGAAACTCCTCACGTCATCTCTGTGTATGAGGAGACCTGTCTGTGTGATCATCAGGGCAGAAGGTGAGACTGGGAAACAGTGATAGCTCAAAAAGTAAGATGTTGACAACCCCTCCCCAAAGCAATTTTAAAATTTATGTAAATACTGGAATTTTGGTTCACAAATACTTGTATTTATGTATGGTATCTGGATGAAATAATGCTTAGTAAAAAATGAAAGTATTTGGTCCTATTAATCTGATTTACTGTAGAAAAGCCTGGAGTGTTAAAAACTGTTTCCAGAAAGATGCCTTGTTCCTTCTAAAAACCATCAGTGGGATGGTGGCCTGTGCAGAAATATGGGTTTCATTCATGAAATGTAGAGCATTTGGCAGACTGACACAGCAGCCAGGAGAAGTGTCATTCTGGGATGAAAGTCTATAAAGATAAATAAGCCTTTGTGGAATTTGCAGTGAAAAGGGATAATTTCTTAGAAGGATACGTGCTTTCCCAAGCTTTTGCATTTTTTTTCTGGCACTCTGGACAAGGTCCTCCAGATACCATGAACCGAGCAATGCCTGGAGGAGTCTTTGAGAGCTGAGAGAGTGGGAGACTGGGCTGGGATGATCCCTGTCTCTACACGGATACACACCAGCTGAGAATGTAATCCTAACTGTGGATTGAGTTGTTCATAGCTCAAAAAGAAATTTATTTTTATCATTGAAATAAACCCGTGCTGGCAGGAGATGCCAATGAGTTCACATTCTTCACCCAGCACCCATGAGGCTGATCCCTATTCATACATGAAGGCAAGAGAAGTTGACTCTCAAGCAAGTGCTTGTTGTGGGTCAGGCTGTCATTGACTTCTCCACTTTCCTAACATGATTATATTGTATCCAGGAGTGGGATGCTGACAGCATTTTTTATTGTTGCTGTTGGAGGACAAGGACAATGGGCAGCAAATTAGAAGTTCAGGGCAAATCAGTTATGTTATGTTTAAACATCATTTTGAAATGAAATATAACATGACATAATGCTATAAGGAAACAGATTCGACTACCCAGGAACCTTTATACCAGTGCAGGCAGTGATGGGGCCTTGGAGGGATAGAATATTATATTATGTTTATGCCCTGCTCAATATTCTCTTACAGCACTGTAAGTTTAAAGGTGCTTTTGTTGTCAATGAGAATCACATCCTGAGAATTTTTTGTTGATGACTTTCTTCAACATTTTCTCCTCTACTGAATTTCTGGGAATGCAGTATGCGGTGCTGTGCTACGTACAGCTGACTTTCTTACAGATCAGAACCTGGCTTTTTATTTACCAGAAGGTATACTTGGCTTTATCACATGGGCTTTTGCTGGGAGATTTCATCCTGTAGCTGGGTGGCATGAGCTTCATATCACTTGCAATTAGCATAAGAAAACATTAAGGGGAAAATAGTGTCTGCCCTTTCCTACAGGACCAACAATTATTAAGGCAGAGGTCTGTGATACAGTTGGATTTGTCAGATGATAAATATCGAGGAATATAGAAAGAGTTATGAAGCTCCGTTCCTAAAAATGTAAGTGGTATGTAGGCAATTACTGCTGGAAGGCTAAAAATGGCCTTTTTTCATCCTACTCTTTTAACCAGAAATATATCTGAGTGTATACAAAAGAAGGAAACTCAACTGGAACCATATAAGTTGTAAGTAAAACAGTAGTATAGTACTTCTCCGTGATACATATTCCCTTCCCCCTCCCCTCCCAGGCTGGAAATCTTCCTTTACCACACATTTCTCTACCATCCAAAGGATTTTAGTTGGGAAGCAGCACTGAGGGCTGTAGCTGAAGTGTGGCAAAAGGCACAGGTGTCAATTCTGGTAAGTAAAGATTTACATCTAGTTGAAAATTCTGCTGAGTATCATAGCTCAGACTTGCTCTGTTTAAATCACATTGTGAATAAGTCTATACTGGAGTGTAATGGAAAATACCCAAATTAATGCTAACTAGTTGCTCATATCCCAGTAGCACTCCAGGTATGGAGCCACTTTTCACCAAGTACCTAATTAGCTGGCACTGAGCTCCAAGCTGCTGCAGGCAGAGCACTGTGGAGGCACTGTGGAGGCATTACCCACATCACTGAATGTTGATTCAGAAAACGGAATCTTTGCAGGAGCAGTGGCAGTTGTAGGCTGTATCTTTTGACAGCCATGTATCTTCTGAAGCAAACCCCTCTCCTGAATAGGGATAGAGGAAACTGTTGATTATCTGTAGAAGAGGCATTTGCTGGCAGGGAAGGAGCTCTTCGTGCTCTCCGACTTAAAAGTATCTCCACCAAAGCCTTCAGTTTTCTTTAGATATCTATAAAGTGGCCCTTCTGGGCCCATATGTGATGTGAAACCATACTCCCAGTTGTTTCTGATAAAGGCATTGAGTGCCCTGCAGCAAAAGTTTGAACTGGCAGACAAATCTCATGTTGTTAGCACTTGCTTTAATTTTCAAGAACAATAATTAGGCACTCAGATACTGGGGCGATGACTATTCCAATCTGAATAAAGCAGCACAATGAACTGCCTCAGCAGCATGTTTTGAAGCAGTAGCTTTTCCTCCTACCCTTTGCCTCCTACTCTGAAGTTTGTAGGAGATCCCGTGCATATTACAGCAAAAGTGTGGTATGCACTGACTGCACTGAGGGAATTTTCTCACAGGCAGCCAAAGGGTTTTTATTTCCCAAGCACTCTTCTGTGGCAACACATGAGGACTATCGTGAAAGAAAATGTTTTGCCTTTTATCTGAACTTCAGCTGGAGTCAAAGCAGTGAAAGATGCTGAGCAGTCTTGTGTTAGCCTTGTAGAGCTCTTGACCCTGTGCTTAGGAGGCAAATTTGTGCGCAGTCCCTTAGACAGTGGTGGCACTTGCATATCCACACCTTGCAGCATCTTGGCCGGTGCTCTCCCACCAAACTGGATCAGGCCTTTGGCACGTGCCTGCCTCTACTGTTGCAGAAATAGAGGTGGGAAAATCCAACGCATCTGTCACTGAAGAGCCAGCTGAGCATGCAGGAATGAGCTGCTCTCCACGGCGAGGACCTGTGACACTGAACAGTGTGAGTGGTGGCACCAGCTCAGGATCTCTTCAGAGGTGACTCACTGAGCCACTGTCACGCCTTTAGTCTTTTACTGCAGAGTCTTCCTCTGCTGGACATTATATGGGGTTATATTCACATGGAAATACATCCACTTTCCATAAGGCTCCTTAAGAACTAGCCTTAGCAGGCTACACCTGATTAATTTAAAAGGTGATTATCATAATCTGTAATACTCTTCTTGGACTGCAGACATTGCAAGGACAAATGACAGCAGAATTTGACATGCAAACTTTAGTTTACAGGTAATTTAGTATTAAATTGAAACATCATTTATCAGAGAAGCCCTCAGAAAGAGCTTCTAAAATCACAATATTTGCAGGAGCAGCAGCCATGCGCTGCAGTCTGTGTATGGAGGTGCAGGGCTCACATGCTCATCACCCTTCTCATTTCCTCATGCCATACTGAGTAGAGCCTCATTGCAAAAACCACATTTAACACCCCTGCTCTGGCCTTGTCCCCACACAGCAGAGAGAAATTATTCCTCCTGTCCTGTGCTCAGGACTGACTGGCCTGGTTGGTTGAGATGCACATTCCTCCTTTCAGGCACACTCTGGAACTGCCTTTTTCTCTGCAAAACACAGCAAGCAGCAGTGGGTCCATATGGAATATTTGAGTCCTTTGCATCTCTTCGGTCTCCTCCGAGCTGAGCAAGAACACAGTGGGAGTTTATGGACTTGGCTGTGCAGAGCACAAGGTCACACACAGGGGTGGCTGATTTAATGTTCCTTTAGTGCTAATCCTGCAACTCATTAGAGAATACACAACAGTTGTTGCACATTTTTCAAAGTCAGATATATTTACAAATGCACTCATATAAAAACTACATTACTGCGTTCATTGGCATCTTAAGGTATTGAACATTTAGTGCAAAGCACTAAAGGAGGTTATGAAAGCAATCATCAGTGTCCTTGTGGTGCTGAAACATTTCTTAGCATCTACTATTTTAAGCATTACAAAGGGTCAAGAGAAGAGCTCAGGATCAGCTATATGCTTAGAATTTTTTTGGCAGGATCGAGATGACTGAACACTTTAGCTGAGAAAAGAAGATGGGAGGGTCAACATGAAAAATTGGAAATGACATATCTGGGCAGCCTTAATGAGACACATGCAGGCATGGGTCAATTCTCTTGATGACATATCAAGCTCAGAATCACATGAATCCAAACCCCAGTGCATACTGGTTGTGAGTGTGGAGATTTAAATGAAGTTTAATTGCAATTTAGCAACTTTTGGAGCAGAAAGAATAAGGCAGCTATTCATGTTATTCTGTAAGCCTGGAATGGACTAAATAAATGAGGAAGTACATCATGTTAGTGTTTGCATATATATACAATATGAATGTGATGTGAATGTGTGTTTTTATGTGCACATGCACCTCTAGCCATGGTTATGTAGCTATCTCTCTGCAACATCTGCAAGAGTTATTCAATAACATCATTTTATTAGATCACCTCTGCCTTTCACTACCATGTTTGGGTTTTTTTATGACATGGTAACAACAAGAACATGTAGAAACAATCTGAGACCATAAGAATGCAAAGATCTGTATAAATTAACAGAAGAAGAAGAAGACATATGCTTTGGTCAATTCACTTACACCTTTTTTCACGCTTTGTAGAAAATAGACAAAAGACAAATGTAAACTCTTGGAGGCTGCAAAAGTTAATATCCACGAAATCCTCCCATTTCAGTGCCCAGTTAAATGTTACAAGCTTCTATGGTTTTTGCCATCAGTGGGTTTTATAGACCCTCTTAATGCTGTGCAACCCTTTTACAATTAATAAGGAATTATCAGCCTGTTAAGGAAGTTGCACAACACTGCAGACTTTGACAGTTGACTCATTTTGCAGACAAATATGTTGTCAGCCATTAGGTGTTGTTCTAGAGAGATTTTTTTGGAGATGACTACAAATCAGTACTCAGAACAGTGAAATTCACCATGTTATTGACTGAGATTAAAAACCAAACAAACTCCATCAGCGATCAAAAGGTGCATCTGCTCTTTGAAAGGCAAAGTTTAGGGCTCCATAAATTCAAACAGCATCACTCATGTGATCTTTGGAATCAATACTACAATAAGCAATTGTCAGTTCTGCCACTGCTGTATTGAGTAACTAAAAGTCATTAGTTTTAAGGGGTTCCACTGGCAACACAGGGTCGATGTGCATTGATATGTTTTCTCTAATCAATAGTGTGGGCAATAGTCAATCTTCTTGGCTGGTAAGCACATCTGCAAGTTAAAATCAGATTATTTACTATTACTTCTAGTGTATACAGTATCACCTTTTACAGCAAGTAGGTCCATAGCTGAAGAAGGATTACAATAAAATCATCAGAAAGAGAGGCAGGTTCACTTGACATAGTTGTTATTTCTTTTGCTAAGGATAAATTTGGCAGGGCAGTAGCAGAACTTCCCTTACAGATTCCAAGCAATAGAACAATTACTAGAAAGAGTGGCTCTTGTGTAATTCAGAAAGAAAATAACAGCAAATGAAAAAAGCAGCAGGAAGCTCCATGTGGGGAAAAATGCCTTGTGTTGTTGATACAATGAAATGTTTCCTTCATGCTCTTATGGAGATATGTTTATTCTGAGAACAGTGTTCCCCAAAATGGCTAAAACCCCTCTGCAGCCCATCTGTGCAATCCCAGAGCAGCTCTGCCAGGGGCAGGACAGCCAGGCTCTGCTGTGGGCATCAGCGTGGCTCTGGGGGCACAGAGCCCAGCCAGCTTGCCCAGCTGAGCAGCAGCTTGTGGGGCCCTTGGTGATTTCCCCCACTCCTCAGTCAGACTGGAAATACCTCCAGTTGTTCTTGGCAGTTCAGCGTGTCCTTTGGCTGCAGCTGTAAGTCTCTGTTTTGCTTCTGATTTCTCCTCTGACCAGCCTGCGCAGGCTTTGCTGCCTGTATTTGATCCCTCCTGCAAACCCTGCTTGTTGTGCCTGCACCTGAGCTTTCTGGCCCTTCCCTTGGCTTCCCAGCATGCTTTGTACTCACCCTTTGGCTCCTTAGTTTTGGGTTTCTTGGCTCAAAATATGATCATTCCTGTTTAAAACCTTGGCTGAGATAAATGCTTTTTTTTTTTTGGTCTTCTCTGGGTTTGGGCAGAGATGGGTCCCCCTGTGTGTCTGCACTTGATCCCAAACCCAGCCCTAGCCTGGCTCGGATCTGCAGGCCCTGACTGCCATGTGCTGCCTGTCAGTCCTACATATTCAGTAAGGTCAGGGGGTTTATGTGTGTGGACATAAAAAAAGGATGTGTCTGTCTGAAGGCTCATTTTGAGTTTGTTGTGAAAGCTTGAAACATAACATGGTCCATCCATGGTTATGTCTATGCTGCTGTCTTGCATGGTCCTCCTGGGTAAAACACAGCTTATCTGTTCCTAACACTGCCAATCCTGCTGCACGCACACACGTACCTCTTGTTGATAGGGATCAGCCGTAGTTTAAAGGCAATCAGTAATACTTTAGGGAAAATATTTCCATGTATCTTTTTAGGTGAGAAATGATTTTTCGTACTGATTTGTACTCTGAGACTTAATATAACATCCTGTAACGATAAAATGTCTAGGGTTCCTTCCCTGTTGCACACATAGGCCCATATGTTCAGTAGGACAACCTTCATTTGAAGGTTGGACTTGATGATCTTGGAGGTCTTTTCCAACCTTAATAATTCTACATGGTGACATGGACAAGGAAAGCACTTGAAGAAGCAGGGAATGAGGTGATCTCAAACAGCATCACCCCAACATCCTGCAGTGAGGAGGGTTTATCACCCAGCAGTGAAAAAACTTGGTCACCATTTCAAGTGACATACAAGTGATGTGTGGGAGTTGTGCTGGTGTTGCCCACAGGTGGCTGCTTGTATCCATCTACCTGAGCATGACTGGAAGAGCAGAAGCAGTTGGCTCTTGGGAAGGTCCTCTGGTCTGGTGGCAGAGGAGGTTGTCCTTGCCTGCCACCAGATGACAGAGGCCTCTCAGGAGGGTGTTCTGGTCTCTACACACAATTAGGACAGGCTCGATTTGCTTAATGTGAATCCAGCTTGGCTGCATCCCTATGGCAGCAAACTCTCCCACTGATTTTATGCTCTGAGGAGCTGCATTTCCTACAGACCTTAAGATGATATTTGTGGAAATGTGTGGTTTTGGCACTGAAGGTCTCAATCTTGATCCTTACGAGTCCCTTCCAATTTGAGATGTTCCATGACTCCATGATCTCTGGAACTGACCAGGATGGCAGCTGTAGCAGGGGACTGCAGCAGGGCTGTGTTCCATGCTCATGGAGCAGGAGGGCAGCAGCAGTTGGAAGAGGTGACCTGCCATGTGTGACATCAGATATACGAGAATAACCATTTTAGACTGCATCTAAAATGAGTCATCCATAAGCAGAGGTTTGATGTGGTAAATTCTAAAGGTATAAGCTAGAGGAAAAACATGTTCCCTGTAGACACGAATTAAGATATTTTACTCTGGCTCTGTGTCACTGTTGTTGTTTTTGTTTTTCACTCGAGCAAGAGACTGTTCTGACTCAGTCTTTAATTTGCAAATGTGTTTCCAATTCCCCTGGTGAACGTAGCAGAGCGCATATAAATAGATTCTTACTATGAAGCAGAATGCCAACATGTAACCCAAATACTTGCATTTAGGCTTTACATCTCATTTTCAGACGTTCACTTTCCCAAGATGTATTTTTTCTTAATGGAATAACTTCATAGTCCTGCCCAATAATTCTGAGCTTAAATAAATCTAAAGAACTTCTGTATGCTGAGTACCATGGTTCTAGGGAATGACATTTGGATTTGGTTGAAGTTTAATAATACGAAATAATAACTCAGAGCTAAAAAATCCTGGAAGTAAAGAAAAATGTAGTACTTTGAAATGTAATTAGATTACATACAAGTAAAATGCCAGTGCTATATTACATTACCAAATTAAGTTTACTGGATTTACCAGCATGAACTGGAATTGCAGGGCCAACTTCAAAGGTGGGTAGAGGAGCAGTTTAAAGCTCTGGTGGATTAAGTGCAGTGGTTTCAAAACCTGTCACTCCCATTGTCCCACCCCCACCTCTCCAGGTATCCGTGTGTCACCCGTGGTGGTTCAAGTGCCCCCCTGGGCAATAAATTGTGCCAGCTCAAGCATAACTGCATCCCGTTAGGCTGACATTAACCTCTGGCAGAAGAATGAGGCAGAGACCTAAAAATACTGTTCTTTTAAACTGCCATTCCCAAATCCACTAGAGCTTGACTCACAGAGATCTTTTATCTTCCTCTGCCCTTAGGAAGGCATCTAAGAACATGCAGGATGAGGACCTGAGCATATGGATGCTTAGGCCTGTGCAGGTCAGACTCAGATTGAGCAGATATGATAAGATATGTCAAGAGACAGGAGTTTTGTGGATAAAATGTGCAGTAGCTTCCAGAATCCAATCATCCTGATAGACTCTTTTCAACAGCTTGCAGTGTTTTTTAAATCTAATCTTGTGAATATGTTTTTTTATTCACTATAAAATGCTCCAGAAAGAAAATATAGAGTTTTGCGCAAAGCCACCTGCATATATTTGAAACTGTGGGCATAATTACCCATACTTATTCATACTGTAAGAAGTAGTTGGTGCTTCATCAAGGCAAATATTTGAGTTTATCAGTCTATGAAAATATTTTTTATCAGGGTAAACTGAGTGCATAAATATCTTACTATATAAAAAAAAAAATTCTTGCCAGAGACTGGTGAAACTATGAATTGTAAGTGTTCAGGGTAACACCTCTGTGGCCTAACAGATAAGGAACCTTGAAACCCAGAGTCAAGAATAAATACAAAAAATCGGTGGCTTAATCTGAAAACCATTTTTGTGTGTTGTTAGAGTTAGACTAGATTGTTCTGTCTTTAGCTTTACAGTACTACCAGCCTTCACAATTTTATCATGAGTGATGAATATTTGTGGAAGCTCATCCTTTACTTAAAATCTTAGCTTTCATTTCAGAAAACAGATCTATAGCTGGATAAAGATGCTTTTAAATATTACCAGTGTTTATACAAGAAACATGTAGAACCATATAATAAAACTAGACCAGCCATATCTTTTTGGTAATGCACTAATTCATATAAAAAACTAATTATTAAGTGAACAAGACCAAGATACCATCAATTATTCCTGAGGGTTATGTCCAGGTGCTCTAACCAAATCATGTTTAATATCTGGAGAAGCTGAGTGTGAGCTGGGAGTCTAAATGTAGCCTGTGATTTGTCATCAAGGTGAAGGAGAGGAAAGTGGAGATGTTAAGGCACACAGCAACCCAAGCAGGTGAGCGTGAGATCAAAGTCCACCTGAAGATGAGGAAATAGAAATTCCCGTGAGATACCCAACCAGTGCAAATGGCAAGAGCAGAGGGAGGGCAAAGCCAAAGAGAGACACACACAACATTTCTGAGCTCATCTCACGATTCCGAGGGGTTTGGTCTGTGATTCTTTGTGGGTGATTTGTGATTTGTGTACATGGCAGTGCTGTACTTATGAGACAAGTTACGTTGTCCTCCAAGTAAATATATGTGTAAATTTTCTTAGGGGATTACACTAAGCACTACACAATAGTTCATTTCAACAACAGCTAGAACAGCTCCCCATGCAGAAACTATTCTCTGAGAATAATGGCCCTTTATTGTATTTTCCTTAAACTGGTTTGGAAACAGCCAGAAATTTCTTGTGTCTAAATATTTTTGTAACTGCTTGTTTTCTGTGTGGTGTAACACGTCTGGAAGATGAATGTTTATCTTCAGAATGTCCATTATCAATTTTAAATCTGAATGGCATGTGCACAACAATTTGTCCCTGCCTATGGCAGCAGATTGTCAAGCAGGATTATAAAGTATTGCACTGTCTTCCATGGTGAAAGCTATTCTACTGTTTAGGTGAAATTATTTGATTAGTTCAGGAAACTAATAGTTCATAAATAATTGAAGTCTAAGCTCAACCCTTCAATTGGATAAAGTTCAACATCATGAGAGATTGTATATGCTTCAGTTTTGTTGCTGAGGGCTTGAAAATATACTGTGTAGATATCAAAGGGCTGTCAAGCAAGATTTCTAACAGGTTGAGTGCATTGAGAAAAGAGTTAGTTAAAGTCTAAGCATGAGTGATAGTGTTTGCATAGTAAAGCAGAGATTATGGCACTGCTGGACTGCAAGGAGATGACTGATGTTATACTGAGCTAATAATGCTTATGAAGCTTGAGAAAATGTACAACACAAATTATTTTTCTCTCCTGAAAATGACATTTGAAATCTACTCAGAGGAACTGAATTGGTTCCCACATGAAGCCCTGCAGGGGAAAAACACATGCCAAAGGCAGACTGCAGGGAAGCATAGTTGTTTGCAAATATGTTACTGCTCCTCAGTTTGGCTTTCAGCACACACCGGAGCTGTGTGGACGGGAGGCTGCCCAGGGTCCTACTTGCTGGGTCTTCAGGGAATCCATTTGGCATTTATGATCTGGACTGTGGGGAGAGGTTTCTTGTCACTCAGACATGGGTGTGCTTTGAAAGCCAGTGTGCCTTGGTTAGAAAATTCTGGGTGATTAACAGAGAAACTCCTAATGAACATGAGTGAAACTTGGGATCCTTATTTTCTTGGAAGGGTGGGAAGAATCATTCCCATGGACTTGCTGCATTAATGCACTATCTGTAACCTAGGGCATGGGCTGTGCAGCACTGGACTCGTGGCTTCCTGAATAGTCTTGGCACAGATACCTGGCCCGGGAATGGGAAATTTTTAGAGACTTCTTTGAGTCCTTAATTATCAAGATAGCCTCTAGATAGTAATTTTCAGGTGAAAATTATGAGTTGAACGTGCTTTCTTAGTGAGCCTTCTGTGAAGGGAAGGACTTTTTCCTGTCTCTCTGTACTATTTATAAATTGTGATTGCTATCAGTATTGAAAAATAAATTTCCTTTAAAGAATTGTAAGTCTTAAAATGATAATCTTGCTTCAAATCATGTTTCTGTTACTTGCTTCATCAACCAATTTGAGGTCATCAGTGGAAAGATGAACTAAAAATACAAAAATAAAGGATCATTTATTGCCAGTCAACATTGTGGCATCCCTTCATGTGCTGTACAGCTTTATAGAAAAGTAGTTGGTTACTTTATATTTCTTTCTCTGCCTCTCCTGATTTTCAAGTGCTGTTTAGGTAATTGAGGTAGGTAGTGAGCACCTGCAATATAAATGCTATTGTTATTGGGTAGGTATAGAGGAAGATGAATCCTTTATAAAACCGGTTCGCTGGAAAGGAGAAAATAGGGAATAGTAAAGCTACACTGGCAGAATAGAAGAAGACTTTTCAAGTGCAGCTAATTTAATCTTGTTCCCCCAAAGGTGGCAACAGGGGAACTGTTTGGGAGGGTGGTCTTGATCAGAATTCCTGCTCCTTGAGGAGAGGTGATGAGAACACCAGCTGGAGAGGCATCCCTCGCCCCACACACCATGGGACCACACTTCGGAGGGCCAGGCAGGTCGCTGGTCACTGCTGGGGAGCAGCTCTGCCCGGGGGGCCCCTGTTGTTCCAAGAACTGGCCCCTGCCCCCCTGCAGCTCGAGGTGGGTGAGGAAGCCCCAGCTTCTCATCTGAGACACCTGCAGCCTGTAAACAGATTTGCCTGGGCATGGGGCAGGCTCTGCCGACTCGCGGGGTCAGGCTGTGAAGCCTCTCAAGAACTGTAAACTTGGGAGGTCTGGAGTGTGTTGATAGTTAAAATAGATTTCCCTTGGAAGTTCAGGTTGTTTCACTACCTAGTTCAGCTCCCTTGTGGATTCTCTTTCTCTCGTGGTTTTATTTCTTTAATGACTGGTGTAACTGCATTTTGGGAAGGCAGGACTAGGCATAGTGTGTGAAAACTCCAAGACTACAGGGGGTACAGACAATGTAGTCTTCCTGATTTCAGATGTATTTCTTTAATGTTTGAATTGTAGCTGTAGCCTGGGATCTAATCAAGCAGAAGCTCCTGGTGCACTTTTCCTGAATGACGTGCAAAACTGTGAGATGGGATGTCGACTATGTCCCAAATATATTTATAATTGAGACATTGTTAGCAAGACTAGGGAAAATATGTGCCAAGCGTTTACATCACTGAATTGCCAATGATTTGTGGGCTTCTATAAAGAAACCACCCAGGCGGTGTCATTAGAGAAAAGTTTTGAAATGCCTGGTGTGTTAAGGCCCATCTGGTGTCCTCAGAAGTGCTGATTCCTTGACTTCAGATGTCTAGTGGGTAAGCCATGCCTTTGAACCTTGTAGTCTGAAAAGAGAGAAGAGAGAACTTTTGCCTCCTGAATTTTGGTTTTGAAAAGTGTATTTTAAGTCAAGAATGTTTCTTTGGGAGACCACAATATGTGAGAGTCACAATATCAGACAGTTTGAGTTGGGTGCAGATGTTCTTGGCACATTGATAATCTCAGCTTTATTGTGGAGCTGGAGAGTCGGTGTAGGAACTTCCCAATAATCTGTATTGCAAAATTTATTTCAGATAGAGTTGTAAGTACTCAGTAGGGGTCCAGTTTTAGATAGCATTAAAATCTGACCTTTAAAAGGTGCTATTCCAGACACCTTCAGTAACTGTGACTCTAGAAAATTTTATTCCTGTGTCTGTACAGTTCTGCAGCTTGTGATCACCTAATTTACTTTGGTGGGATTTGAAGTCTACTACCATTTGTTTGTGTGGCTTTCTGGTTGTCCGATTTCTGTGTTTTCCTGGTAAATCCTGCAATACTGAATGGCTCTTCCTTATTTCTGAGAGTTTTGCCATGTCCTCACCACCTGCCTTTGAGTAACAATTGTTCCACAACCATTCTGAAAACAAAGATGTTTTCCAGATACAAGTATTACTGAGGATTTGTATGTTTTTTTCCCTTTGGCATTTGATTTATCTTTATATTCTTCTTGGGTAATTTGAAAAATCTCTTTGCAATATATTTTAGGATTAATAATATTTTTTCTTACAATTCCTTCAATTCTTAATTAAAAATACTAGATGTTGATAATAAATAACAAGGAAAGCCAATATCAAGTTGAACTATTTTAAGCTCATTAATACACATTCAATTAGGTATTCTGTATTATGGTTCAAGAACAAAAATATTTATTCAGAGTAAAGGCACTCCAGTGAAAGGAAGATTTAATTTTTAATATCTCAAAAGACATATGCACCATTTCCACTTTTATTTCCATTATGCCAGCTGTAGGCAATCCAGTCTCTTCTGGAGTTAGAGCAAGCCATTCCTACGTCCCCTTATTCACTCCCAGATAAAGCAGCAGACAATCAAGTCTTTCCTCCACAGCACATTTAGTGTGCCAAAAATATTGCCTACTTGCAAACATGAGTGTCTTCAGAAGGATTATTTCTGAAGGAAAAATGAAATAGTGGTGCCTATTAAAACACATTAATGGAAACTGCAAGCGATGGAATAAGACTTCATTTTGTTTTCAAGTTTTTGGCCTGGAGCCTTCCTTCTATTATTTTTCTCCTGGACTGTACATGTAGAAACAGGAATGCAGCAAGGATTTACCCTCACCCTGAGTTTCTTCATCCTGTTTCAGATTTGAGGTAAGACCATCATCGCAATGCCAGAGCCTTTGTGTGGCATGGGAAGGCCGAAATAGGAGATAAAGGGTGTTAAATATCCCATATCCTGTGCCTGGAGCACAGAGTGGGATTTGGGACATGGCTTTAAGGTCGTATTAGAGGAAGGGGAGCAGCTGCAGAGACAAAGCTGGTGCCTGCAGCATGGCTGAGACCTCCCTTGGGAGGAGCCATCATCCTCTTACCTACAGCCTGCCCTCGCTGAGATCTCTTCCTCCACCTACCCTGGCAAAGAGAGACAACTATGGGGCACTCAAAGGGAATGGTGAAAACCAGCATGGCAAAAGTAAGACCTTTTTTTCTGCCAAAAGTTGTCATTGAAACCTTATTTAAGCAGACAAACTCTATTCTGAATCTGTATCAGAAAAAATGCAAGTTAGGTAATGCTTTGGAAGGCCTGTCAGGAATTCTGTTTTGGAGCTCTCTGTGAGTAACTCAGCGGGATCAGATGCTGTATCTCCGTGTGATAACATACTGCCAATGTCCAGAGAGGTATTTTTGCTCAGAACTAAACTGCCAGGAAGTCTGAAGGAGAATACCCTTCCAAATGGTGCAGGATTTTGTTTTTAGTTCATACAGATCGGCACAGAAAATGAGCGCTGAGTCCCTGTTCTGAGGGCCTGGATCAGGAATTTTTTACAAGAATCAACTACCTGATGGAAAAATAAAAGATACACAAATCCTCATTTGCAAAACGTGTTGGACAAACTTAGTTTAAAATAAACAATTACTTTTTCAGGAACAATAGCAGGAAAAGGAAAAATTGTCGCCCTCTCCGTGCACATCAATATGAAATATTCTAAATACTGTAAGTAAGCAGGAGGCTCTATTCTGCTCAACAAATAGAGAATGGATACCTTGATATATAGAGGAATGGGCAAGTATCTCAGAAGGTGGCTTCTGATCACCCATAAATGCTTCATAACCTGCATAATGCAAGGACTATCAGTACGGACCTTAATAGCTGCACTGGGAAGTGCGCACACTCACTGCCAAACCCATCTGTGTGCTGCACCCTGATAGGAAAGATGAATGTCAATGATTTACCCTCTGCACAATCTGATCTGGGCAGGGCTTCAGCCGGCACCTGCCAGCCAAGAGCGAGCTGCTCACACCAGTCTGCAGCACTGAAGCCTTTTTTACCATGCAAATAATTACTGTAAATTAATAGAACTATTACCTTGTGAGAAATCACTTTGAACGCAAGCTATGGCATTTTATAAAGGCCAAATTTGAATAGCATGCATAATCAGTTCAGCTGATTAATTAGTTAATACTGATATAAAGGAAGAAAGTGATGGACCTGCTTTCCACTGATACTAAGACTCTTTTATATCAGTTTTTTGGCAGGAAATTATTGCTCAAAGTTGTTAGAAACCACTCTAAGCGTTTTTCTGTGTTTTCATACAGCTGCCATTCTTCAGCATGTTAAGCAAATATTGTAAAAATATCTTCAAATACTGATTCAGGTTCAGGTCCATGTTTTGTGTTGTCTTCCATGAGTACAACTGAAATGTAAAATCAAGATGCCCATGGAAATCTTTTGCACACTCAAGTGCTTGTGGAGATGGGGTTGTAAATTTGCACAAATACTGATGAGGAAAGAATTGTAGTTGTGTGCTTGAAGGTGTGCCAAGGTTCCTGTCTCCTTGCAAATTTGCCTGGATGAATTTTAAGGGTAAGCTTTCAAAATCCACATGAAAATTTTGTCTTTAAGTTTGCTTTTCATGAATATAGTATTTGCATTTGGAAACAGACTCTAAAACTGAGCTAAGTGTATTACAGAGCTCTCCCCAGCTGCGTGGTATAATAACATCTTGGTTGTTGTAATGGTCAGATTTAATGAGGGACTTAAAAAAAAGTTGAAGGTATTAATAAATAACACTTAGATTTATCAGCCTTTGGTTATTTCCAATTCTGAAATAAATGAGTTGCATAGAGTGAGATAAATGCTGATTTATTTTTGGAATTATAATGTGTTACAATTCAAGATCAGATTAGGGTCAATTTACACTAAGTCTGCTTTGAAACTATTATATAAGCGAGCCAGAGTAGGTCACTATGTCCTGCTCTGCATACAAAAAGATCCCAGACTCGGTGTCTATAAATAAAGATCAAGCTAAACCAGACAAGCAGCTTGAGCCTAATATTGGGAAGATCATTTTGTGCTACCTTCTGTAAATAATTACACTGGAGTCCAAGCAAGAAGGGAGAACACACTATCATCTGGTGTGCACCACGCATGGAGAGTGAGCAAGATGATGTTTTGGCATTAATATCAGCATTAATAAATAACCAGTCCCAGCTCTTAGTAAACTCCAAGACTAAAATATGAGCCAGAAGAGTGGGTGATGTTCAGTTTTTATTTACCCATCCACTTGCCTATCATATTTTGTGTTGCAGTGTCAGAAGACAAAATAGCGTGGCAGGGTTTATTTGTGAGATGCTGTTGCCCTAGTTACCAGCCTCATATCAGGGTTAAGGTTGACAGTGTGGGCTCATTCCTTAATCTCAGCTCAGGTTGCTCACAAGGGAAGAGGCTTTAATGTTAACTGAGCCTGTCTTTGGCTTGGGGAGTTAGGCCTTTAACAATGCACCGGGGAGTATTCCTTCTTCGCGGCTGTCACAGCCTGTCTGGGGAATGGGAAAGGGAATCACGGTGTGGGGGAGGGAGACCTCGCTGCTGTGAAGCTTATTAAATTATGGAGGAGGGGATTAATGGTGGGAGCAGGGCTGTGGGCTCAGGCAGCCGTCGGAGGAACCCTTTGTGCTGCAGGCTGGCAGAGGACAGGTTTTTGTTACAATCCCCTTCCAGGCAGCTCAGATAGGATTGCTCTGTGGTGGGTGCCGTATGGCCCAGGAGGGTTTCACTGCAGTTGGAGTAACAGAAGAAGGTGCAGAGTTTGGCTTGGGATGGCAGGTGTATGCAAATACACTCGACCTCCTTTCAAGTACTGAAGAAAAGGATGAATTAATGAGCTGGTCCCACTGCCAGCTCAGCCCGTCAGGAATGGTTCAGGCTAAAAATTGTCGTCCTGGGTAGTCACCTGCTCTACTGGAATAAACTCTGTAACTCTGAAATTAACTCTCTTAGCTCTCAAGCTAGCTCCTTTTTCTGCATACAGTTCTTCAAGACGCAGAAATGCTTCTTACATGCCACTTAAAATCTTGGATAATCCAAGACATCAAAGAGTGTTGCTAAGACTGAGCATCTGGTCCTGACCTGCCATGAGGTGTTCTCCATCCATGCTGTGTAGAGGCCTGACCTGAGTGACTTTCTCAGTGACCTTGTATCATCCTAAATTGATCAGCTTTGTCCCAAAATACACCAAAAAATGTATTGTTTAAAACTTGGCAAGGGGGAACAGGCATCCCAACACAAACCCTCTTCCCGTATGGTAGCCTAGTGGCTGAGCCATTGTCAGGCTGCTGGAGCTTATGTTTGGGTACCCCCTTCACCTGTGGAACTTGGGATTTGTATCTCACTTTCCCTAAGTATTAAAGTTATTAAACTATACCATATTGGAGGAAGCAGTATTGGAATTTAATGGAGAAATTAAAATTACCTGCTGAATTTTAGGGGCAAATGGTCTTATCAGGGAAAGGCATAAGAATGGTTAGAAAGCAGTATTTCCCTTCTGGGCTGGGCTGCCAGGTCTTTCCTCTGGTACAAGGGATCCTTTGTGTTCTCATCTGTGAAGTCATTATTGTTCATGGAGCAATAACCTCAATCTCTAGCTAAACACAGGGGAGACACCGGCCTTTAGGTGGGGTTTGCATACCTGAAAGGATCCACAGTCATTTCCTCAGCTCATGAAAGTGCCTTATTAATTTTTTCTTGAGCTGTTAATTTTCCTTACCCACCGTTACTGGTTTTCAGTCATCCATTATAGGGGGGACAGTCTGGGATATTCGTGTGCTATCATGACAGGCATTTCATACTTTTCACTGTTCTGTAAAGATAATGCCATGAACAAATCACTTCAAGATAAGACCCTCTGTGCTCAATATCAGTTAGCCAGAGACCTATACATCATCAGAACAGATGCTTTTTATAGTATCTTTCCCATATGCTGGTTTTAACTGTGGAGTTGAAGCTGTGTGCAGGGAACAGTTTGCAGACCGGGGGCTGTGTGTGTAAGGAGACAAACCTCCGGCTGCAATCTTTGTGCTCTGTGTTTGCCTTTCCTCATCTTTCTTCCTTAGCATATTATTTGAGTTTACACATCAAGATAAGGTTTCCTCTAACTGCCAGTCAGGCAAACTTAACCTGGAATCTGATAATTAACTTGTGCTCTGCTTCATACATCAGCAGCTGCCATGATCAATATTGGGGTGAGAATGGGAGTCATTGCTGCTTCTTTTGCAAATGATGCTTGAGGCCAGACTGGTGCAGAGTGGGTGTTGCACAGCTGTATCTGCTCCAGATGCCCTGGCCCCTCTTTGGCAGTCTGATTTTGTAGATTAAGGACCTGATCTACAGGGGATGTAAATCATCATAGCTCTACTGAGTTCAATAGAAGATCTTTTTCTTTCCCATATGATCGTAGGAGAGTTTGCACCCTTTTCCTTCTCTTTCTGTTCTTTCTCTGCAAGAGACCAAAAGCAGGAAGTCCCTTCTTTGCCAGAGTGGTGAGCTGAAGAGGGGTCAGCATGCACAAACCCTGGGTGGTGCCACTGGTGCACACAAACCACAGCAGATACACATCAGGTCTGTTATGCAGTTAATTAGTCGTGTGCAGTCACAGAGGCTGGACACGGAACAGTACATACATTTCTTAAGATGTACTCTAAAAATCAATACTTAATGCCTGTCTGGCAAAGAGAGCAGCAGCAGGTCCAGGTTGGCAGAGCTGAAGGAGCTGAGCAGCCACAGTGGATATGGAGATGAGAGCTGGTTCTTCAGAGCAGACGGGATGCATTTGGCCCAGCCTGATTTACTTTGCATACTCCTAAATGCATTTTCCAGGCTTTTCCTATCTAGATGATTTATAATTGTTGCAGATGGCGTCTGGGCTAATCCCTGATGAGAACTCTCTTAAGCTTCTGATAAATTTGAATTTGCAGCCATGTATCCCATCAGGAGTGTTGAGGCATCTCTCTTACATGCTACAGAAATACAAACCCGGGTGACCATGGATGGACAGAACAGAATCCGTTTAAACATGTAAATGTTTATTAATATGAAAGAATGAAATGTTTCCTATTTCACGTATTAAAAGGAAACATAATTATTGGCTGGTATTATCTTGCCACCAAACAGAGTTTTCTTACCTAACTGGAGTTAATAGACCATTAGAAAAGGATGCTACAGAGCCCAGGAGTGTCAAAATGTAATACATAAAATGAGGCAGGTGGTAACAGAAGTAGCACCTCCCTAAGACCACAATAAAACCTGGCCACTGAGTGACTCTCGTGGGAGAATATCTCTGTATTTTGACCCAGTACAAATTCTTATCAGGACAGCACACTGTTTACTGCAGAAAAGATCTGTGGTTTTCCTCCAAAAGTAGGTGGTCACAACCCACCAACAGTAAATATTCTCCCTGGACTCTCTTAAGCAGCAGGAATCAAACAGATGAAATTCTGCCTGCTTCAAGCTTTAATGAATATCTGAGCAATATTAAGCCAGTAATTGACTTGTACTGTAGGTCAGTGAAGAAGTGAAATCTGCAGTTAATGTCTCTGAACTGTGTCTTGCTGGAAGCCTGCACCAGGCGAGGATGCTCAGTGGAGGCTCTGCTATTGCTGAGCAGCCACCAAAAATAAACAATTTCATTCATTTTAATATGACTACATTGCTGTGGACACACAAACAACATCTGGCAAATGGTACCCGAGCAGTTACATGGATGACAGCCCATTTAGTATTCTGTACCTAATAAAACATCGAGAAAATACCTGTGCAGATCAGTATCTTTCCTAGTGGGGCTCATCCGCAGTTTAATCTAAGGTCTTGTTAAGAGATGTAAAATGGTGGTTTGGATCTTCTGCTACAAAACGTATAAATTCCTGACCTGATGTACCATGGATGCTTCTTTCAACCCTAACTACACCAGAATTGTTTGTGACTCACTTCAAGAAGTTCGCTGCTCCATCTAGTAGAAGACATCAGTGACACCAGTTATCTGCCCATCAATCCCACTGAAGTCCATGGCCTACATGTGACACAATCGTCTACATTCAGAGCTGTGTCAAGATAATTTGACCTCTTTTTTGCCTTGGGATTCTATTTCTTCCACTCCTTCCTTTCCACAGTCCTTTTGGTCCTGTTACCACTTTCTGTTCCATCTTCTTTCTGGGCAAGAGAAATAATGGACATTAGGAAATTGTTCCTATGTGCTACTTGCTCAGTGCTGTACTTATGGCTCAAACTAGACCTCTGAGACCTTGGCTTCAGAGAATCAGAGTGACAAGGACCTTTCTTCCTAATGCTGCAGTGGGAACAGGCCTTGTACTGAACTCGAGCAGAATGTGTGGTTTGCATTCAAATGCACATTCAAGATTGACCTCTGTTTTAATTGTAGTAATTCTGAGAAACAACTCCAAGGAATTCTGGTTTCCTACAGATCCTCAAGGAGCAGAAGTTCTCTCTCTGTTCAGAAACATTCAATCTCCTTTGTGCTGTAGTAAATTCAGAGCAGTGGTGGAAGATGCGTTTATAGAGGAGCATCTGTGATGAGATTCTGGCTCATCAAATGCTTAAAACTCTTGCAATATTTGGATGTTGTCTGCATAAGCAAAGCATTTTTGAAAGATGCACATCTGGAACGCACCTGTTTTTGCCAAGCTGGCTAAATCTCTTTCCCAGGGATTTTGTACTGGCATTTCAGCTGACAGTTTGCCTCTATTTCAGTCACTTCATTTTCTGCCTCAGGCTTGAGGAGATGGGATTCTGTCATTTCAGTTCACCTTCTTTTCTGATCTCTGAAAATGAGTTTCCCAAACCAATTGTCCCTAAATGCAGCGGATCATGGTGTTGCTTCTGTACTGTCCTGGCCATCTGTCCCTTCTTTGTGACACTTTTCCAGGCAAGAAGATGCTCTTTTTGCATATCTGTGGAACAGAAGAGTCCTGACACGAGAGGGAACCACGTGGCTTGTGCCTGATGGACACATTTCCTGGTCAGAGCTGAAGGTTCTTGGCACTTACTCTAATTCATTTAGATCCATGCTCACATGACAATGTCTAAGTGATTTTGCAAGTGTGGTAATTGCATACACAAGCAAAGAATTAGGTGTTCATTCCTGACCAGATATCAAGCTGTTAATGCCCAGCTTATAAATTTTAAATATTTCCAACAAGCAGCTCCCAAGTAACTACAGATCAAGAGCTATCTGTAGGAGGTATTTGGGAAATAATTTTAAATAATGGATACTGCTAAGATGATCATGATCTACTTGCCAATGACACTTGCAGACAAGTGTAACTGCAATGAATTATTCAGCCAATTCTATTCAAAATGATATATTTTTCTTAGAACTATAATTAATGATCCATAGCAGTACGTATGAGACACACTAACAAAGGTTTATTCTGTGCTACTTATGAAAGATTAAAATGAAAAGCAGTTAGTTTGGAAAACACAGACCCCGTTTCAGAATTGTCGTCTGCTCTGTTTACTGACAGTGACTTTTGCTGGTTGTTTACTGCAATTTACTTAGTTACAGCATAAGTTACACATGATTATCTCCTAAATATGATGCTAAGCTGACATCTGTCAAGTTTAAAAGTCATAATGGGTGCTATTAGTCATTGAGATGATCCAAAGGCATAAGGACTGGTATGACAACAAACTTGCATAGTCTTTTAAAGATGTAAAAATTTATAAAGAGAATTTTGGGTGAGTTCTACCTGCTCAGAAGCCTTAAAGGCTAGGATAAGCAGAAGTCAGGCAGAAGGGTACAGCTGGTGTTCATGGGAACAGTTATCAGAATAATATCAATTAATCAAGCAAAATACATTGTTTATGTCCTTCTTTGTTTGCTGCAAAGAAGCAGTAAGTTTAAGCTCTCTGCTGTTTGTGTCAGAAACCTCATTTCTCCTGGGCTTATAAAGCAGTTTCAAGCCATACCAAGCTCTTATTGCCGTGAAAGTCCTCATCTCTAATGCTAATTAATATTCCTCTAACTTCCTTTTCATTTTTAAAAGCAGTTCAAAATAAAATTTCTTGGATGTCTCAGATGCTTTTAAAATTTTAATTTAAGGAAAAAGCACATGCTTTAAAGCCTTGTTTTCAAGCCATTAAGACTTGAGGCAGCTCCTAATGAAGTCAGAGAGCAAATATTCTCTGAGTTTAATGAGTAGATGTCAGCAAGCCACTGACTTGCCCTTGGTGGCTTGGACATCTGCGGGCGAGGAGGGAGTCACAGCAGTTACATTTGAAGAACAGTGTTTGTCCACAGTTTTTGGAAGTGTGGTCAGCCACCCTCCTCACACCTGGCTTTGCTTGGCGATGTCCTGTATGCAGCCTCTGTAACCACATGGATGGTTACACTTCCAGGGGAACCTTCTGCAGATTCAGAAGGCTGGACATTATTTCAGGAGATAACCATGGTCAGAGAAAGTGGCTTTTCCTGCTGGAATGAGCTGTGGGCTGGAGTTATATTCTTCACGGATATTAATGGCTTTATTTTTGAAGTCTGTAATAAAGGAATTTGTTGAAAGGGATTTAGTTGATGTACTGACAACTACCTGTTCTATATTTACAGTGTATTCCTGTGCGGAGATTTTTTATCTTCATTTTCCCTTTTCTCACACTCTGCTATGTGGCTAAACCTGGAAATGGCCAAGTCAAATGCACTAAAAGCCAGAAAGGGAAATCTGAACTACATGCACCAAAGAGCTGTAGCAAGAAAAATATGAATGTAATAATGAGTGATCAGTCAAGTTAAAAGGGTAGAAATGGAAAACCCAGCCAATAGTTGAGGAAACTATAAACATAGGAAGGGAAATACATCTAGTCTGGATGGTGTAGAAAGAGAAGTCATGAACATTTACCTTAGAACACTGATTGTAGATTTAATAATTCAGATACACGGATGGAAATATGGCCAGCATTGGAGTGTGTGTTTTTCTTTGTGGAGTCATAAGAACTCTTCCACTCCATCATCAAATCATTGTTAAATCAGTAATTTGTAGTCTAGAACTAAGAATAACGGCTTTTAAAAGATTTTAACTGAATTTATCCATCATGAGGTCTTTGCATTTTTTCACTGAACGTGTAAAATCATTCAAAAATAATTTAGAGCAATTACTTACAGTGACAGGCCAATGTGTGTTCTCCTAGGCTGGGAGTGACCATGTGAAGATAATTTTACATGAATATCCTGCTGAGATCTTTTGTGCCACTGGAAAAGGGCTGTATGTACAAAGTTTTGTAACAGAAGTGGTAATCCAAACACACGTGTAATGATGATGTACAAGAATTTTAACATATCCAACTGGGCTAAACTGAAGGTGCAGAATTAAACCATGAATGGGTTTTTCCCAAAAAATTTCAAGTTCAAAATTTGGTCAGGTTTTCAAAGCCTCAGAGAAAAATGCTAAAACAGATCCAAAAACTTGGCCTTTAAGGTCATATAGGCACTTTTGAAAACTAATTGTGGGTCACATTACGAGTGTCTTCGGAACAGTACAGCACTGGTCTGGCATTAGTGAGTGCAGTTCAGCAACACGTGCAGTGTGTATTTATCTTAGTTAAAATTTCTAGTGCTGCTAAATAATGAGGTTTTAAAAGATAATCTGGGTGTATCGTTCAAGGAACCAAGGGTGGGACTAAGGGTCTACTGAGGTAGAGGTAACGTGGTGCAAGAGTTAGGTCTGGAAATCTGGGATACGGGAGTGCCAAGGAGATAAGACCCAAGCACAGAGTGATGTTTGTAGATGATCACATCTACAATATGTACTGCTCATGTTTAGTCATTCCTCACTGAACAATAACTGCATTGTTGTGATTTTCTGCGGTAACTTATGTTGGGATGTATTTTTGAACTCATAGTTTATACTATGAATAAACTGGTTTTATACCGTAGTCATGGGAACTCTCAGTCTTCAAGCACTTTGTCTAATGAATAATATATTATGAGAATATTCACAAAGATTTCTTGTGTGCTGTAATATTAACAATTTCCCACATGTGGGATTCATATTTATCCCTCTATATATTGAAGGATAGCATAAGTAGATGATATCTATTGTGCAGCAGACACACATAGTCTTATGAAGTATTTGTTAAAATTATTTCCAGAGCATGTGGAATACAAGCCATAAAAAAATGTCCCAGTCTCCTAACATTAATGAAATAAAGTAGTTTTATTCATTACCCACCGGGAGAACTTATAAACAAACTCCACATTTAATTCCATAATGGCAGCACATGCAAGTCTGCACCCAGAGGCTGACAGGGGTGTGTGCCAAGGTTGGCCACGGTGTGCCTTGTGCTCTGTTTGCAGAGCGCTGTGCAAGAAACTTTGAACTGCAGACAGATCCCAAAATATCCTGTAGACAAGACTAGGCACTAGCAGCTGCTGTCTCTGCTTCTTGGGCACATTTTCAAATCCCAGCTTGCCAAAGTATTAATTTCTGGTCAAGATAATGTAGTGCACAGCCCTTGAGTTTAATATGCAGAAGTAATTGTTTCTGCAGCAGAGAGCTGAATCTCCAGCTCACCGACTGAGTGGGTGTGCAAGGGGGCAAGGTGCATCCGACATGTGGTTCCGTGCTGAGTGAGGGATGAGGTCTGGGCTGGTTAATTTCAAATCCAGACCCTTGTGGTGTGGAATCAGGAGCAGTGTTTGTTCCTTGAGCACAGCTCAAGGAGCTGTGGTAACCAAGCAAGGCATGTGGGCGAATGACCCTTGCAAACTGACTGACAGTCAGTTGTTGCCGTCAGTGCAGGAAAGTGAAAGGAGTTTTCCCAGTTCCTGGGAGGGCAATATTGTATCTATCCACCTCTCACTTCTTAACACTCTTCAATTTATCTCCCATATCGAGGCCTCATGGGGAAGGACTACATTTGCAGAGCTTTGCCTGGGCACGGTGAATCAACCCATACCTTTCCTAATAATAGAATTCTGAGATGTCAGAATGCAGAAGCATAACTGGAGAAAGAGTCTTTTGCAAAGTATTATGTTGGGCTTCTCCTCATACAATTTTAGAGTCAATGTTTATGCCTTTTATGTTACTTGAAGCATGCCCCTCCATGCTTCAGGTAACAGCACATAAACATTCATTTCTTTCTCTGAATTGAGGATGACTGCAAAGGATCCTGGACATTTTAAGAAAATCTTTTGGAAGTTTACTGTTGGATGGGATACAGCTCATGAATGACTAACAGATTATATTGACGTCTGTTGATAATAACTTTTGTAGATCTGTAAATCACTATGACTTTTATAATGACTCCTACCTCTGTTGTAAATTTGTTCCTGTAGATATTTTACCCTGACTGCATTTTTGAAAGCTGGTGTTGCTTTCAGTACTGTCATAGAGGAATATAATCTATGCAGTGTGTGCGGGTGCACGTGTGTTTGAATTATCCCTACTCTAAAATATCCCACAGATAAAGATTCCCATTAACTTATGCTTGTCTGTGCCTCACACTAACATTGTTCAAACCCATCATGAAACTGGGCTGCAGAAAAAGCCACACGAGCCTGACCCTGCTTGTTTTACAGCAGCTTCCGTGGATGCAGGACTTCCATGTAGGTGCTCCAGATGAAACGCTGTGCAAGAATGGGGGTTTTTGGGTTGATTGAGTCATTTATATGGGATAGGAGCGATAAGGAATCAAAATCTATACAAAAGTATATTTCCACAGCTCATATTGGCGCAGGTCTCTTGCGCTGTTGATGCACATGTTCACGGCTCTGTCACCAGTGAGAAAGTCACACCACCAGTCGCACTTCATTCAAATTACACTAGTTGGGAATTTCCTGGTTTTGATGTGGCAGAGGGGAGCATTTTTCCATTAATGGTTTGGCATTCTTTGAAGATTAACAGTGCAATTACACCACAAAATGGGTTTTCATATGGGAATGTCTGAAGAACAGGAATGGATTGTGTTTGCAAGACATGTTTCCGTGCACAGATTTGTTTCCGTGCATTACAAATGTGCTCCTGATGTCAGCAGTAGTGCATAGATGATATCACTGGCTTATGAAAAGCAAGGTCTGTTTGGCGCAGGTAGATGAATGCCCTTGCAAATATCACAGTGCTGATCCAAAGAGGAGGCTCTGAGCATGCAGCTGTACTCCCTTGCTTAAACAGCTCTTTGCCAGCAGAGCAACGTCAGGCATTTTCTGAACTGTTAAGAAATCTTGCCATGGGGAAATCAGTCATAGTTCAGATGAGACCAATTACTTCATTGCAGAGATTAATCCTGAGTGCACAAATGGTGGGGAATGGAGGGTGATGCTTTCTGCTTAAAGTTGAGTGCAACTGACTGTCAGGGATAGAGGAAGAAATGGCAGTTTTGTGGTTTTATTGCAGGGTTTGGGTTGCTGCAATGTGCTGTTTGAGAGTCCAAAGAAGAAAAGGGACTTTGAAGGCTTTTGGGATGCTGTGCATGTCATAGTGGATGGCAAGTGAGCTCGTTTAGAGAGCAGCAGCATTTTCCTGCTGATTTCCTGATCTGAAGGACACGGAGCACAGCGAAGGCCGTTCAGCTGCCTGCCATCTAATGGCCAGAGCGGAGAGCAAACCAACCTGGCTTCAGCTGGGCGCTCCCTGTCGCTGGCGATTGAGCTAAATACACTGAAAATTCAAAGGAAATGCAAGCTTTTGCTCACAGATTTCCGTGTGTTACACTGGGGCTTTTGTTACCATCAAAAAATGGTGTGATGCCACAGTAGAAAACTGCTAAAAACTAAGAAAGAAATCCCACCTTTCCCTGCAATATATTGTTTCTAAGCATTGTATATCTGACAGCAAATATCAGTCTGTATATGAATGTATGTGAATGAAAATGCATAATTTATAAAAAATAATTTTTCCTTTATTTACTTACTGAGCAATAATTTTGTTCTTTTTTCTTTTCTCATGTTCTCCCTTCCACTGACTCTCTCCCCCCCCATCCTTTTATTATAATGAGCAATATATAAGATCTCTCACTGCTGGGGAGTGTTAACACACCGATGCCTCTTCCTCCTGGGCAGACCACGGTGGCACCTGCAATAACTGACACCAGCTCCTCAGCACAGAGAAAGTGCTCGAGGTAAATCTGCTGGAATGACAAAGAAGAGATGGGGAGATGTTCCGCTTTAATATCCGCTCCATCTTTCTTATCTATATTAGAAATGTCTGTCAATAATGGTGTCTGAGTAGAGCTGAAATTATGAAGCACCTTCTAGATTCCTTTATCTCCCGAAGCAACATTAATACTTATAAGTATTAAAGGATGCTGGGTGAAGGAAGGACCATCATTTGTCTGAGCTGGTGTGTTTGTTTAGGAAATATGCCTTTTAATTTCTTAATGTTGTTTGAAATGCCTTCTCTACTCTAAGAAAATATCCACTTTTGTTGTTCTTTGTGAAACAGAAGCTGAAAATTGCAAGCTTACTCACAAAAGCTCTGATTTGAATATGCTAATGTTAATTTCAGCATTCAGTTGTTGAATTTTCATGTAAGGTTATTTTTTGTAGTGTGCACATTTAATATTTGTATGTCCATTATTCTCCATGCTTATCTGATCGGCAGGCACTGAGTAAATATTGTCTTTGAGTTGATCTACAGAAGTCAAAAAACCCACAGTAAAATGGAACTCTTCTTCCTAAATATGGAACTCCTTTTTCCTCTACTTTTTTCTGGAAATTCCTGGAAACTACTTTCACACATGAGGGCCTTATGAATTTTTGGGGAGTTTGCTACTTTCCATCTAAGTACCACAAATCACAGCAACTTCTGACATGGAATCTGGTGGAAGTAATGATATGTGTGAATAAATTCCTCTCCCCTTGTAGCTCTGCTTGTTTTGAATGCAAATGGTGCAAGTAAGCATTACCTCCTTCAGCAGGAAATGGTGATCAGTGGAACATTTAAAAATAAATTTCTGAGTAATAAAACTGTGACAATAGGAAAAATTTCATGCCTTATCTTACAGAACATCAGCAGGGGAGGGAAAATGGGTGAAAAGCTTAACTAGAAGTTGCTGAAAACAAGATCCGATGTCTTTAAAATGTACTTTCTGATGTTCTAACCCAACGCAGAAGGTGAAATGTGCTGAGACATGTGCTGTGGGTGTGAGGTACATGGAAACCTGGTAAAACATCTCCCTTTTGCAAAGAGAAATCTATCCATTAGCTACCTACCATAGTGCTGACTTCACTGAGGCTGCAATGTATGAAATTTTGCAAATAATTGGTATATCAGTAGTGCTTAGTCTTTTTAGCAGCCCAGTGGCTTCACAGCTGCCCGTTCTAAAACCCACAACCTTTTTCATATCCTATCTGTGAAATGAACCTGCAGCTAAGCAGGAATTTCTTGTATTACTGCATCAGCATGGGCACCTCTGCAACAAATTAGGGAAACTCATACTGCAGGTAGGCAAGGGAGAGTTACAGAGCTCTTTATGGATTTCAGTTGGGTAAATAAGTAGAAATTGTCTGTAGTTGCTCTATTTCCCTCAAGGAAAGGAGTAAAACTGCTTGCAAAAATGCACTGATATTGTGTGGGTACTAAATTTTCCTGACTATAACTTCTCCTGTTTTGTGGTTTGCTGAACTATGAGTCTTTCTTTTATTTCTGAAAGTCTTCCAAAGTAGAACACACAAGGGGAAAGTAAATCATGTATGAATGCAGAATAATTTCTTTAAGTCAGTGAAGGTATTCTGCTGAAACACTGGCAGAAGGAGGAAAACTGGCCCTGAAGACTGTCAGCCCCTAAGGCCAGGGATGGTTTTGTCATGTGAGATGGACTAAGGCAAGGATACTGGGAATGCTCCCGGAATGCTACACTGGGAAAGTCCCCTTAGAATATCCTACAATTAACAAAAATCTGAAACTGTAAATATTGTGGATTAGTTGGTCCCTTTTTTCCTCTGGATTATTGTTCAGCTATAAAGTCCTTTTAACAAACTAAAATAAAGCAAAAAACTCTTTGCCATACCAGAAGCAATTTTCCCTTTTCCATCTAGCTCCATTCTTTCTATTGCTTAGAGACAAGAGAATTTCCAGTTTCTTCTTCACAGTTCTGACACATGTGCTGGCAATCCTGAAGTTGGCCAATACTGAACTGTGGACTTACAGCCGTGGGATTTTTTGCAGAGAAAAATAATTCTACTGATGGGCACTCTCACTTATAAATCACTCATTGGCATATTAGAAGGAAAATTGCAGCTTTGCTTACGTGAAAGTAAAAATTCCTCACAGAAATGGTATAGCTTTGTTACTAATTTAAGGGTCTTACCATTATTTGTTATCTCTATTTGACTTTACTGCTCTGGGGTTCAGCCTGAACCAGACAGTGACATACTTCAAGACACCCATAGCTCAGAAATCCTCATTAGGAGGTGGCCATGAGATTTCCAGCTGATTTTAGCAGAAGAATATGCTTAAGTACTTAGCTCAGCAGCAAGGGTTGCATGGTAGGAGCTGTGGTTTAATGTAGAAGAAGCAGAAATTGCTCCTGGGACTAGAATCTGAGGTAGCCTTGGGCAAAATTAGCAGCAAGTTTGACAAATAGATGGGTTTATCCAACAAATACATGCTCCCCTTGGGACAAGGGGCAAGAGGAGGAAAGAATCATTTACTGGATCTTAGAGTTTTCCTCCCATGTTTGTAAAGTCACTTTACATTGTTTCAGTGGTGCTAATGAATGCATCCCTTGTCCTTTGCAGTCACCTTCCCTGATTGAACTGTGGAGTTTGTATGTGTATATATAAATACCAAAGAAAGCTGAACCTTTGCTTCTCTTTCTGTGATATCTGAGATGCTCCAGTCCAACATTCTTTTCTGTATTCCTATTTTGCTTTGCAAATGCAAAGTGCCATTTTTTTTAAAAATTATGAACCATATTACAGTAAGCTTTCTTAGCCTGGACCTCTGTTTATCTACTTTGCTGCTTGCAATCATGCCCTTTGAACAATCCTTTGTAAACCTATTGCCAGCTGGTAACTCATGCTGACTGCCCATCTCCACCAAGTGGTCCAGTGCAGTTGTTGTCTTGCAGAGTATCTTTTAAAATAAGGCAGTGAAAGGATGTCAGGATTTCTTCCTGACCCAGCTGACTTAGACTCAAGGTGATGTATCTTTCCTGCATTATTTTAATTGCTTTGGATAGAAGCAATTTCACTGAAATCAGTGGTGCAGATGATTGCAGGGCAACTAGAACGGTGCTCAGGTCAAAGGCAGGCATACAGTTTTGGAAAAGAAGGAGAATATTCCTTACCACAGCACCACCCAAAACAAGCTGCAGAGCTGAGAGCTGCATCTGTCTGAAGTAGGACATGGATGGATCCAATCCGCACCCTCTTGTTATTCATTCACTTCGGAGAGTTTTGTCTTTAATCAGTGCTGCTCTTAAAAATAGTGTATCCTGGTCAATGTAACTGGCAGTAAGAGTTGAAAACTCTTCAGAAATAAATTCTGAGTGCTTTCTTTATTATTTAAGGATAATTTGCAGAGATGGTGAAAATTGCGTGTGTTTGAACTGGCTGATTTTCTGCTTGGTTGCATCCTGAAGCAGAGTTAACCTTTTTTCTCTCAAATTGTCTGCAAAGCTCAAGGAATCATCAGATCTCCCTGTGGCCTTTACTTTCCTGCTACATTTTTTTAATAGGGGTCTGTTTCTAGTCCTACTGTTTCCCCAAAGGTGAATGTCCTGAAATACAGGGAGTTTGAAATTAGTGCCATGATTTGAACAAATATATGATGTATCTCTGCCGTTATGCTTAATTAACTTGGGACATTCTAGGTTTTCTCTCCAAGCATCAGTCTTCCTTTCTCCCATGGATACTGTGAAGTCCTGCAGTGAACCTTGTTGTTATGACCTAATTTTTCTACAAACTGAGAGATTTAATTTGTTCAGGTGCCAGGCAAAAGGAACACAAAAGCGGAATTCTTCTGACTATTCTAATTTAGTTGCCCGAGATTTGAAAAAAAAAAAAAAAAAAAATCAATAGGGGAATTATCTTGCTGTCTCTGGATTGTAACTTAAAAATTAAAACATAATTAAAAGGATGACATGAGTCTATTCAGGAAAACTATGGCTTTTTCTGTGGGTCCACCCTAGAACTTATGTCCTGCTGAGATGAGATAGTGGAGCTGGGATTGAGTGCTCTGCCTAGAGAAACCCTCTGGTTTTGAAAGTGTGCTGTCACTGTTTATTTCCAAAATTATTGAATATCTCTTAAAAATAATATTAATTCCTAACTGCATTTTCAGATGATTTTGATATTTTGTCAATCTACCCTTTTTAGGTTCATTATTATCAACACTTACCATCAGGTACTGTCTTCAGAGAAGCCAGCGAGATCCAACAAACCTCTCAGGAAGTTAACAGTAATTATATAGACATGCCTTATATACATACATACAACTATATATGCCCATCATACAAGTAATACTGCTGTCTACAAAGCCTTGTGTCATCTGAGTAAATCTGAGGAACTTCTCACTGGAATTGTGTTGGCAAGTACAATTAATATATGACAAAATACAGAGACTGGTGGATGATTCATTCATTGGCAGTGGGGGAATTTCATATTTAACATCTTAATTCTTCCCTGATGAACTGTGAACATCCTTAATGAATACTGTCCACTTGAATCCATTTTGACTTAATATTTTAACACTACCTTTCTCACTGTTACATTTTCTGCTAAGAATTCTGTCACAAGAATGCCCTTACCAGACCTGACAGAATGCAAATGTAGAGACAAAATATAAATTCCTGCACATCTGCTCAAGTGACAAATAATTAGCAGTTCATTATCTGACCAATGCTTTATCACTTGCATGGTTTTTGAATCATTCTTATTGTATTCCACTGTTATATTCAATCAAATAATGTACAAACTTAAGTCCACAGATCTACATAAATCTTGAAAGTATATCTGGAAACGACACCATTAGATACTTCCATATACATTGTGCAAGGTGGATTAAATGATAACTGTATGTCTAAAAACCCAAACAACTTCAGATAAAGCCAAGTGCAGTGAATGTACATTAATTGAAATATTTTTAAGTATTTAACTGAGAGATGAGGAAAATACAGAAAGAACAACTGCCTTGACTGAATCAGCTGTTGTCCCAAGAGGGACCATGGATTTTGAAAAATATGTTAAGGAAAATCCAAGACACTTTATTTCTAAAGCTCTCCATGAACTTTCTGTTCTAGTTTATTTTGAGGACCCCAAATGCATGACAGTGACATTATTTATTCCTTGGCAGGTTGCCCTACTGGCATGTTCCATCTCAACCCAGGCACTGCTGTTCAGTGAACAACAGCCATTCCTGACATTCTCAGCATTCCCTTGATAAAATGTTCATCTATGAAAATAATCTCTTTCATGCTACTTTTTTGCTCAATGCCCCCCCAGTTAATTGCTAACTATTAAAGTCTCTGCTGGTTCACATAAATGACAGCTTAAATGGCTTGGTGTAACACTTTCACGGGGTTCAAATAACTTACAAATTTATTTCCCTGTATTTTGTCTGGACAAGTCCATTCCTTTTCAGGGGGTCACCTTTGTTCAGATCAATGTGCTGACTAAGGGTTTCCACTGGGACTATTAGAGACTTGACTATTGTTACTTCCATTTTCCACTGAAAGACCTAAATGAGAAGTTTACACGTGTTCAGCTTGCTTTTGCTAGCAGAGAATAGGAACAAATTACCAGGGAATGAAATGGAGTATTTCAATTTCTGCTCCCTAGTGAAGATGTTGCCAAAATTGTATAATGCTGCAGTGCTTTCAAGGAAACCCGATTAGAGCTGGCCCTGCAAGAGGAGCTGGCAGCAGCACAGCTGAGCCCATGTGTTTGCAGAGCCTTTGTTGCTACACACATCATTATAAAGGGGCCAAACTTTGCCCTCTTATCTGCATCTACACCTCTCATAGGAACAGGGAAAGAAACTCATTTGTGAGCAGTGTTTGACCCTTGGAGAGCTACACACATCTGCTTCAGGCCGTTTTTCCACATAAAGACCACTTTTCAGTAAGATGATTTGATGTGTTTAATTTTAATGATCTGGCTAAAGTGTCTTTTTGAGGTCTTTATCAAGCTGCAACAATCATCAGCTGCTTAATAAATATTGGATTAAAGTTTGTAAAGGGAACAAACACATGTATCAGAAAGACAAAAATGAAAGGACGTTGCCAGATACCAAGCTTTTCTCTTTGCAAGGCACTACTGTGTTCTTGGGGCTGAAGGACATTTTCTAGTGATTCTGGAAATTGCAACAGCAATATTATTTTTGACAACAAAAAGGTGTAACAGGGACTGTAATTCTGCCAGTTTTCTGAACTTACACAGTGAAACCTCCACTGAATTGAACGCTGCTAGAAAAACCCACAGAAACAAAACCATTAGCCCCAAATACACATTAATAATAGTTGGAATTCAGCAGTAGTTTTGGGTATGTGCTGAAATGAAAAATCTGGGCTTTGAATTGGTAGGCATTTGATGTGCCAGGATATTAGTGGAATAAATGAATGCGTTGTAATGCAGGTTAACTTTTAAAAATTAACACAATAGAAGCAGACAAGATAACAAATAAATCTTATTTTTTTAAAACCTTGCCACATGCCAATATATTAGTTCATTACAAACAACTCAACATGGTTATTTTCCAGTGCACAATTAAAAAATCCCTCCAGTGGTAAGGAAATTCTTCTGGCACATAAGTGCCCCTCACAGTATCCTGTTGATTTTTGTATCCTTAAAATTCTGAATAGCCCAGCCCAGCTGGATTGCTGGCCTCAGTTTCCATCATACCGGACCTCTGTGGCTTTGGGTTTGCTTCCTCTCACTCTGCAGTGGCGCTGAGTCTTCTGTGGTCCCACTGCTCACACTGGGCCTGAGATTTGTCTGCCAGCCTTTGATATCTCAGTGCTCAGGAACTTGCAGCTCCCAGGAGCAGGACCAACTCTCCCAGACTGCCCAGTGAAATACAGCTTTTCCAAACTACTCAGCTAAGTCAGAGCAAACACTCAGACTTAAAAAAAATACCTCCAGGCTTTGATACTCCCCTTTGTGTAAGCTTTGAGTGATACATAACATGGTCCTAATAGGAAATTGCTGACTCCATCTCCACTGAGACTTCCAGTGATTTATCAGTTTCATAACCCCAGCCACAATTCATATGCTGTACAGCAAAGCTCCCTGAGCAGTATTCAACAGATTCATTTTTGCTTTCATCCTCATAGCCACCTCACATATTTGGTGTTCTTCCTTCCTATACGTGGTAAAAAAACCCTTCTTGCAAACAACTGAAGGCAACCTGAAGCTTTAAAGTTAATGATAAAATTTATGTATAATCTACAATACCTGGGATGATTTGTAGTATGACTGGATATTTTTTTCACCCATAGGATCAGATCCAACTCCCTGCACTTTGACGTTGTTTCTGCACATCCTCAGGTGCAAAGCTCAATATCCAGTCCATCATTCCTGACATGAATGTCACTTGTGTTTGTGTAACCGGGGTCGCTCTAGTTTGTAGGGACACATTTAGAGATGTGTGTATACACATGATCTACAACTTCCCAGGAGGTTTGATTTTTCCTCAAACAAATGTAAGAATTGTAAAGGGGATTATTAAATAAAGAATAGCTTGATTATCCATAAAAGAGAGTTCTAAGCATTTTGCTTTTCTACTGCTCTACTGAATATCAAGATACACAAACAATATTTGAATATATGCATTAGGATTTTCTCTAACACAAACTGATACTACCACAGCTGGGAGCTCTAAATTAGAAACATTTCAGTCATAACAGTTACACCTTATGTAAAATTATTTAATGCTGTGTTTGATGTTAGATATCAACAGGTAATATTGGCTCAACAAGTAGAACCACATCAGTGTTTCTAAAGATATTACCCTAATAGGACTATTCACATGTGTTCTGACAAATAGGAAACATGCCTTAACTGAAGAAAGATATAAAAATGTGTAGTTAAAATATTTCATTTTATTTCCTGATCAATAATCTTTATTTATCTACTCCTCTTGAATTTTTTATTTGTTTATAAAACCTAAATGAAAGCAACGGCCTTTTAATCTATCTATATATCTACAAATATATATATATGTATATCTCAAACATTTAGAAACTGTAAGCACTTCATATAAAACCTGAAATTACAGATAAAAAATATCTGTATAAAGCCTAACTGCACCATATTTAAAGTCTTTTAGTAAGTAGCAGATTTGCTTTTAAGCAGCTATAATGATATTTAAACAAGATGAAAAAAAGTCACAGGAGAAGCACCTGGAAGCCAGCGCTTGATACAATAAAAACTTTTGACATCTGCAGCCACATCTGCAGGTGCAGAGAACTTCTTTCAGTTCACTAACTAGTTTATTCAAAATGGAGAACCCCATTTAGATACTAAAAAGGCAGAAAAGATTTGAATACACTTCTACTATGAATAAATTCTAAGCATGCCAATTTTGCCTACTAATTCTAAAAGCCTGGGGAAGTTTTGGAAACAATTCAGTTGGAAGCTATTTCACGTTATCTATTCAAAATGAAACATTTTGTGAAAGTATCCAGTGAATTTAGTAGGGGCATATGTGCTTTGGAGAGTTAAGAAGCTGCACTCCTGTATTGTCATTTTTATCCAAAAGCCACTTCATTTAAATCACAGGTGATTCATTTGCCACCTCCTAGTAAGTAAAATACAATCGAGCCTTTGAACAAGTGATCTCCCTTTAGCAAAAAGGCTTCACATTTTGCACCACTTATATTCAGGTCAGTGTGCTTTAATCGTTGCTAGTCGAAAAGTCACCTCTAAAAATAAGCGGAGGGCAAATGCAAAATGAGAATCAAGTGCATCCATTTAAACGAATGAGCAAAAAACATGATTGAAAAAATGCATTAGGTTTATACTCCAAAGTAGAAACTAAACTAAAAAATTAATCTTCGTTTCAGCTGATGACTAATGTTAACATTTAAGGACAGTGCCAGACTTCTGTCACACACACTGGTTTCATAGCAACATGATAGATCATTCCAGGGAAGTACCACACACTTAGTGCAGCACCTCTGCTCTGGGATCAAGACTTTGGGAGATGAGGAGACCTCCAAATCTTCCTTTTGGTTCTGTTTGCCTTCTGTGCGTTCCATTGGTATCCCAATTTGCTGGTGCAGACTTTGGGTACTCAGCCCAAACCAGTCACTTCCACCTTGCCTGATTACCTTGTACTGGTCACTGGCCACAGCTTCACCGTGGTTCATCCACCCTCCTTATCTACTTTAGAGACACAATTAAAGTTTAACATTTATTTATATTTAACAGGAATGAGAAACAAGTAGTTTTAAGGAAAGCAGCCCTCCTTGTTTTAAGGAAAGTAATTACAATTACTATGCAGTGATAATACTGTACATCTCTGACCCAGATCCCACCCAGGACTAGGAAACCATGAGAGCACACCAAGTAAAGATAATGATAATAAAAAAAAAGGTTTTTTACATCTGTTTGGAGTTGAAATGGATTTTGCACATTTCACTGCTTGAGATGTATATTTGTCTAGTTTTCCTTTGTGAGAACCCATGGAAACCAGAACATTATTCAGATCCAAACTTGTTTGGTTGTCTCCAGGCTTGAATATTATAACCTCTCTATTGTTAAAAGCCAGACACATGGTAATATATGGTTTTATTTTCATATACTTATTTTCAAAATGCATTTTCTGTGGTAGTTGTATTTTTGAAGAATAAAAGAAACTCTGGAGGACATACAATTCTACTGTATGTCAGTAGACTACTACTGTAGCCAATATTGTAACAGCAATATTTACTGGAGTAACCATAATTTTGTGTTTCTTTGATCTGATCCTAAGACAGGTTAGATCATTCTGAGGACCAATACCTCTCACTGTGCTCCTTGCTTTCCTGGGGAGCTGAGGAAGAACATTTGAATACTGAACTGTTGTAGACTTATCAAGAGTTGTACTTATTGAAATGTCTGCAAACAAATAATTTTCTAATATTCATTCCGTTAAGCTGAATATTCTTCATATACAGCAGATCCTAAGTGGGAAATCAAGGCTTTGTTTTTTTTCTGTTTTGTAGCAGAAAGGAGTTGCATGGATTTCAGGTATCTATATGTCTTAAAGTATAATTTATATGAATCAGTGGCAATTAAACATTGAATGCCTTAATGAAACTTCTGAAAGATCCTAATCACTGTTTCAGGCTCTTCAATCCTATGAGATTCCATTCTGCAGTACTTAACTAGTTGAGGTGCTTCACCCGTTTAAACACCATCACTGAGTTTGTAGCCTGGCTGCAAGAATCACAACCACACTTTCACTGTAGCATTTGGCACATGCAGGGATATAAATTACACATTCCCAGGGAAATACCAAGAGCAATCAAAGGGCAGACGTGGTGTGTTTGCACTTGGCAAGGAAAACCACCCTTGGAACAATCCCTTCCAATCAGTGGCCAAACATTGACAATTGGTGGTATACAGTATTGATCCCAGCTATTAAAACATGACCACATAAGTCAAGATTAATTCTTGATGATTTAATGAATCATTTCTTATCAATGATTTGTTGAATCATGCTTTCTATATTAATAGGCTACTGGGTGAAACTAAAACCAGGGTTCACAGAAATCCTACAAGTGTAAAACTGTTTAGCATTAATAAGCTTATTTCACTAATAAAAAATTTATTTGACCTAGTAACAAAGACAATAGATTACAAGCTGGCAAGGCAATTTTCTCTTTGCCTACACTTGTATTGTGTCTTCCAGATGGACACAACAGGAATACAAAAATAGAATGATATGATTTAAATTGAAGAGTCTGATTATGAAAAGAGAACCAACGTGCAAAAATGGGGAGTGCCAGGTAAAGAATTAGAGGCAAAAGAGTAAAAGAAGTGAAGGAACCATCTGAGAAATTAGACTATTCAATAACTTTCCTAGTTATTTGAATCACATAAAATCTGTGTCATCACTTGAAAAATAATTCTGCATTGTGGAGTGCGGGGAAATGTACAGAATGACCCACTACATCCTCTGCGTCTAATGTTTATTACACAGAGATTGAAACTGATGTTTTATGGAAACAAACAGGTGTTCCCAAGCACTGCATTAGCATAAGAATATCTATATAATGACAGCATTAAACAGTGAGTCACTTAAAAGCAGGGATGAATTAGTGTCAAGTTTATATGACCTTGTGTCTAAATGATTGCTTCAACAAATATAGCACTTTCAATGAAAATGGTAAATGTTAAATGATCCTCCAAGGTCTAATAATTACATAAAAATGAGTTGACACTAGTGACATCCTTAGATTAAAGCTGAGTTATGCTTACTTTAGGACAAATTCTCTTTGCCTTTGTCACCCAAATTAGAGAAAAGCAAATAAATCCTTCATTAGAAATGCTGTGTTGTGATCCTTCTCAGCTGTGAGAGATAGCAGCAGTTTATGAGATTTTCCGAATAAACAAGGTACCCTGAGCAGAGTATTTCAATGAACAAGTCAACTTTGAGCATTAAATCAAATAACAGGCAATGTTTCTATCAGGAATCTTTCTTTGCTTGTTCACCTGCACAGTATTACACCTACACTATCATACAAAATCTTAAGTACGAGACAGCTGTTTATGTTAGTGAAGAGCAGAGGGTTTCATCTATTCAGGAAACCTAAACAGCATAAGAAACCTTACTTCTGCACCACTGGTTTGACTATTTTTATATGTTTAATTTGTACATTTGTTTGAAATGTCTCATACAGAAATTATATTAAATTTTCTCCAGAAAGACTTCAAGTAATTAGCTTGAGCAGTGCTACTTGTGGGTATTTTGAGATCTAACAAAAACTTTTGACTACATACTTTGGGGTTTTGTTTGTGGAATCCAACTCATTGGTACCTTGAATGCAACCTCACAGCTATAGACTCACTTGTATTCACATCTGGCATCTGGTGTTGAAACATTTCTAAATGATCAACTAAACCCAAAATTTCTGCACTAGTCTTGTCTATTGGTGTCACTTGGGTCACATATTCTACAGTTTTGAGGATGAGGAAGTCTGAATGGGACATTGGGGCACTCGATACCATGCTGTGAATGGCCTAATGTGTGAAAAGTGGAATGTTTTTCCTTCTATGCAAATCAAAACTGAGACGGAAAGAATCCAAAACACCCTTTGTAAGCAGCACATTGTTGTCTTATCTCTGCACAGCTGTACCTGAGCTTTCCCTCAGTACAATAGCACGATCCCAGGTAAAGATGGACTGCAGCTCCACACCCGACTGGGAAGGCACATGTGACCAATATTGTGCCAAGAAGGAAACAGTTCCAAGTAACAGAACATAAGAAAATAGGCTTATTTTTCTGTTAGATTACAGTAGTCGTTTTGCCTTGAGAAATGTATCAGTCTGCAAGCTCAAAAAAGATCATTTGTATTATCTAAGTGCTGGATTTTGTTCACTTCTCATCGGCAGCTTATTCCAAGTGTTCATTGGATCAAGACACATTCTATTTACTGCAACAGAATACAGAAATGGCTGAAACTGTGCTTGTTCTGAAACCAGACTGCATTTCAGCTTAGTGAACAGCCATATCTTGACATGAGCAAGTGCAGGCACAAAGCAGCTTTTCAATTTCCATTTGCCAGGCTACACGCTTCCCTCTTGACCTGCATCATCTCTTCTGTGAACAAAGGCACATTTTACTTAACATGCCCAGGCATGGAAATGAAATTGTTCACAATTTCTAAAGGCTAAATAACATTTATGTTTCCTTCTTGGTGTTGTTGCCTCCCATTGCTAAACTCCTGCTGGTGCAATAGATTTTTTGGGGATTGGAAAAGTGAAGAAGGTCAACTAAATTATGGGCAAGGTAAATTGCATGAAGTTGTCTCCTTTGTAAATGAGAGACTGAAAAGATTAACCTGTGAAACCTGGCTTCTGAAAACTGATTCTGTGACCAGTTTCACTTTTGGTTGGCAATTGGTGGGATCAAAGCCAAAGCTGACCTGATGGGAAACTTGGTCTTTCTCCTACAATAACAACACACTATGAAATCATTTAAAGAACTTGTATATATTTAACAGGGCCAAGGAATGGCTCCTGCAGCTGAAGATCAACCATGCTTAATAGCTATTATTGTCTGGTGTTTTTTTCTATCATAACTTTTCAGAGGAAGAGGTGGGGAGTGAATTGCCAGTGATTGTTTTTGCGTATACAAAGAATTTTGGAGAAAGAGTGTCTGAAAAAGCAACAGCTCAGTGCCACTTATTTTCCCTCTGTATAATGAGATGTTCAAGAGCTGGTTCTGAGATGAATATTTTCGTTAAACAAGGGGGATAGGTAACAATATGGGACTCCTTAAGTTAAATGAACTTCTGTATGCTTGTCCTTATTTCTTCAGTGAAGACATATCAAGGCTCTGCTTTCCAGTTTTCCTGCTTTCCATCAACTTGAATGAAAGCCTACATCACATGGAGAGCTTCAAGGAATGGCCACGAACCAAAGGTTCATGTCTTCAGATGACACAGGTGTTCTTGAAATTCCTACCACCTTCATGGGCAGTCGTGGGTGGAAGTGTTAGCAGCTCACACCGTGCTCACTCCTTTGTGCTCAGGAGTTACTACGCTCATTGCTGCTACCAAGGGGGATACTTGGGGAGAAGAGAGGATGTTTTGCCCTTGGTGGTTATAACAACAGGTGTGACAATCCCTCTGTGGGGTTTCGCGAGGAGAGGGGACACAAGAGGACACCACAGTGTCCTGTGAGGATGCCCCATGGCCCTGTGAGGAGGCTGCAGGCACACCATGCCGGAGAGCAGCCTTGGGGCTCTGCCTTCTGCCCTGCCATGGCCCCATCCCCTGTCCCATTGTTGGGAAGTAGGTGGACTCATCTCCACTGCCATGTCCCAGCTGCTGCTGCTCTGTCCTTGCTATAGAGCACCATAAGTGGCACCCTGGCACCCACAGCCCATGGCTGGGAACAGCCAGGACAGACACCCTGAGGGGCTGAGGGAGGTGGGGACTGACAGAGCCCCAGGACTGAGGGCAGCCCCAGGAGGGACTGGGTTGGGCTGATCTGGGCTAGGCTGGGCTGGGCAGGGAGGGGTTATTAATTAGTGCCCTTGAGAGGCCCACAGCTCTTGGTGTGGTTTTGGCAGTGGGGAGTTTGTGGGACTCTGAGGTGAGGTAAGACCAACCCAAGCTGCCTTAGTTGTTGTAGCAGAAGGATTTTCCAGTTAGTTTTTGTAAAGCTGAGGCTGATACTGACTAAATCCCAAAGACACCAGTTGAAATACTGTTGTTAGAAATAAGTCTTTGTCTTTTCTCTGCTTGTGTTTCCTGGTCCGCTGTCTGTTTGCCCCCAGGTGTTATGTGTTGTGTGGGTGTGCAGAGCCCGGATTGCAGCGGCAGCTTTCCAGTCTTGATGCACTGTGATCATTATGAATTGATGCCTAAATCATCTTCAGAAGAAATCTAGACTTTTTCTGTTGGTGTAGATCACTTTTACAATTCTGTAGTGTAAATAATTTACCCATGCATTCCGGTTCTCTTTTACCAAAACAGTAGGGAACAAATTTTGTGTGCAAGACATGTGAGGAGCCCTGTCTCCATTCTCAGTAGATTTCACTGGTGTGTTCAAAGGACCATTATTTGTCATTTTAAGAGAAGGTGATTAGTTTTATTAACGTTGTAGATGAAGCTTCTTGGGGTTTTGTCCTTGAGGTGACTTTTAATTGCTCTGCTCTGGAGTTGGCAAGTTTGGGAAGCCACCAGCACCGCCTTTTTTTTTTTTCTTTCTCTTTCTTTTTTTTTTTTTTTTAAGGTATCTATCTTAAGAATAAGTTAACAAGTTGGTTATGTGTCTGCATCTCTTTAAGGACACAATTGTGTTTGAAACCACAACGGTATATCAGCACATAATTTAATGCAATTGCTGGCCCTATGTTGGAGAGAAAATAAGTTCAGTGTGTGGGATTGCCTTATCTATTGCAATAATATTATTTCAGGCATTTATTAACTTTCAGACTGGCAGGGGCCAGCACAAATTATGTGTTGAAGTTGCTGTGTTCAGATAAGTGTGCAGCTGAGTTGAAAATCTGGTTTATGAGGAAAGGGAGAAATTATCAGGAAAAAGAGTACCTATTTCAAAAGTTACTATTTTAGGAGTTAATGCAGCATCCCATGCCATGCTATGGAAGGCAATCAAGAACACTATGCCTAGAGCTGACACTGGTCTGTGTGAGTTGTTTCTCCTGTGACCAGCTTAGCCAGTGCATTGCTTCACCTGGGCAGCTCAGTTACAGTGAGAAGTGTGGTGGTCTGAATTTTTGGAAACAAAGTAACTTTATTTACAGATAGTTTTTCATATTTTTTTAACAATTGGGAGCACTGGGGTGTGATTATTGAATCTGCCTGGAACATCTGCTGGGCAATTTTGTTTTAATACAGCCTGTAGATGCTCTTAAATGAAAACTTATAGATTATACAATATAAACCTGAATCTACTGTTGGTGTTGTGACTTGTTATTACAGTCCAATTAAAGTAAGCACAACTGTAAGGGATAGTGGTGATCCTATCCTCAGTAATTGGACTGGCAATGCCAGGGATTTAGAAAAATGAAAAGGACAAGTTTTTTTACTTACTTTGCTACACTGTTGCTATTTCTTAATTTTCAAGGCTTCTTTCAAGACCACTGCTCTCCCTCATAGATGCAAGATACCTATTTGTCTTTTTAAAACCAATAAAAATATCAGCTCAGCTTTGCAGAAAATACTGAACTGGAGCCAAAATGGCAGCTAGCATGATACAGGATTATTCTTGGAAGCATTATTTATGCTCAGCATGAAAGACTGAAACCCACAGAATTTTACAGACATGCAGATAGGCTTTGTATCAGAGCAAGACACTTAAGAAATTAAAATACTTTATTGGTTACTTCAAAATTAACTGAGAATTCAGATTCCAAACAACATAAATACCCTTTCAATATACGGTAGTGAATCCAGTATTAGGAGCAAAGTGATAATGCTTGAGAAACAGAAATCCCTCTTAGTCTGGGACTGGAACCTTGCAAATGCTTATCTGTGCAATTAAGTTTAAGTATTTGCTGGAAAAGTAAAAAGTGAGAAGCTTAAACTTCAGGTGCCTACATTTTACTGTTGTTTAAACAAATTTCTTCATTTATAGTTAAGACTAAGGAAAAACCAATCAACTGAAAGATGGAAAACACTCAAACTATTAGTTTTTTTCCTCCCCCCCACCCCTCTCCAGCTATGACAGATATGTAATTCTCTACATGGAAACTAGGAAGAGGATTTTGCTGGTAAGTACATTAAACTTTTGTTCCTTGCTGCTTGAACCTGTGTAACGAGGAAGAAGGAGGAAGGGAGTGAAGCACACTGAAGGACTTGAGCTACACTGAAGTGCTGTAAACAATCCTTATTTGCTGCCAGCCATTATGAAATGGCACGGATCAATTCAATTCAGTAAGAACTTTGCTTTTTGTGAGGAGTAATCTTGATTACAACTAACTCTAAAGGTCTGCCAGCTATTACAAGAGCGCCTATGCCAACGCCACAGGGTATCTCCAGAAGTTTTCAGTTTTGTTGGCCTGTAAAGTGGAATGAACTCATCCATGACCAACTGTAATGCTGCTGATGACCAGACAGCTGGTCGTTCAGTTTTTTCCCCTCTATGTTTTTATTTCTATCCCAGCAGTCACCAAGGAAATTGGGTAGAAGCAGATAATATGGCATAGTAGCTGAAAGCTTAGAATCCATTCTTAGCACACAGTCCTTATAAATACCTAATATAAATGATTATTTTTTCACAATAGTGACAGACACAGATTGTATTCAGATGTACAAAAGTTTGAATTTTTAGTGCAGAGCTGTCACTGTAAATCATGCTGCTGGTCAGTCATGTATCCAGCAATGAACAGGAACTACAGTTTGGATTTTTTGCCCACAAACTCTGTGGAGTAGTTACACTGTGAATATTCTCAATTCCCAGTCTTTCAGCATCTGAGAAACGAACTCAGAGTTTTATAGAAGCAACAGGGATTGAACTTTGCTATCGCAGAAGGCTTCAGGAGCAAAAGTGTTCTTTTGTATCTGTAGCAAAATTAAGTTATTGGTGAAGAGTGTGCCAAGATGAATGTACTCAAAGTGATGTTTGGGGTGTCCAGGGGCTCCAGGGCTGTGCCTGTCCATTTTCTCATCTTTTGATAGTTCTGCAGTGAGCAATCGGCTGTCAGCACATCCTTGTGTGAAATAAAATAAAAACCATAATCTCTTTGAAACTTGGCTTTGGTTTTAATCAGATAAAAAGGTGAAAATGAAGGAAAACAGAATAAAGTTAGTTATCCTTGAAAGGTTATAAACAAAACTCTAGGGAAGGACTTGCCTTTCTTCTCCTGAAAAACATCTTGTAGCAAGCATGTGACTTGGAGTGGAGGAGATTGGGAAATATCTCTATCTGACTGTTGATAAAGTCTTTTTTTTTATTCTCTTCTGTTGCCTCTATGAGGCCAAATATCATAATTTTTTTTTTTTGGTGGAGATGTTTTTTTTTCCTCGAGTTTGGAGCGCAGTTTCCCATTTTTTTGCCCAGTGTGTGAGGCATTTCCAGGTCGAATCCTCTAGATGGTGCCACAGCCCCAGCACACGGAGGTGACTCAACGTTAGTTTTGTGTCTCACTTGCTAAAATCCCACGTCATCCAGGTACAGTATGAAAGGCTTAATGACTTGAACAACGATACATTTTGTAGGTTTAAGCAGCGAGGAATCAGCATAGGTGGATGACTTATCCTCAGCTAAGTAAGAATAGTCTTTTGTTATGTTTGGAGGGTTTTTTTAATAAATACAGAAACCTTCCAAGGACTGTTGTGTGGCCAAGTTGCCCCCTCCTCTCTGGAGGCCTTACCTTGAGTGCTGCCAAGGGCAGGGGTGACCAGCTGTTGCCTGTGGTGCTGGTTAAGTGACACCAGCGAACCTCCTAAAGCTCCCAGCAGACGTTTCTGCTTTTCTATGCTAATGGGAGCTTCACAAACCATTTTCTCTTCCTTCCAAGAGCAGATGTAAGTACATGAAAATCGCTTTTGTGTATCAAGAGCAAATTGATGATAGTGTTGGTTCAGTTGTAAGGCAGAAGCTGTAGAGGCACTCACTCTATTTGGTAATTGCAGGAAGCTTATACAGAGCTTCATCAAAACTAATTTTTTATGATCTGTTTTTTCTTGCGAAATCTGAATTGTGAGCACATTATTACCTGGGCTTTTAAGCCATCCACTCAGAGGCTTTTAGGCTGGTGTGTGAATCTGCTTCAATCCTTTTGCCTTTTCACCCCTAAAGTAGCCACTCCCTTGCCGCCCTGGTTCAGTGGGTAAAGTTTAGTGAGAGCAGGCATGCTAGCTCATCAGTTCTATTCCTGAGCTTTTGGTGGCCTAATATGAAGCTTTGTGTGGTCTGCTGTGAATGTACAGCACAAGAGTTGTGCATCCAGGGGAGGATGCTGGGCCATATGTGCCGAAGTTCCACAGTCCTGTTTTGACAGGAAATACCCACTGAAGCAGGAAAGGTTTTGAGAGTGACTCTGCTGATGCCTGAATCATATTGAGATTAGGAGTTGTTGCTGACAGCAAGGGCTGTGTTTGTGATTAACTTGTATGGAAACACTGGGCACCAGAAATGTGGAAACAGAGATGTAATCGGGGAAAGGCACCAACTCTCCAGCCTCAGTTATAACTGAGCCTTATGTTTAGCTCAGGGGAATAGACTGTGTCCTTTGTAAGGACAAGAAAGGACTTGACCATCTTTGTAAGACATCTGTCTGTAAAAGGTGTTATCAGGCAATAATGAAGAAATAATCTGAGCCACGGGACTGCATTTTAAAATTTCATTTCACTTGGATAATTTCAGTCTTTCTGATGTACACTGACGCCCTGTGTTTTAGATTCTTTGCAAGTCTGGAAAAATTCAGTCAGAATCTTCCACATGAAATATTTAAGGTGCTCTTTGTGCTTCTATTTTATGAGATGCAATACTGGTGTCCTCTTCACTTGACACTATTAAAATATCTGTAATATTCTTCACAGAGGGTTTACTTACTGGCCAGATTTGATTTTGGGTAGCAGCAGTCTGTACAAAGGTCAGCTATAGTTTCTATTAGATGCTGCAGTGGTGATTCTGAAGTGATGAGTGACAGCAGCTAAAGTTCAGTTTTTTACTTCCTGTCTTAGATCTATTTGATGATATTTGCCCTCTTTAAAGTACAGCTGTCTTTCTCTCCAAAAGGAGTGGCCAAAGCCCAGCTATAAATTAATCTGGCTACTGCTGCAAATGACAATAAAAAATGTTTATCTATAAATACATCAGCAACAAAAGGAGAATCTCCTTCCTTTATTGGATGAGGGGGAAACACAGTGATAAATGATAAGGAGAAGGCTGAAGTACCTAAAGCCTTCTTTACCTCAGTCTTTACTGGTAAGACCAGTTGTTTTCCAGGACCCCAGCCTTGGGGAGCAGAATGGAGCCCCCCTAATTCAAAGGGAAATGGTCAGTGACCTCTTGCAGCATGTAGGTACTGTGGGGCTGGATGGGATTCCCCCCAGGGATGCTGAGGAAGCTGATGGAAGAACTCATTGAGTCACTGTCAATCATTTATCAGCAATCCTGGGTAACTGAGGAGGTCCCAGGTGACAGAGGTTGGCAAATGTGATGTCCATCTGCAAGGATGGGCAGGAAGAAGGATTCAGGAAATTCAGGCCTGTCAAGCTGCCCACAGTGCTGGGGAAGCTCATGGAGCAGCTCATCCCAAGTGCCATCACACAGCAGGTACAGGACAACCAGGGGATCAGACCTGGCCAGCACAGGTTTAGGACATGTCCTGCTTGACAGCTGATCCCCTTCTGTGACAGAGTGACCTGCTGAGGGGGTGAGGGAAAGGCTGTGGATGTGTCTATCTGGACTTTAGTAAAGCCTTTGGCATCATTCCCACAGCATTCTCCTGAGAAACTGGATGTTCATGGCTTGGACAGGTGCATCCTTTGCTGGGTGAAATACAGGCTGGATGGCCAGGCCCAGAGAGTGGTGGTGAATTGGGGCCAGTTTGGTTCAACGTCTGTATGAATCATGTGGACAAAAGAATCAAGTGCACCCTCATCCAGTTTGCAGAGCGACACTGAGCTGGGTGGGAGTGCTGATCTGCTGGAGGGCAGGCAGGCTCTGCAGAAGGATCTGGGCAGGCTGGATGGATGGGCTGAGGCCAATGACAGCAGGTTCAGCAAACTGAAGCTGTGGGTCCTGCCCTTAGGTCACAACAACCCCCTGCAGTGCTACAGGCTGGGGACAGAGTGGCTGCAAAGTGGGCCAGTGGAAAAAATTCTGAAATAAGTTCATGACCATAGGATCTGTAAAGTTTGCCAATGTACTTTTCATATTGCTGAGTCAATTCAGTTCGTAAGAACCAAAGACAAAACCACAGGTTTCTGTGACCTATTCTGGGTATAAGTGTGCATAAGCACTTTCAAAAGTTCAACAAAGATAGCCAGAACTTAGTTCCCTGTCAACCACCAGATAAAGTAAAAATGCTGGTTTTAATACCTTGTGTATCTTTAGTATAGTGGCTAACCTTGGGATCCTATAGGTGCTGATAGGAGGTGGGATGAGGCACTTAAGAACAACCTTTTTCCCCTCTCTGTGGTGTCCAAATGTGAAATACAGTATTAGACTGCCCTGGCTGGCTGTAGCTGTCATCTTGGGAATGAGGACTGATGCAGATGGACTCTTGGCAATTTGTGTCTTTATATGTAGTCATTAAAAGCCTGCACTACATGGGACGGGAAGCAAGAGAATTAGAATGAAACTTATTATTGGCATTTTCTGGATGAGAATTGTACACACTTGAGTGTTCTCTATCACACTTGATGAAAGAAATTAAACTACTGTCCAAAAATGTAAACTGTAGTTTGATGATGCAACATTCTCTTTTATTATTTCTTTACCTCAGTTTGGTTAGAAGTATGAGTTCCAAAATATCAAAAAGAGTCAGTATTTGTCATCCAAAGGAGTCTGAAAACACCACAGCAAAGGTACACACATAATTAGATATCATGAGATTTCTTCATCACTACCAATACCACCTCTAGGGTAAGACTGCTTGGAGCAATTTTGCTATTTGGAGTCTCTGGAGTATAAAGAAAGTTTACAAAGTCAATTGTGAGAGTTCCTGGGACCATTGCTCATAGAACAGTGATGAGGAAAGTAATTAAAACAGAGTATGAGGCAGAATAGATTTTAATTTTCCATTTGCATTTTTCCAGAAAAATCACAGTTCCTGGTTTAAAAAAAAAAGAAAAAGAATGCAGTTGTAGAATTTATTTTACATCAATAATCTGTTTGGACAACATGCCACTCTCTAAATGATGCCCCTTTGTGTGGCAGTGGAATGCTGTAACCAGTAACTCCCAGACCAGGTCACCAAGCCAAAAGAAGAGTAGCTCCTGGTAGAGACACTTATGTTGTGATTCACCCCCACTGCTTGTCTGCCAGAACTCAAGTTGCTGTAAACTTTCAGCCCAACATGATAACTGTGGGGGTTTTGTAGTTATTATAATAATGAGAATTAGTGCAACCAGAGGTTTGTTCTTTTGGTGTTAATACTGTACTATTTTTAACTCTTCTTTGTCTGCATCTCAAATTTGTGTATCTGGGTCCAAAACCAGAAATAAATGCAGCAGGAAACCAGGAAACATTCAGAGGGGGCTTGTGGCCATTATAAAACTCTTTGGAAGGAGTCAGGATTTGGACTAGAGTGAATTGTTTTATAATCCAGTGTCACAGCCTCACCAGCTACGTTCTTCCAGTGTGTGTCCCTGTAAATTAATGAGCCTTGAAATGCTTTAGTCACCTTGTTTATCTCCCCGTCAGTGACCAGCAAAATGCCGTTTTCAGCTCACTCTTCCTACAACTGGAAAGCTTCAAAAACTCCCAACAGAACGGTGGTTCTAAGGGGACACTGCAGTGGCGTCAAAGCAGCTTCCTGTGATGAATTTCTGTAGTGCTCTTGGAACAGGCAAGCTCTCCAGCAAATGTAAATATGTGACTTTGACATCATTAGAGTGGAACCAGAAGCCACAGTGAAGTACTGTGCATGATCTTTCATGTGGTGGAAATGTTTCTGTGAGGTTCAATGTGTATATTAAAAAATAGCCACTGGCACAGGGTTTCCAGGTTACCAACACATAAACACGGGTGCACGCTCTCTAAACACAACTTGCATTACACATCAATCATGTTTGGAGGGGTTCTGTGGTCTCTTTCAAGTGGATGCTTCAGTACATCATCAATAGCAGTGATCCATGAGGTGAGAGTAGGAGCTGCTGCCAAGTGCCAAATGTTGAAGGCACTTTTCTTCTAATCCAGCTCCTTTCCCCCTCCTTTTCCTACTGTGTTAATATTAATTTCTCCATTTCTTGAATTTAAGTTTTCACAAGGGCTTACTGAGTAGGGGGAATTATTTTGTTTCTTCTGGGAAGGTCTCATCTCCTTTATAAATTGGGCTTTCCAAAGCTGCTGGTTATGGAGTGCCTGAATAGATCACAGGCAGGGTTTGTATATCCTTGAGCTCAAGGGAGGAAGCAAAATAGGAAACTAAAGCATCAGCAGGTGATGTCCTTCCCTTTATTGTAACACTCTAATATTTTTCCTGGATTTAAGGCAACATCCAACTCTTTGTATTTGAGGCATGTTTTTAATCTTCTCAGTGGTTGTTTTAAACCTGTATTGCACTTGTTTTGTGTGGCGTTTTCAAAACTCTTTTTGCTGCTGTTTACTTTGACCCATTAAATATTTAAGTATTTTTAGGGAAGTTTTCTCATCTCATCTCCTGAAATTACACATGAATGAAAATTTAAAACTGTTGCCAGCTTCCTTACATACAGCAGCTATTATAAGAAAGCAAGTTCAGTAGCAGTTCAGTGTTAAACTGTTATCACAATTTCTAAGTGATAGTGCAGAGTGCTGGTATTTACAGGTTTTCAGGCTGTGATTCTCTTGATCAAAGAAATGATCTCTGCTATGTTATGAGTGTGGTGTTTGACAGCATTTGTCATAGTGTCTTCTTCCTCGTCTCTGACAAGTGAATGTGAGCCCCTTCAGCTTGTGCAGCCCAAGGGTTTGTACTGAATAAACTCTGCTTGGAGATGCTCATGTCAATGTAATAAACAGCTTTGGGTCTAGACTGAAAATCCTTTTAAAAATAATGCCAGTGATGGTTGCCAAACAAATGTTGGAAGGAAACCTGAGAGAATCTTTCTTTCATATCTACATTTCGATAAAATCTTACTGCTGGTGCCAGACTGAGCTACTGGACATAAGGGGAGTTTTGGTGCTGGTGGGATGCAACTCAGGCAAGTAGAATATAGCTGTTAGTCAACACCAGTGTAGCTTAAAAAAAATAGAAATGAAAAAAATAAAGTATAGTTTTGGTCTTTAGTTGTATCAGAGGGATGTGACTTTCTAAATAAAGTCAGCTTTTCACTCTTTATGCCAGCAAGCTGCTTTCCTAATGTTTATTCTGATCTGCTGCTATGTCTTAATCTAGGGAACTTTGCTTTCTTTTCAGTTGTCAGTCCTGCAATGCTTTGACTGTGCTGACTTCACTGGTTGTAATTGTGAGTGAGAGAATGATGGGAATTGGCTTCAAGGACTGCCAGGTGTATGCTCAAATACCACATCAGGTATTTGAGATCTCATCCTGGGACGTGCTTAGCTGGCTGCCCACAGTGCCAGCTGAAATCTGTGCAGCCCAGGTTATTTAAAATGTTTGGTGCTGTACACTGAGTGAGTCATCTTGTGAGGTTTTTTTCTCACTCTGCTTCTGGTGATGCAGCAATCACTGTCCATGACAGCATTTTACTGAGCAGTGTGACAGTGGTGGCATTGATGCATTAGGGATGATGTTTAAATAGCACATACTGGTGAAGCAATATTGACATAATGTGAAGCCATGAAAAGGTGAGTCTAAATTCCATGCCTGAGAAATATAAGAAAGCAGGAGGGGTTGTAGTTGGGGCCCCAAGTGCTGGGTGTGTGCCAGCAGTCAGTCAGTTCCCTGTCATGATCTCTCCATGTGCACATACACATGTTCTGCACCCCGATGGAAGCTTTTCTCCTCTTGTGTGATTTGAAAGTGAGTTTCTTTACCTTATCCTTTTTACCCTGAATTACACAGTCCTGGTAAATTTTCTGTGGCACAATTACCACTGCACCTCTTTTGCCTTCTGTGCACTTGACTCCTTGACTGATAACACGCTGAAGGTGGAATGGATACATGGTTCTGAGAAAAAGACATGTCCTGAACATTTTTTTTCTTCAAATCTTAGATTTTCTGGGAGAGAACTGAGTCACACAGTGCTTCTTGCATTTGGGAAAGTGCTTTATGTGGCATTAGAAAAGGAGCCCTTTGGGGTGCCTGCTAATTCATGAATGACACACTTGATTAATCTTCATTATTGGTCACAAGTACCTTTTACTTCGGATTTAATCAGCCAGTTGTGCCACAGAGGTGTAGCTCTATTTCTGGTCTAGTTCTGTGCTAAAATGAGCACTGTATCAAGGCACAAATATCTTAACAATTTTAACCACATGCCAGGTTTTCTAGGAAGTATGCATAAGAATTATAATTCTAAACTATTCAGAAATATCAGTTAGTTGACCACTCTGGTAAAGAAAATAACTTTGAAGGAAGCGTGGACTTTCTTGTGCAGCATTTGAAATCCCAGCTGGGGCTGAATGGTCCTTAAAAA
>WEIT01023506.1:699-20537 GCA_013389985.1 Dryoscopus gambensis | reverse complement strand
TAATTGTACCAGGGACACACAGTTGTCTCCAGAGAACAACACTGGAATGCACATAGGAGTCCATGCATGGTTATCTGGAACTGCATTACGATTCTTTCTCACACACATTTAATTTCAAAGAAAAGGATTAGATTTGAAGGGGTAGTATCTGCTTCTGGGTGTGCCATCATCATGGTAGTCCTCCACAAGACGTATGTGGGTTATGTAGGACTTTCATAGATAGAGATAAGACACATTGTCTCGACAAAATAAGGCAGAAAGATGGTGCCTACAGGTATAGGTGTCCACACTTCAGCACTGTAAAATCAGATTCACCACTACAATCATGCTGGCTTGTGAAATAAAGGACATCTCTTGGTACCAGACAACCATAATGAACAGAAGAAGCAGCACTATCACCTGTAATTTGATATAAATGCAGCACAAACTCTTATGTAGATTCTATTATAATCTTTACAGCTGATGGGCTGGGAAATTGCTGTCTCATAGCCAATTCTGGAGAAAGTGTAACAGAGATGGAATTTAAAGCAGACAATTTGGTTCTGTCCCAAAACACAGAATTGCTGATAGGAAACAATAACAGTTGCTAAAAAATGCTACTTGAATGAGAACAATAACATTTCCGAGTGGAAAATACCTAAGTAGTAAATTACAAAACCCAAAAGCGTGTAAAAATGTTGTTTCTGACAGGGAAACATTCCATAATCAAGACAGACAGCATTCTCATAGTCACTAATGAACCAGTGTATTGTGTGCACACCTAATGAAGGTGCAGAGCTGAATTTGCTCTTTTTCAAACAAAACTTGTATAATAAGCTGTACAGCCTTTGTTTCTATTTGCCCTTTCCTTGATTTCCTTCTTCAAAATCTCTTTCTTTTTTCTCTGGAGTCACAGCACTTTCACATCCAGAATAGATCCTGCTGCTCCCAAATATGATAAATTAATTCTGTCACTTAAACGATAACCGCAACATTCAGAAAAAGCAAGATATTCTGCTTCTCCCATTTAATTGTTCCCATCCCTAAAACCACTTAAAACCCATGAGTCAGACTCTTTTCCTCCCCCAGAAATATGATGATTAAATAATAATAGTCATGCTTTAAGGTTTTCTTTTTATTTGCCTTCTGGTTCCTTACCTTGGACTTGCTTCACACAAGAAGCCTTTTTTCTCCATAACCACAAAAGTTAAAAACCTTAGTTAAAATTGAAAAGTAGACCTACCATAAGATCCTGATTCCAGGAGCTGTGACTGTGAGAACTATCTTGAAGATGTGAAACTACAATAAAACCACCAGAGTGGGCAACACTTCAATTGCTCCATGAGGATGCTTTGGTTTTGTGGTTAGTTTCCTTACTGTAGGGGTGAGAGTGTGGAACAGGGAATGGCAGAGAAGGGTTTCCTCTTCTCATGGCTGGGAAACTGTGAAAGATGCCAGGTAGATCTTTTCCTTGCCCTCTCATTCCTGCACTCAGGGGTGACAAGAGTTGTTCCCAGGGTACCTCTTCCCCAAAGGTGGTGAAGGTGAAGAACACGGGGACATGGAAGGGCAGCAACACTTTAATATGTCAGGGGAAATGAATCTCAAGTTTCTTATCCCTGGAGGAGGGAGGCAAGAGGAGAGGGGCAAATGATGGTGGATTCCCTGCATTTTGGCCACTCCAGGGAGCAGCCAAGGTCCCACAGCAGCCTTGTGTTTCAGAGTTACACAGCAACCCTCAGGCATGGTCTAGTACCAGTTGGAGAAGAGCCTCTTCTGCTGGCAGCTCTTGTGGTGAGAAAAGGACTCAGGAAGATTCTTTCTTTTTCTTCTCTCAAAAGAATGAGAAATCCAATTCATTTTCCATGGCATAATTGTTAAAAATTAAGATTATCCATAAAAAGTATGACCTAACCTTTGTTTGCATTTTTAAAATAAAGAAGCAAGGCTGAGAACATACATTTTCATAATTTCTGGATTTTCTTTTCTTTACCAATACCTTAGCTCAATTGACCAGTACTAATGTTGTATTATAGAGGTGGGTTTATTTTACAATAAGTGAAAATATAGAGCCACTTGCCACTTCGCTTCCTACACTTTTCCTATTTCCTGCTAGACCAAGTTATCTCATGACTTTATTTGCATTGAATGGTAAAGTTGAGCTTCTTCTCAGTGAGACAGGACGTTCTGCATGTTCTTCATAGCTATTTAAATTCTTTTGCCTCGAAATTTCAATTATATACTGTAACTTCAACAACAATACAGAAATATTCTATAGTTTAATTTTGCCTGCCAAAAGTCCTGATGTTTATATTTAAACACCATTTCTGACAGGATTCTTTTTCCATAATACTATAATTAGGCACAATCTTGAATTCTTTTTTATCATTGTGGTATATGCAAGAAAAAAGAAAAATAGGGTACATGTTTCTGATGGTACTGTAACTTTGTAGGGACACTACAGGGAATAAAACAACTACAGAAAGATATAAAACCAGAAACTGAAAAAAAGTAATCTGGCATGCTAATCTCTGTCTAGATTGGAGACCAGTGAATTTGAGAGTGAAGAATAAATTCACCTAAAGCAGTAGTTTCAGAACATTGTAATTTTTTGTGAATTTTGGGAAGTTTTTGCCCTTCCAGAATGGGAAGTGGAATGTGTGGGAAGAAAAAGATGAGAAGATATCTTCCGTTTGGAGTTCTTCTAAAGGAATAATATATACTTATTTTAATAGGTAATGATATTAAAGATAATATTTAATTTCAAAGTCAAGTATTTTAATATCATGTTTTTAGGACTTACATGATCATGAACAGAGACAGTTGGTGGCTTCCATTTTCATATGAGCTTTTCCAAACTAATTTTTTTAAAGTAAAATAGTGTGGAGTTAGGTGGGGATTTGACCAACAAATCAAAAAAGCCTGTTGCTTTCTCACATCTAGCAAAAAGTCAACAAAAGTTTTTCCAATAATCTTTTTGATACTACATTTCTATGTAAATTTGTTTATGCACTATTCTAGGGGTTAAAGGCATGAGGGTAGGTTATTTGCTCAAGGGCCTGTGATCTGGTCCCAGCTGCTTGGAAAGCAGGGTGGGGCTGGTTTTGCCCCACACCTGCCCCCCCAGTATAAGGTGAACCTTTTGTCAGACTTCTATAAAAATCCAGAGATTCATTCCTTCCCAGATCCACTTCTTATACTGTTCCATCTTCAGTAATTTTTAAAGCATCAAAAAGAAGTGATGACATAGTGAATTTCCCAATTAAAAAAAAATTACTTAAGGTGAGAGCATACAGCAAAGGAAATCACAGCAACATTTTATTTGCATCTATTCCCTGGAGACTGGACACAGCTGCAGGATCTCAAATGGTTTTGAGTTTCAAGGAACTGACAACTGCCCTTGATGTACTAAAAAGCAGGGGAGCAGGTGGCAATGCAATTGCCATGAATGGTTTTATAAAGCGTGCCTGTGTGATTGGTTCACAATCCTAATTCTCTAGGTCAGCATCAAGGAGGAAAAGTGGCTTCCTTCCATCGCCGCCAGGCTGTCATCACATTATAGCCTAAGTGGTGGAAGGAGGTCAACAGCTAATAAATCTTGTGAGCAGACTCACCACTTTCAGACTGCAGTCCCTTTAGAAATCCCTGCTGTCTCTTTCCCTTTTCTTATTTTACCCCAGTGAACCTTCACATCCTCAAAAGCATTTAGCTTTTCCTGGCCTCTGACAAATCAAAAATACTAGGCTTTGGATAGGGAGCTTCTACTGCTGCCAGTTAGTCTTTCAAAGAACCAGAGCAAATATGTTGCCAGATTTTGATTTTTCATATGAGCTCCGAGATAGAAGTTCAGATTAAAGACAGAGCTGAGCAATTACACGAAATTTCTGAAGGGCATTTTTCCTCAAAAGCTTTGATTAAATTATTGAAATGTTACTACATTAAGAAAAAGATGTCATTTAGCTGTCCTTGTGCTTTAGAGCTAGTTGTAAAAGAGCTGTACTACAGACTCTGTTATAGTATTGATGGATACTTCCATTGCATCAGGTTCCCCAGTAATTCTGCTGAGACTCAGTAGACAATCAGCCTGTGACCATCACTTTATCCATTTTTCTCTTGTGCAAAAATAATGATGAGGCAAATGCAAATGAGAGGTTGCAAGGGGGATAATTAGGACAGAAGTATTTGAGAAATATTAATCCTGACTTGTTTATGTCTTGAAGTATTTCCTAGTAATGCTTTATCTTTAATAGTTGCTTAGGTTTCATGCTGTCTTTCCTGAGTGTTGCAATTTTACTTTGCTATTTGTACTGCAGAGGCAGTGTAAGGCCATTTCCTGTTCCAGAGCTAAGGCAGAGACCCTGAGACAGCTGGACTGAGTGGTGACAGCACAAGGAACCACTGTTTTTCCCTGTAATATGTGTAGCCAAGTGACACCCATGTACTATAGATATGTAATGCAGTATTTCTGCCTTTCAGAGACTGGTGATGACCAGGACAGTTCAGGACAGGATATTTGTGTTTCAGACACAGCCTTGTAAGAAAGAGATATCTGAGTGGCTGGAGAAAAGATTTCTGCATCTGCTAGGGCAATGTCATGTACTACGTACAAACACTGTGGGCTGACTTAAAAAGCCATGGTCATTACAGAAAGGAAATGTACTGGATGTATATTATTATATTTTAGTTATCTAAATCCCATATTTTCCTATATTTCTTATTACTCTTGGAGTACAGAGACTTTATTATTTGCTGTACCTTGAAAATTGGTAATGTTATACTTGCTTTCAGAATAAACATACTTTTAAGCCAAAAATGAAAATGTCTCAAACCCAACTTCATCCTGATGGTCTCAGGCAGCGGCCGTAGGTGGCACGAGGCAGACTGCGGGCATGGAGGAGGGGAGAGCCCAGTGACTGTGTTGTTGATAAGCTCAGCTCAACCCAACTGTGAAAGCCCTGCATTTCTCACAATGGCAGATTAATAAAAGCAGTGCAGAATCTCTGGTAGTTTGATGTTATGTCTACAAAAAATAAATAAAGCAGGTGATAGTTAGCATTTATTCCATTCACTACTCTAATGGAAGAAAAACACTCTTCTCAGTCCAAGGTCACATACTTTTTTGGCCCATTTCTTAAAAGTACATCAACACTGGAAACACTTAAGCCCAATTCTTCTATAATATTTTTTGAGAGTTCCTTCAGTTTATCATCATAGAAAAAAATGTCTGTGTCTGTGAGACCCTGTCAAAGCTGTCTCACCAAGACCCCTGGAGCCGACCTCATTAGTAGTTTATACTATGTATTAACAGGAATAGCTTTCACTCACAGAATTTCAGCTGTTAAAAGGATTGAAATTTATCAACCCTATAGGTTCTGAAAGTCAGATTCTGCATTGATTCTGTGTTTTCTGCCATCCTAGCAGAACACTGTCTGGGCAAGCTGGTCACTGCTGCTCAAGAAGTGCAGACTTAGCTGTCTCAGGGGTAACCTCTGCCTAAGCAGACTTGTCCACCATGGCTTCAGCTGTGGAGATCAACTGATCAAAATAATAATATGGGAAAGTAAAGGCAACTTTATGAGCAAGAAATGTTTCTCATCCCGTTCCAGCACTTGCTTGGGAAGTGCAAATTTTTGCAAGAACCTTGAAGCAGTAGCAGCTGCAGTATGGGAGATTGTGAGGCTATGTCGCTCTTTTCTGTGAATCCTCTTTTCCCCAGTTAAAATCCAGGAGGCAGAAACCTCACAGGCTACTTTGTCATTGGTATCTGACTCCTTTACACAGGACTGTGGAGGATGCAAACAGCAAAACTGAAGAAGGGCCCCAGGGACGCCTTCAGTATCTGTGTTGGTTACCCTCATCCTATGACCATCAGCTGAAAAGTGGTAAGTCAAGGAGGCAGAGAAGCTGCTTGGTCTCAAGTTTGACAAAGGAGGCATGAAAAACATCTGAGGGCCATGGAGAGCGAGGGGAAGAGTATAATCAGTTGCCGTTCACAGTATAAGTTATGAAGGTAGTCTTCCACACCAAGGTACAACATTAATTACGTTGTATCTGAAGACCAGCAGGACTTACTGGTGTTCTCAAAGACCAGTTCCTCTCTCCTTTACCCCAGGCTTTTTTTCCAAAAAACCCCTGTTCAAAGTAACAGGGTTATTGTAACTTCCTGCTGCAACAAATCTCAGGTGGGTGCTGTAAGGCCAAGGAAGAAGAGCCCCTAGAGAAGCAGGCATATGGGAGGAGAAGAGAGGACAGGAGACCAGAGTGAACAGTCTCTAACCTAATGCATGCCTTGACATTTCAAGTTCCCTCAGTTTGTCTGTATGCAAGGTAAAGAAGTTTTATAGGTATGCAGTGACCGTTTGGTGGGTGATAGATTACGACAATATTACCAATTCCCTTGCTGAAAAGCCATATGCAGAAAACAGAAGTAAACGTTTCTGTTTTCCAGGTAAACATTCTCTTTCTTATGTTGTTTTTCCTGGAGCATAAAATTAACTATTAGGAATTTAGTTAACCTTGTCTATATATTCTGTACAGCCTGTATAATACCTTGCTTAAGTTTTTGGCAAATTCACTGCTGGTTTATAAATACCTACCTCCTGGATGAAATCTGCCTTAGCTTGGAGAAGATGGCGAGAGAAACAAAAGCTGTAACTTCAGAGGCTGTAGGCAGAACCCAGTGCAATGACTGCCTTGGGATGTTGCGGATGAAGAACAAGCAATGACAACAGCGATTGTCAATACTACCAGCCTCAGGGACGCCAAAATGAGTGTGTCTGCTGCTTAAAAAGGATCGTCATTGCCTAGGACAAGGACTAGCTAAGCTCTCCAGAGAAGGCAAGACTGGCTTCAGATGTCTCTAACCAGCTTGACTGTTTCAGGCCCTGTGTTCATCTCAGCCCCTTTGCTTTCAGAATTCCCAGGCTGCAGCAATACTGTAGCTCTTCCCTGACTCCATGAGTCTGTGCATGTGTGTTGCTTGCATAAGTGCCTGTTTGAATCTCAAGTCAGATCTATCAGAGTACACCTGGTGAACCTCTGGATTCATGAGCGTAACCCCAGTTAAAGTGTTGAATGCACAAATGATCTCCTTACTTGCATTCCATGTAGGCGTATGTGGATGGGAGATAACACTGAAACATATGAGACTCTCAGAAGCTATCCTAGTGCTCTTGAATAGTCTATAATTTTGTTATTTGGAACTACATGTGACAAAATACTTAAAATTCTTTAAAATGTGCCCATTAAATGACAATTGACTGCAGAGGCAATTGAAATTATCCTCAGTAACCTTCTATTCTGCTGCATGCTTTAAAAAGTGCTCCCATGGCATGGTTCAGACCCTGGAGGGATGTGATGGATATGACAAGTAGCTCATTGTGAACAACGGTTCAGGTAGAGTTGAAAGCTCTGAATCCATTGCCTTTCAGGGTCACTGAGCTGCAGGTTGTACGGAAAACACCTTGTTCATTGCACCTCCGGAATTATAACAGGAATGAATGGAGGTGGAAAAGTTATATACAAAGCAAACAGATAGAGTGTCTAATTATTAAACTTCTTGCAGAACAGGAAAAAAAGAACATCAAAGACACACTCCAGAAGTTTTTTACTACTAAAAATATATGGTTCTTTGAATTACTGCTGGCTGAGGCAGCATTAGAAAACCTATACATAGGAAGAAGAACAAAAAACTACAAAAAAAATGAAGAGTCTGTATTTCCTTTGATTTACTTGCTTTATGGTCCATAGAGGACACTGCACTGTCTCCAAAACCATCAGTCATATTTCTTAATTCCCTCCCCATGTGGCAGGATAAGGAAGTGTCAGGGAAACCTGAGCAGGGGAAAATGATAACCAGAACACATCTAGCTGTGAGCAGGGCACTGGTGCCTTGATAAGGCGTGTCATTCTCTGCACGGTCACCAGCAGAGTGCATTTACTGGGCTGAAGCAGTGCTGAACACATGCCATCAGTACTGTTCAGGTAGCAGAGCAGGGCTCCAGCAGCTGTTGCTCTGCATTACTCTGTCAGAACCATAGGACCAAGAAGGTAGATGGCCATCTCCACTCTTGGGTTGTCAGAGGAAGTCTCATCTTTTTAACTGATTAAGCTTCAGTTCACCATGCTTAATTTTAGGCAGTTAAATAACATGCCTAACAGACCCCATATAATTGGAGTCTCTGGGTCACTTTTTGGGGTGCCTCAAAAGTGAATGACCTCTGGTAATATCTATCCTGCTTTACTGATGATAGAAGAAGACTAGTATAAGTATGGGCTCAATGTAAAATCTTTATTTTAGATCTCTTATGGCAAAATTCCTGCTCTATTCTACTTCAGAACACCACCTTGTCAAAAGTTTCTCTGATATCCTACTCCTGCTCTTACTTTCTCACTCTTAAAAGAGCAATTCCTCTGTCTGAAGTCCTGCACTCTCAAGGGTAATAGAAAAGTTGCAACAGCGCTTTGAAGTTAAGAAAGATGTATTCTCCATCTAGAGTCAAAAGGATCTTTGATCATAATTGTTATTATTATGGCCATTCAGAAAATCTCTACTACAGCTGTACTTTGACACACCACACAAGTAAGGTTACAGCTTGTGTTTGCCTCATTCCTGGGAGCCCAAGTCAGCTGTAACACAGTAGAGCATCTCAGCTTAGCTAAAGCAACCTCATCTCACAGGCCAAATGGCTGGAGGCATGTCCTGGGGTGCAGGGTGGGATGTGCCTGGGAGCTTGTATTCTATCACCATCTGTTGAGACCAGGTGTGGCTGTGCTCCTGTGAATGGGTCCATGAATGCCTCCTGCATGAATCACAGATAACTGCTCCTGGACTATCTCCTGTTAATGGCCCATCAGCGCCTTGCCCATGACTCATCCTCCCATTGTGAGATGTCCCACCCAGAGGGAGGAACCAGGCATTCCATGCTAAATATAAGCTGAGATCTCAAACACCAGAGCAGGCCACTTCCAGTGGATTTCCTGGAGGAGCAGCCTTCTTCTCTACTGGGTCCCCAGAGAAAATTACATCCTTCTACAGGATCACTGCTCCAACAGGACTGCACCTACCACCACAGGAGGACTGCAGCCACCGTTTAATCGGACTGCTCCCAACCCTCTGACCAACAGGGTGTCAGGTTGTATTCTTCTGACTCTGTCAGTGGTTTTGGTTTTGTTTTGTACTATTGCATTTGTTCTTGTTCAAACTTTCTAGTAAAGAACTGTTATTCCTATTCCCATTTTTTTTTCTTTGCCTGAGAGCTCCTTAATTTTCAAAATTCTAATAATTCGGAGGGAGGGGGTTTACAGTTTCCATTTCAAGGGAGGCTCCTGCCTTCCTTAAGTTGACACCTGTCTTTTCAAACCAAGACAAGGCACAATGCAGACAACCTTTTGAAAGTATTTTTTCTTTAACATTATGTACAACCGAAGAAAAAAAATCTTTAATGCACTGTTGTTTTTTTTTATTTTAGTATGACATATTTTCATTTGGAAAGCATTAAAATATTCCCATTGCAATATTCTGAGGGCATGCAATTCAATTAATTGTAGCTGTGCCTCTGAACAGGGAAGAAAATACTTATTTTATAAAACAGTGTAAATATATATTGTGAGCAAGGTAAAATTATTCCAGTATATTTTGTGGGGAATTCAATACTAATCCCATCTGGACTTGATGTTTTACTGAAATGAGATCATCAATTACTGTCTGTGTTTCCTCATGAGGTAATGTTTTATTTAAATTGTTTCTGATTTCTTCTGACAGTTTCGACAAATGTAATTTTCATAAAAAGGACTTTTACTGCTTTCAGCTTTGTTGCTCAGTATATAATTTCTAATAGAATTTTTGAGGCATTCTCTAGTATCTATTGATGATTCTCTATTTTTATCTCTCTCTGATGTGGATGCACGCATAATATGGCAGCTCAAACCTTTACATTGTTAAGTTGTGATTAAATGTTGTATTAGCCACCTAGATTGTAACAAATTCAGGAAGTGTTTTTAGATACTTCTATATATCTGTGCATATATCTCTGCCTAAATTCCTCCTTCACTTCTCTGTCAAGGAAAACAAATTACTGCTTTGTTTCCCAAGCCTAGAAGTAAAGGATGGCTCCAACAGTTATCATCACCAAACTCCTTAAAGCTTGCTTATAAAGTAAGTTGACCATCCCCTTGGAGTCACTTTCTCTGATGTCTAAGATTGGACAATGTCCACAAGCCCTGTGGTATCTTCCAAAGAGGAAAGATGTCTGTGCTGGAGTAAGAATAATAATAATCATCATCATCATCATCATCATCATCATCATCATCATCACAAAATTGGTTTTCTAATGAGAATAAGGGATCGAAATGCAGGAATTTCTATGCTTAAAGCCACATAGAGGAAGACTCCAAATAAGTAAAGTTAACATTATTTTTCTGTCAGCATCAAAATATCACTTCAACAGCAAATTTTGTCACAGCATGAGAACAAGAAACCCATGAGTGAATGCAAGAAACTGCCATCCAATAGCTTATGTTTCAGTAAAGGCCAGAATTCAGGGCTATTAAAGGCATATTTATCATGCACTTTGTTACACAGCATGAAAACACTATCCTAACATACTGCAACATAATTGAATAAACTTTCACTGGAGATGACACTGGAATGATAGAAACTAAGGACAAATGATAGAATTATATGAATTAAAAAAACCTGCTGGTATCATCTATAAACTTCCTTCCTGATACAGAAGCAAGAAGGCAAGGACAAAAAAAATGGAAGTAGTTGAAATAAAAGCAACATAGACTAGTGATGTCTTTATGATCAAATGGATTCTGGCACACACTGAATCGCATCTTTTAGTTACAATGAAAGTCACTTCATGAAGCTTCAGCTCTCTGATTCGCAGTGGGATAGGCATTGATGTTAACAATTTTCTTAGATGTTAGCTGGAATCAGGGCTGCAACATACTCTCATGAAATGCCCTCTACAATTCCCAAAATTTTATGCCCTTATCTGTATCACTTTTCATGTACTCAAAAACTCCCTTTCACAAAATAACCTTGGTATTGCAGTTGCTCTTCTGATCCACTTCTCCTGATCTGCATATATAGCAAAACTCAGGAATAAACACTACACCAATTAGTTCTTCTCAGCCTATGAGGAAAATAGAAACACAAATTATGATCTCTGAAATTGCTAGGCAGAGACCACTGTCACTTTTTTGACCATCTCTGTTTTTCTAGACTTGACAGCTCTGGAACTCCAGGAGGCAAACACTTGGTAAATAAACAGTATATATATTGATTCTCATCTACTCCTGTCTGTCCATCATTTATTCCCACAGATACCAAATTACCAATCTGTTCTCTGCATCCTGGCTTGCCTCATGAGTTCTTCACCAGCCACCCTAGGTATAGACTTTTATTCACTGTTACCTGAATAGACTAAGGTTATTTACCACCCTCTTTGAGGCTTGAAAGAGATAGTTTTGGGACATATACAATAAAATATAACTTGCAGCCACACTATATGAGGATGAATATTTACCTCCCTGGAGGTACTGCAGAGGACCCTCAGACTTATGATGTTACTGACAAGAGAGCTCCAGGTCTCAAAAGTCAATTTTATCACAGCTAAAGCATTCCTCAGCAGGAGTATGAAGGTGCTGGGAGGAGATGATGGAGAAAGTAGATGGCTGTAAATCTGGTGGAACAACAGAGTGGAGAAATGTTTGGTATCCGGCACCAAGGGCTGGCCAGGATAGAGTGCTGGGGTGGGTAGCTAAACACAGAGCACTCTGAAGTTGACATGTGAGTGGAGCTGGATCTGGGCAGATCACAGTGAATTCCAGGAAAGGGCTTGCAAGTACAACAAAAATGCTCAGAGCATTGTTGGGCTGAACCAATACAACTCTGTATATGTTTTCTGATGAGGTCAAATAATTTCAAAACCAGCATAATGCACCAGATCTTAGGATCTTCTTAGGATCTTGTTTCAAATCTGCTTAACTTTATCAAATGATAATGGAGATAGCTGTTATTTGTTACAGTGCACATGGCCAGGTGTGCCAAGGAAGACCCTAGCACCGAGGTGTGACATCCCTGTTAGGGTGAGAGTATTTCCTTCTCACCCTAGTATTTCACCAAGATCCCCCTGTTCCTTAGTTTGCATGTTATTGTACCATTGGTTACTCTTTTCTCCTCCCCAAGTTATGTAATCCCTTATGTTTATGTATTTACCTTATTGATTATGCATATGCTCCAGAAAGTTCTTCTCTATTCGATACACCATTGGCTTTTTCAAACTGAACCCTCCCCTGAGATGCTGCAATTGGCTGTACCCTCATACGTGTCCCTGTTTCTTTGGTTGATGTCATTTGTCCCGCCTTTCTCCACCCCATATAAAAGGGGCTGCAACTGTCACTCGTTGCTCTTCTGTGCTTCTCCTCCTGTCTCTTTAGTTCTCCTGACCCCTGGTCAGGGAATAAAGGATTGGATTACCAGCAGAGAGTCCCTCTTTCCTCCTTTGCCTCCGCTCCTTCTGTACAGCGACGCCAGGCTGCAGTCTGCTCCTCACAGGAGCCCTCAGTGTCTGACAAGTTGCTGCTTGCCCATATCTCGGGACACGTCAAACACGCAAGGCGCTGCACAGCCTCCAGGCAGATGTGTGGCCAGCATCAGTTATTAAAAGTGATGGCTACTGGAATAATGCTGCCTTTATATCCCCTTTCCACTCTGGAAGGTTTGGAATGTTCCACTCAGCAGGTTTCAGGAGAGGTTAGGACATGAGGAATGAAGTGAGCTATAAGGACTGAGCCCCTAAGAGCCACTGGTATATCTAAGAGGAGATGTTTCCTGGTTAGAGACCTGCATATCCTACTTTTGTCTTCTAATTTTAGTATTAGATAACATTTGGATTTAATTGTAACCAATATCGAAATTGATTTTTTAGTGACAACTTGAATTACTTTGTAACAAATCTCTGTCACTGAAACTGCTAGCTCTCTTCTTACTCTCTTCTTGTTTTGTCAGCCAATCCTATGTTTTGTTTGTGAAGTAAACAGGCGAAGATTTATAAACACAATAAGCACATTTAAATACTCACAGATGTCGGAAAACATTGAAACTAGTGCCTGTGCTGGCTCAGCAAACCAAATAAGTTTAAATACCCACAGATGTCAGAGTGTTGCAACAAGTCCTCATGCCATATCAGCAAATTAAACTAAAACAGTTGCTTTGAAATGGATCTTGCCAAATAATTAGTGCCTCTGTCATGCTTTCAGTGACTCTCCTCAAATAGGAAAGCCACTATACACAAGCTCCTCCATCAATCCAGTACTGGCTTTTGTCTTAGCTCATCCATTATGACTGTATATCCTTCTCAGATATGTTTGGACCAAAATGAATATTGACTTATTAAGGAAGGTTTCTAAATTAACTCCAAACATTCTTCTAATGGTAATTGTCGTTACTGTTACATGCTCTCCATTTAGCAAATTTATTCAATTTGCCAGTAGAGCAACTTACCTCAGGGGCTTGAGGAGTGCCCAATAATTAATAAAGCCCAATTAGTTAATTCAGATATGGTTTTAGCAGTCTAAAATTAAGGTGACAGAAAAATACACAGATTTACATAAAATGGGAGACATACCTTGGGTTTATGGATGTTGAGATAGTTGGGAGAGCACATAGCTTATACAAAGGAGGAAATTCAATGTCTTTTAGAACATGGATGTCTCGATAGAGCCATCAAGAAATCTTGAGTGAATTTATAGTGTATGGGGACAGGGAGGGCAAAGAGACAAGAAGAGCACTAGATGTTAATTGGAATTTAAATTAATCACATCTTTTATCCCTGGAGGTATTTAAAAGATGTGCAGGCATAGCCCTTAGGGACATGGTTTAGTGGTGGACTTGGCAGTCCTGGATTACCAGCTGGACTTGGTGATTTTAAAAGTCTTTTCCAACCTAAGTTATTCTGATTTTATGAAATGTGTATGGGCATGTTGTTTAGGTGTCCTGTAATTTAAATAAAATAAATAAATTATAGGAATGATGTCTTATACCTAATTTCAAAGTACTAAAAAGTGTTTTTCATCTGAGGATCATCAACATCTTGAATGAACAAATCAAACCAATATATTTCACTACCAAGCAGAGCTTCAGTGGTTTCCTAATGAATATGTAACACCTACATTAACATTTTTGTTAGGCATAAGTCATCATTTTTTCATATCCATAAACACAGTGGACCATGCATGAAATTACGGCTTTTCAAGAGAGTGAGTTGTGTTTCCTGTTCTAAAGACTTGTAAACCATTGCTTAACTGCTGTGTGGTTTCCACTAACAAGGTTCTTTGGGATATCTTTCCTCTTCAGTTGTTCAGGAAACATATGGTATTGACAGAACTACAAATTTATATAATTCATATGTTTAACTAACAAAACATAACTAATACTGAAATCTAGCTTGGAGGAACTATGATGCTTCAGTTCCGTTTGCTTCCTTCTTAAGAAATTTGAAAAAATTTAGAATACTGTCTCTTCCACAGTATGTGGAAGCTTAAAATTTCTTCCTGAGGCTTTGAATACTTTACAGAGCAGTCTGTCAGAATGCAACTGATGCTTTTATTTCTAGTAAAATTTTATTATTAGCTCAGTGCAATTCATGTCCTGAAAATAAATTAACTACATTTGAATGAGTCAAAATAAGAAATTATTTGTACCCGCATGAACAGCTTGGTTGCAAGTTTTCTTCTATGATGGGCTGGAGTCCAAAGTTAGGCTAAATATAACTTTTGAGTTAAGTATTTTCATTTACTCAGTATTCAACTAATCTCCTGTTAACCTAGGCAGTAATTTAGCAATATAGATTGTCATCTGAAGCAGTCACTGCAAAAGATCTTCTGGATCATCCACCCCAGAGATGAGCGATATGAGATGGTGGGGCTGACATGAGCTGGCTCCCCAGCCATGCTCCTATTCTGTGTTGCATCCCTCCCTGGTCCTGCTTGCTAACAGCTCTCTTTCTCACCTGCTTCCCCCCAGCATGCTGACTTCTCACCTCTCACCAGCGTTTAAACGTGGAAAATGCTCCTGCAGACAGAGCTGCAGACGGGTGCAGATCCCAGCGTGGACAAAGGACCCAGGGGACAGTGAGGGGATGACAGCAGCTCTGCAGCGAGCACCGGTGCCTGCCAGTGGCTGGCAATGGGACACACAGAGTGGCCCATGCTCAGCTCAGCCATTAGCCTCTTGAGGGGAGACATGCTGGCATGGCTGATGGGGGAGTTGATGACGCAGAGAACGCAAGGCCGGGAAGCTGCTACAGGGGAACGGTAGGAAGCAAAAGGAAGGGATTGCTGGGCGGAGTCTCTCTAAGGTAGCTGAGGGCAGACTTGTACACCTCCCCATGCCCTACTCTGTCCAAACTGTCCCAGAGCAACATTCCTGTATATAAACATTCTTCTCACAGAGCTGTCATGGGATTCTGCAAAATAGGAGGCAGGTATATATATTTTTTTGTTTATTATTACAGTGGCCAATGCCAAGAAAAAAATCAGTTTTAATAACTTCTGGGATAGTGATGAAAACAGAGGAGAAGAAAATTGAAACTGTGTGAACATCTGAGTGAAGAAATATGAAGGATGTGCCCTTTTAAAGTCACAAAAGAGTCTTTGGTGAGTTTAGTGGTACATGTAAAATTTCAAGTGTTACCAGGTTGATCAGTCTTGATTCTGGAAGATTTTGTTAACTGCAAATCTACCATTGCTGAATGTATTGTAAAGGTTATTTTCACAACCACTTACTGCCTGACAAGAGTAATAAATTCTTATAATTGAATTATTTGAGGTACAAGGTGGGTTTCAACACATACATTCTTTCCTCAGGGTAGGAGAGCCCAAGCCCTTGGGACCACCATTGTATTGCTACTTTAAAGTAGTTTGATTGTGTATCTCAACAAACAAAATTTACAGGTGCTGCATGGAAAAGGAACTTATTAATATGGTAACCCTATCAGGGTTTTAAATAACACTGTACTAAACCGTTGGCAAATGGTAAAAAGAAAATAAACAAAACACAAACTTAACATTGGAATTAGGGCCAACATAAAATAAAGTAACTAGCATTTTCACTTCTATTCAATCCATCACTTGATCAAGTAGTTTTTGATCCAGAATATTTATGCGTGAGCTATTAATTTTGGTCAGGTCAGACAGATTCCCCATTGCTTGCAGTACAATTTGGTTTCACTAAGCAGTTCCTCCCATGACACAGGACAAGTGTAGAAACATTATTACACAGTTGTTTTGTGCATTTCTGAGTTTATCAAACCAAAGCCACAAAGCGCTGTGGCTTTTATGTTAGTGCTGCATGTGACCCTACACTCCGAAAAGCTCTTAGGCACAGACAATAAGCTCTGCGAGACTGACTATGATTGTTGAAGGTGATCTAAACAAATCTGAAAATTATCTGTGTAAGAGGATATGACCATAAACGGGACCTGTAAACCCAGACTTTACTATCAATATTGACTGAAGAGTAGCATTTGTTTTATGTTGTGCCTGTAATAAGAGATTACAATACTTAACTTCCAAGGATGGTCATTCGGGAGTATGAAGACCCGTCAGAATTATTTCCTCTCCTTGGCCTTGGACAGGTACCTATTAGCCTATTTGGTCTTCCTTGTGAGTCACTTGATTGGCTGGAGAGGATGTACGGAAAAGCAGTTCAAGAAATTCTGGATTTTGACAGAAAGTATAGGAATCAAAAAAAACCCTCAAATATTTTTGGCAGGATGTTGTCCTTGTAAATGTCCTATTTTGCATGCAGGGATTGTGGTATTATGAATGAGCCAGAGACAGGCTCCTGCTGTATCAGCCAATATGCACTGTCAGAGAATATTTTATCCCACATGTGGGAAAGACTCTCAAATCAAAATCTTGAGAAAACCTGAAGTGGTAAGTACTGAATTAAAAATCAAAGAGGATCCCTGAAAAAGCAAATTTTTGCTTGAATGATTTGCTATATTTTTTCTTTAAAACAAAATTTTTGGATGATTGTAAACACACATGACTGAGAAGTAGGTGTTGCCTAGAACGTAAAGTGTCTCTCATATCATGGGTATTGTCCAGCTCTTTAGATTATATCACCGCACTAAACAAAATCTGGCTGATGAAGCCCACTGAATACAGTGAATGAATCATGGCAAATCTCAATTTTGGAATTATAATAAAAAACTTGAAAAGCCCTAACCATTTTTATACACTTTTCTTTTTAATGATGCTGGTACTAGGGCCATGCGTGTTCACTATTTCTACAATGTAATACAAGCCTAATATATTTTCTAGGCGTTGAAAATTATTTAGAGTATCAAAAATTAATATCTTAAACAGTGAACGAACATTGGTCATAACAGCTTTTTTTTTCATCTTTTTTTTTTCTACTGTGGCCAAAGGAAAGTTGTATGATCTTAACTATATTTTATGTAGGTTTTTGACACCTAGTTTCTAGGACTCTATACAAACATAGACTTGCATAACAAGACTATTTAGCTAGAGAGTTATACTGTACTCCCCAGGTATTTTTAATATTTTAATATTTTTATTTTATTGTATTTTGTTTGGTTAGTGAATTCTGGATTTTTCATTTTTACTTTTGCAGCTTCATGTGTACGTGTATGCGTGTTTGCATTTATTTCCTATTTTTAGCATGTTAAAAGACATTCATCTATTTATCAGAATATTTTTGGTGGAAGGGTCACAAGAAGTACTTTTAATAATTTTGAAAGGTTCTCCATCAAAATTTCATAAGCAACCAGCAGGCTTGGAACTACATACCAACAGCTCAGAGTGCAAGGCCATCTGAAGAGGTTGTCTGGAATCCCTTCAGCCAGAAAAACTGCCACTGGTTAACAAAGTGTGCATAACAGTTATGATTTACGTCTTCCCCCAAGATGCAAATATTGATTTTTTTGAAAACACTAATAAAATGCACAATGCCTAGTTTGCCTACCTTTATTCCACTGACAATAGTGTTGTTCTCCAGAGTAATACCTTGTGAGCACATTGGTGAGCACAGCAAGTATCCATAATTGTCAGATCACTTCATGCCATCAGCAGGCACTGAAGGCAATTAATATTTAATCATTCATTAGGAACACACAGAGCCAAGAAAGTCTATTACTTGCGTTCAAGTGTATTGGCACAAAGCTTATGGAAAGCTGTGTGGCTCTATGGAAACCAGCTTGAGAATCTAGTAAATAGATTAGTAAAGTTGTAGGGGTGCTATTATAGAACATTTTATATCTTTGTATTTATATGTGCACATCCTGTTAGGAGCATCTAGTCTGCAGCATGATAAGCCAAATAATAATAAACCATAACAAACCATAATAAAACCAAAGATCTATGGGTCTGATTACGGAGCATATCCCAGAAAGGAAACAAACCTCAATTTTAAAGCTTGTACTGGCTGCTACCAGACTTTATCCTTCACTGTTTAAGTTCACAGTTTCAGTCTTTATAAACTGGCATCTAGACATGGGATTTAATACACTTATAACTTCCCATTTATGCACACCAGAAGCCAAGTCCATTCAAAACACAATAAACAGAGATCTGCACAGCTTGGTGGGCTGCCAGTGACTGTGTTGCTGCAAATAAGAACATTGAAGGGTTGGTTTTCCCCAAACATACAATCCCTTGGTGATATTTCTAGCGTCCTTGCAGGAGATCTCTGATGCTGGAAGCCCACTGAGAACATTATGAAAAAATTTCCCCCAATCCACGCATCTGAGACTGCCAGAGTGCGTATGTGAAAAACGCATCCGTGGAGGAATTGCCATAGCAAAACAGTATGATTCCAAGCATGGACTGCCTCTGTGACCATGTCTTTAGGAAGGGAGCATGCAGAAAGATTATGACCCTTACCAGAGATGTGGACTGCAGATGTGTTGCATGCTTATGTCCCTGCAGAATGGAAATGCAAGCTCATTCACACAACAGAGCACACACACACATGCTCACTATGAAAACAGAGCCACTGACTACACCTATTCTATATTTCTATCATTTTTGTATACTCGAGACTGGTTTGACCCTTACTATATGATATTCAATGATATTATATTTGGCTTCTCAGTGCCAGGAGCCCAATGCAGAACTGTGCCGTTATGCTTCACCATCAGCATCGCGGTGGTGACACTTAAAGGGCATGTGTGTTTGAGGTCAGATTCATAATTTTTTCAGAGTGCTTTTCCAGGTTGGGAGAACTCATATTTGCTTTTAATTTTCAGGAGTGAAAAATAAATTAAAATTTGGGTTCAAAATTATTTGGGTTCTTAAAATGAGAGCAGCTGTAAGTGATGGAATCTCTGTATGGTGACTGTGTGATTAGAGGTGATAAAGTGGTTGTCAGTCAAAATGTTAGTCATTGCTATTAAGAACATCTCCACTGTTTATCATGCCCTGTATTGCTTAGAGAATGGACCCAGTCTAACACTGTGCATCCATTATGCATAGGCCTGAGGCATGTGAAATTTGAAGCCTAACACCTATTTCAGGAGCGGAGGAATCAGCTAAGAGTTCATTCATGACTTTGTGTTCCTATTGCAACACTCCATCTCATTAAATGCAAGATGTAACAGAGCTTGAACTGTGCAGAAAGGAGTATGGGCAAATCAGTCAGAGAATACCCTGATGTTTTTCTTTTGCTTTTATTTCAATGTGCCTAATATTTAAAGCCTGTTTTCGTGACACAAATTGTGTTCAGGAATTTGACATCAGTCAGTAAACTAGGGAACTCTAGTGAGAGACCTGACTCCCTACCTTAGCGTGCTGCTCTTATGGGTGAAAGAGGGTGTCACAGCAGG
>WEIT01023505.1:1840-39084 GCA_013389985.1 Dryoscopus gambensis | reverse complement strand
ATTTTCAATTCATTATATTGTTTGTTATATTTCATAAAAGCCCTCATATTTACAGGATTAGACTACACATACACCTGTATTTCACCGAGTAAATCGTGCTAAGGGAGAGACACAAGAGACAATTCCCGAGGGTCAAAAGCTCCTGAGAGTCAAACATTTAACATTAACAAAGGGATAGCTGAGCTAAAACCTCACTGGAATATCCTTCACCCCATACAGATGCACTTCCTCATTATGAAGTATTCTTCCATGATCTTTGGGAGGAAATTAGGTAATATTGTGCCCTGCTACTATCATACTGCAAGGATGCATAGCACCTATAAAAGTTGTACCTAAATGGAAATCATTAAATATCTAGCGAGTAGGTACTCAACAAATTTCAGCATCTAGTAGCATGACAGAACTTGCATACAATGTAATCTGTGCAAGAATGCAGGAGAGTTTTCCTCATTTTGGGTGTTGGGATATTTTGTGTGTCTGTTTGCGATATAGATAGTTCCCTCATACTATTTTTCCTCCTGCCCTGCTGAGCAGGGGGATCTTTTCTCCCTCTATACAGCACAAAGACATTTATCCTTAATTTAGGATAGTGCTTGGAGATTTGTTTCAGAAAACTTGGACACTTGGGGACAAAACATTTGTAAACAGAGTAGTTATATTTAGGAAAGAGGCCTTGGTCCAGGAAGAAAAACCTCTAACATGCATAAATACAACACTGTTAGGCTCAGGGCTCAGACTATTTCACACAGCTATAATTTGGCAGCTCATCCCTCAGCAAACACTGAGCAAGTAGCCTCAATCTTCCAGCAAAACCCTTAATTGTCATTGATTTGACCATCACTTGAAGGTGTATACCTATACCTTCTGCAATCTGTTTGCAGCTTCTCAGGGCAGAAAAAGGGCTGTAAACTTTCTCTGATTCACATCTTTTTTCCTACTCTCAACTCAGGTTAAATTGCAGTTGGCATTTGTAGGTGATGCTTTTCCAACACTTCCTCCTCTAAGCTGTATCTACCAAAGAGAGATTGCTTTGACTGCTTTATTGCCCACTCCTGTGGAAAACCTTGCCATGCCAACAAAATGTACAAACTGAATTGTATTGTTCTCAGGTGTAGAAGTCAATACTCCAAGGGAAAAAAAAATCCTATCAAAGGGGAAAACAAAGCACAGAAATATAAGTGTCAAAACCAAAGATAGGCTGAAGCTATTTTACCCCAGTGCCTGCTCCTCTACAGCAAGAAGACAAAGCACAAAAAAGGGTTCAAGAAAAACTGGTTGGCAATAGAAACTGCTCAGGACTGAAACTGAACAATAGCTATGAGATGAAAAGCCAGTACCTCAAAGCAGCTATGTCGATTTGTGTAAAGGAAGAAATTAATTAAAAGTAACTTTTCAGCTTTTCCAAGGTTCTTAAAAGTTGTAAGAAATAATACCCTGCACAGTCACCAGGAAGCCTTGGTATAACATTCATTTCAATAACATTCTAACAAACTGTCTTTATCTAAAACTTTTAGGAGAAAAGCATAGACTAAAGCAGCAAAAGTTCCAGAGAGTTTAACAGAGACCAGAGACAAGGCTGCCTTTTTTCTTTCCTAATAAAGCTGACCCCTGAAACTTTATTTACTTTTTAAATCTATTCACTTATTTGCTTCAAAGCTGTTAATTTAGAGGCTTGTTCAAAACAGAGCGGATTTGCCTCTCAGAGAGGTGAACTGGTTTGGACAAGACTAACTACCCACCTAGCAGCAGATGAGAAACACAGTGTAGACCACAAACAGTTCTCAGAACTCTATCCCTGCTTCCGCATTTAGAAATTGTTCAATCTCTTGCTTCCAATGAGATGCAATATCTGCCACTAAAGCCACATTGAAGGTCAAGTGACACTACCATGAGGACCACTCTGGAAGAAGCTGGATTTTAGCCCTGCCCAAACCTTTGGTCTGTTGAACAAACAAGAAAAATTCAGCTGCCTGGGCTAAATGCCAAAACACTTCCAGAAGCTTTGCTTCACTCCTTGCCTCCACACAACCTAGAAAGGTCATCTGAATGATTCCATAGACTCCATATGAGACACATCACCTTTACACCAGCTCCTCCAAGTCTGAAATCAGGGAGCTCTTTCCGACCATGATAACTGGGACTTAACAGGACTTTGCCTGAAGTTCCCATATTTTTCCTTGTTAATATGCAAGAAAAGATACAGGCCTGCCAAGGGTATTTAATGAAACCTCCATACTGGAATAAACCCATGAGAGACCCTTCAGCAGGCAATGCCATAATGGTTTGCATTACCAATAACAACATGTTGGTGTTATGCTTTACTTTCATCTCAGTGCAATAGGTATACAGAGATTTTTTTATAACGTGCCTTTAAAGGTCAACCAATATAGCTAAAAAATGAGTCTGGAACTGTGCATGGCTACACATTAAAGCCATATTAAATCCTGTTCCTAAGAGAGAGCTGAAAGTCCTGTTCCTGCCAGCTTCTTGTCTTCTGTCACTTCTGATTACTGATGCAATATGTGTCAATGCTCAATAATGACTGTTGAAGTCTTCATGCTTGATGGCTTAGGATGTCATAATGAAAGTACAAACTTTATTAATCCTCTCATCAATAGAAGCCACAGGGTGTCTGTCACACTTCATTTGTATGTGCCAAGAGTAAATAAACTGCAGCAAATGAAAAGTGTGTTTATAAATATGGACAGATGTCAAGTGGTTTACACAGTTACCCATGCTGCTATTTCCTATTATAAATTTCCAGGCTGTATAAAAAGCTGATAGAGCCATACTTGAAGGTATCTCTGTTTACATGTATGTTTTACATCAATTCTGTACAAAATGAAAAAAAAAGACTATTAAATTAAGGGCCAAGTGGGAAGGATTTCATATCTCAGTCTGTCTCAAAACTTTTATTGAGCCAGCACTTGGCTATTAGGGCAAACCACAACATTTGAGAATCTGATTTACAATGTCAAATTTATGTGTTAACAAACTTGTACCTTCTGCATTTTAGGCATTCAGGGAGAGATGGAAGATATTCTGCTCAGAAGTGCACCATGCAAGCTCATACAAGTATTTTGCTTGGCAAGTGATAGTTGCCACTACTTTAACAGGACTGAGGAAAGTTCATTGAGATACAGAAAGACAAATTATGATCAGCTCACTTTACACATGGGAAGTTCGAGGCAAGAGGAGCTAGTGTTTTTTGGTCATATCCCTGTGTTTTGTTCCTGGCTCAGTTTCTTGATTTGGAACATAATGGACTTGCAGAAGTTTGTAGAAATCACCAGGGTCTTCACAATAACAAATGATTTGGCGATAAAAACAGAAATCAAAATTGACTGTAATTGAATATTTCAAGGTGATGCACGCAGGAAAAAGATGGCTGCAATTTATGCCTGAACACAATGATGCCTGAACATCAACATTCAAAAATGAGACTGAGGAGTTGGAATACATAGTTCTACTGGGGGAAAAAGAGTGATCTCAGTAATGTTCCAAAAGCAAACCAAACACTACTCACTGACACTGCTTACAGAGGAGCAGAGCAGGAGATGAGATGCAATAATATCATCATGCAAACCCATGGAACACTTGGATTCTACCTGCTGTGGCAGGTCCGATTCTCACTTGAAAAACAGTGAAAATGAAGATCTAAAGAGCAAAGGCATGGAGGATCAGTGGTAGGAAATCATTGCCACAGGCAAGGAAAGATGAAATAAATTAGGACGTTTAGCCTGAGAAGAAATGACTGACAGAACAGCATAACACAGCTTAACGAAATAAAATCACAAATGGCCATGAAAAGGTTGTAAAGATTATTTGGTCCCTCCCATTCAGGTGAAAGAACAAGACCAGAAGGCTGTGGATGCTGAAAGCTTAGATGGCTTCAAAGAGTTTTCCAAACAAGTACTGAAGCATTACCATCCAGACCTAACATAAAAATAGGAGGTGTCAGCTAATCCCTGTCTCCAGGAACATTGCTGGAAAGACAGACTGTATCTATCCACAGCCTTAGGTTTTTCACTGGGAAATCATTGTTAGTACTTGCCTGAGAAAGATCACTGGACTAGGGGATGCTTAGTTAAAAAAACTAAGATTGCTCTTATATTTTTACATGTATTAAAATTATTTCTGCAAGGTTTTATTTTTCAATATTAAGAAAAAAAGACTAAGCCCTATACCTCTATCCAGACAAATACTCCCTAACATTTGGGTTCCAAAATATCTAACCAAAAACCTGGTATTCCAGTGTTCAGAATCAAAATAAAAAGCTATCTTGGGGTGACTTTATGATGTTGTATCCCATATCACCAGATGTGAATCCTGTGCCTTTCTGTGCCTTTAAAACGGGGTACGAGAGAAAGAAAAAAAAAGCCAGACGAGTTTTTTTCAAAGCAGTTCTATGCTTCAAGGTCACTGTCTATGCTCTGTGTGCTGCTGCAGAGCAGGAGGAAGCACTCTTCCTGCTTCTCAGCCAGCTTTTTGGCTGTGGTTCTCTGGAGAGAGACTGAGAGTTAAGTTTTTTTCTGGGACTTCAGCTTTTTTCTCTTCTCTCTGGACTGTTTCAACAACATCAGAACACACCGAGGAGAGAGCTTTCCACCGAGGCCTGGAGGTGGGCCCAGGCTGACCCAGCTCTGAGGAGGGGAGAGAGGGGGAGAGAGAGAGAGACCACTCCCAAAGAAGGACTTTAAAATCTTCCCAGGTTTCTCTCCACAGCGAGAGGGTTTATTATTTAGCATTATTATTCTTTTCCTGTGTGTTTGTTAAATAAATAGGTTTTTTTTCCTTTTCACTTTCCTCCGAGGAATTTCTTTCCCGAACCTGGTAGGGGAGGGGTGGATGAAACCTGCCTTCTATCAGAGGATATTTTTCTCCAAATGTGCCTCGAACCAGCACAAGAACATTAGCACATTAGAGGTCTCTGCATTACTGACTTACTTTCACCGGTTCAGGTTGAAAAAGGGGCAGAGAAGGCTGGCAAGGGAAAGTGTAATTGGGAAAAACGTGAAGAGGAGAAGTGCAGTGACTAAGAAAAGAAGAAAAATGTGGAAGACAGAAGACAGCTTTGCAGAATAGATCAGTGCACCCTCAGGCTACATCAGAGTCTGAGTGCTGATTTACAGTTTGCTAAAGGAACCAGGATGGAGTGACAAGGCACTTGTCAGAGCAAGGAGGGAAGCAATTGTGTGTCTGTCTGACAAACTCTTGCACCTGTTACTGTGATAGGACGTAAAGGACACCATAAAGGAGCCATCCAGGACTGTGGTGCTGAGCTCTGCCCAAGGTTCCTGTCAGTGACCATGTGCTAAAAGCTCCTTGGGGAGAAAGGCAGGCTGCAACAGAAACATATTTGGCAGATCAGATCACGTGCCAGTGGACATGCCTGTATTTCTCCTCTGCAGGGATCATGTGTATTCTTAGCCCAAAGAGAGAGAAGCAGTCACAGGCAGCAAAGTCCCACTGATATACCCCCAGGGACACTAAAACCATATGTGAAGCTAACAAACAAACAAACAAAAAGTTTGTTTAAATGAATAAAACTGCCAAAATCCCTAAATGAACTCACTTTCTCTTAAACTTGTGAATGCAATACCAAACCATTGCTGAAATCCTAGTCCTATTCATTGGCACTACAACGTAGTTTTGTTGACCTGATCACTTAGTCCTCCTGCCCAGTATCTCCAGTGAAGCTCGAGGTGCTGCCAGGTGCAAGCCCTGGAAGATTCTGTGAGCTTGGTATGGAGATTGCAAGGCTTCCTAGCAGCTGCTTCTCAGGTGGGCCTTGTCTGAGCTTGATTTGGTGCAGCTGTAACAACAGGTTTTCTAACTGAGTGGCTGTTTACCACCAATTTTGCTCCCACTGATCTTTTTATATATATTATATCATATATAATGCATGTTTCCCTTTGCCTCTAAACTAGATTTTGAGTGTAACATCGTACATGAAGTCAATAGTTTAGGGAACCATAAACAAATGGAAGCAAAGATGTGCTCTGTTCACAATTCTGATTATCTGCTCAGAGCAACAGTTGTAAACTCCCCTCATGGTATCTCATATTTCAGAACCATTTATGTCCCAATTATCCTCAGCAGCACCTAATTAACGCCTGCTGTTCTCTACTAGAAGTCAACAGTTATTTCTAAATTTATATCCCTTTTATATCCTGACACCTGAAAGTTAGGAAAATAAAAACATGTTTGTACTGGAATGAACTCAGAATTACCAGTTAATTCAGGAAATTTTACACAATAAATGAACTTCTTGCATCATCATTCAAACAAATCAGACAGTGGTAATAGACCAAGTGATAGCTCCTTCTATAAACGTATTGAAGCAAAGCTTTTAAAGTACTGTATGAAGGTTTTGTTTACTTAAAGGCATTCTGTGAGCATAAATAATTAAACCAAATACGAAGACTGCAGCTTGATTAGAATGAAGAAACCCACAATTAACATGTTTTTAGCCATATAGTAATGATACAGAAAAAACCAGGGAAAACCAAGGGCTAAAACATATGCAGCTTTCATTTTAACAGTTTCTCTAGCACGCCTTTCCTGCAGTCACACACATTCTGTGCATGGGAGAGATTACAACCTTTATTTCTTATGTCTTCAGGGGGAATGGAAAAAAATCCAACAAAACAGCAACCAAACCAAACACTAAAACCTACTAAAGATTGCTTTCTTTTTGACAAGAAGAAGGAAAAAAGAAAATGAACAAAAAGTTGTTTGGTTTAGGGAATTTTGTTTTCATTATTGTGTTTGATTTTTTTCCCCAACTATCAAAAATTCTGTCCTGGATCTTCTCAGTGTTTTTCAAGAAACACAATTCTGTTCTATTTTATGCTAGGGTCATAATTTCAGACCACATAATCCCTGCTTCTTTGTATTCAGCAGATAATTGACAAAAATAGCTCCTTTACAACACCTAACAGATTTTTTTTTTAATACAGAATACATGCAAGTGCTCAGCAACTTCCACAGTAGTTATACTTCACATGCGTTATTTCCCTGCTTTAAATGAAGACGCCCAAAACAAACAAACAAAACCCCCAAACTTTAGACACAAATGGCTCTGTTTGTATCACATAAATCACTAAATCAGGCTTTTTAACCACAGCCCCTTGCAAACACTCCCAAGCTTTGCATTTTCCATGTCCTATCTCTGTACCACAGGAAAGATATTTTGAACCCAGATTTATTGATTGCTCTGGTAGTCCTTAAATGAACAATATTATTTTCCTTCATGCATTTTTAAGTGGATATGAAAAGACTTACCCCATCCAGGAGCAGGAAAGGCAGAGCTGCTCCAAGTGAGGACACAGCGAGTGAAAAGTGAGAGCCCGACTACGACTGAACTGGAGCTCCTGGCAGAGGGTGGGGCCCAGGTGAGCCTCATCAAGGTAATTAGGGCCAATTAGTGACCACCTGCCTTGAGTTAATGACTAAACTTAATGGCTAAAACACCTTCACCTGTTAGTTTATTAAACTTTTCCATTCTCCTTTTTTGGTTTGCTTTTAACAAGGATGGAGAATGTATCTTCTTCTCATAAAATAACTTCTGTGTTAATAGAAATTATATTCGTGAATTGAAATGAAAACTTGCCTTATAACCGTAAGGAAAGAGATCCTACTAAATCTTTACTGAATACCAGTGTAAATTCATTACTTACACAGGCATGCCCAATAAAGTGTTATGATTACATCTTAAAACCATTTTACCTGTGACATTTTAATTAAAATGTACTTTAAAGAGTGGGTAAATGTTTCCAAGTTCCACTATAAACACACTAATGCCTGAAATCACTTAATTCTTTAGTTGTTAATTGTAGATGTTTAAGTATTTTTTGGGAAGTCACACACCTACTATTTTCTAAATGTCTGGATGAGAGTTTCAAAAGAATCCAAACTGAGAGAGACTTGGACACTTTTTCTTGCAAAATATTTAAATGTTTCCCCCATTTTTTGTGCAACAAGCTGCAGGAAGGTTTTGCGCACTGACCTAGCCAGTAGGGACGTGGTGATATGACACTTTGTGCTATTTTTTTGTCTCTTGACCTTGACATGTTCCTTTCACTGTTTCATAAGAAGGAAGAAATGGCACTAAATCCACCATGCAAGCCATTGAAATTTGCTCATAGACTTTCATATTGGATGTATACACGGCAATTAGGAACTTAACATTGCTAATAACATCCTAAACCTACTGAAAGCAGTAACAAGGGTTCCACCATCTTAAACTAAATCCAGAATTCCACCTAACAAATTCAGAAAGTTCCATATGTTTGTGCATAGATTCATCTCTGCACATCTCATGTGTTAATCAGGGAGAAGCAATTTCTAGGTCTATAATTTACATTCTTTTCTCCCTCCCTGAGTCTATCTACAGATACTCCTTTGTTAACTGGTGTAACAGAGGGATGGGGAACATAGACCCCACCCTACTTCCTTTTCTGAAAGAGAAAAATGTCTGTTTTCATGCTTCTGGTAAATACATAGACAACCATTTTTTTCCTGAACACCAAGAAAAGATCTTAAGTCAGCACTGATTTGTGATGATGTCAGCTTTTCACTGACCCCTGATTTAACAGGAGCTGATGTGGTGAGAGTCTTTCAGAAAGTCAGTTCTCTTCTAGATCTTTGTAGCCAATTTAAATTTAAAGGCTCTTTTGGTATCCTTTTTATCCAGCACATCACACAGAAGATTTGTGTTTCCCTGCCTCCCAGCCATATTGTTGTAGTTAATGAAAGTTCAAATTAGATGTGTGATTTCAAAGGCAAGCTACATTTCAGGACACAGTGTTTTCAGATTAACTGATACAATGACAATATTTTTTGCTAATAAATTTCAAACCCATTTTCAATTTTCTGGCCTGTACCTGATCAGTTACATGACCCCACAAGAATGACAGTATTTTTTATACCTTACTTAATCATATGTCTGCAAGGGAAATAAAATTTCCTTATCTCTTAGAAAAAAGGGTTAGATAATTAACAGTTATGAAGCTTTCAAATGCCTTATCTAGGATGCAAGATCAGTCTGGATTTCCTGCTTTCAGTGAGGAGCAGACCTGCCTATGTAATTCCACTGAACTGGAAGAAAAACAGCCATAGAAATGAATTACTACACTATTAATTAGCTAAAATGTCTCACTAGGTTAATTCAACTACACTTGTACAAACATATCCTTATTTGTAATACAGAAATTTCTGTATTTTGTGTTTTATATGAACAGAGATTCAGGGATCACTCTATTACCCTATGCTGGGCATATCCATTGATTTCTGTAGAATTTTCAATGTGTAACATGCTAGGACTGATGAAAATATATACCAAATGCACCATTCCCATTTTATTTCAATCTAAATTAATTTATAAATGATACCCACATCAAGAGCAAGGACTCTTATCTACATCATATCCTACTGGAGAATGCAGTTTGCTCTATAAAACTACTAAATGTGAATCAGAAATGTTCATTGCAGACCAAATACAGGATTTGGAGGCTGTTTTAAATTTTTATTCCTATACAGACAGGCAAGAATGATACATCTTCTCCACCAATTAATAGCCAGCAGATTTGAACCAACACATTCTATCAGGAAAATACAGTGTTAGATCCAGACCACTGCATCTTCCATCCCTGTCTAAAAACAGTGGAACAAAGGCAGTGCAGGCCTGCGGCCCAGTGCACCCATTAAACAAGAATTTAATCTCTCAGAGAAAGGAGGTAAAACTCCAAAGACTCATTGTGTCAGTGGCACATATAAGCACCAAAACAAAAGCTGCAGTCCCCCTGCACTTTCTCCGAGCTGCTTGTGGAATTTAGTGAAATTCTGAAATGCGTAAGATCTATAATTTTATAATTTTTATCCCTGAAGGAGAACAAGGGAATTCTACAGAGCTCTCCATATCAATAATCCTATGGCATTTTACACGTGTTCATTTCAAAGAAGTGGCTCCTCTATCAGAAATCTAGATGAATAAATGCTTAATTTGGTATAAAGGATTCCTAAAGAGTAATATTTAATTTAGTCCAATGGGAATGTTTTCATAAACTTCAAAGGAAACAGAAAAGGAGCTCCAACAGATAGGGGAAAGGGAGGTCACAGAATAAATAGAGCTGTTGTTCTGAAATAGAAAGGGACAAGTATATTAATATGCTTTTCTTTTGCATTTGCTATTTTTAGTTTATTTCCACTTATAAATCAGGTTATGTTGTAATTCTATCTTTAGATGAATCAATATTTACTAAAATAAATTTCCACATATTCTTCTACTACCCCATCACTTTTCCCTATAAACTATATCTTTATGAATTAAAGTAAGCAAGTTACCGAATTACTATTTCTTGGCAAGCACTACTAAAATTACACACATATACTGATACTGGGGGGCGGTTACTCTTATTTCTGTGTCTTCTGCATTTACCCAGCTCAGTGTTATTCATTCTGATCTAATACAAGAAATCTTGAAAAAAGAGGCACTGTGTTAATTTGTATTTAATACGGTGAAAAATCTGTAAAGGACCCCTTAAAGGACCTGATTACACAGGTGGAGACCATGTCCTTTCCAAAGATGACAACAGGAAAGCTCTGCCCAGAAATGGTTTATTATGTGATGGAACCAGTGCATCTAAAGACAGAGGCAGAAACAGACCCAGGTGTCTTCCTGCTGCAAGACAAAATTGTGTGTCCCCTACAGCCCTGAAATTAGCCACTGGCTGACAGGAATCTGCTTAGTGTTTGGAAGGATGAGTAGGACAGGCACTCGACTAATCACTGCAATTGTCACAGGCGGCTCTTCCCAGAATAATGCAGTACTGGCTCTTTATTCACTGCAGCAAAGCAGAGGCAGCCTTGCCAGCCATTCCTCGCGTGAAGGGTGATGCAGGGATGTGAACGGAACAGAGGATTTGAGGAAACCTGTGGATCCCAGCTGGGGGTAGCAGCTAGCAGGACTGCACAGTCAGAAATTCAGAGCTGGGAAAAGGTGGGGCTGAGGGATCTCACTTGCCCGCACACCGGTAATTCCCTTTGGTTAAATTTCTCCGACATTCCTTTACAGAGGATAACGCAGCCTTTCCCCAGCAGGAGAATCTGAACCAAAAGCAGGCAGCACCCAGATGATTGCTGCTCCAGTGATCTCTCTTGTCACAGCTAAATCCCTGGAGGCAAATATTTTTATTTCTGCAGTCTAAACAAAGTTTAAAGGAAGCTTGTGATAGAATTTATTTTCAAGCAAGAATTTTGAACAAAGAATTTATTTCCTAACAGAAGTTCACTTGCCATTTTACCTTTTTTTAAAAGAAAAAAATTAATCTAATATGCTCTATTGGTGTTGTGTTTCTGTCTTGCTGGTTTGGCCACCTGATACAGCTGCCAGAATCAGATGCTTAATATTGGATAGCATATAATAATGTCTGTAGTATTTATTAATCCAAGTGTGGTAGATATTAAGAGTTCTAGCTCTATCACACTGGAGGCTTCATAAACATATTTTCTCACGACTTTCAGTGTATGTAAAAAAACCCAAACCAAACCAAACAGGACCCGTTGAGTTATAAATAATGCTTAACTTTATGCACATGAGTATACAGGGACATATTTTGTTCTGGAGTTGACTTTATTAGAAAATTGCCATTTCAAATTTGTTTCCTAGCTAGGTTTTGCAACATAAAAATCTCATGGGGTTTATTCCCTTCTTTAAGGATATCTTAAGTCAGAAATTATTCTACATCCATGTTGCTAATAGGCCTCCTGGGAGTTTCTCCTTTCTAAATTCACCATAACTGGTTGCCAGCAAAAAGATCAAAGAGAGACACACTCAGCCAGTACCACATCAGCAGTTATTTACTCCTGGCACCATTTGCAGCACTGAAAGCTGGCACATATCAAACAAATCTGTGCTCTTACATGATACTGCTAATTTTTTTCTCCCTCTTGAATGTAACCTGCACAAGAGAACAGTAGCTAAATGCAGTTTGGAATTTTTAGAGCTTAGGGAATGCTGTGTTTTTACTGGGGATGTGCAATGCTAATGTGCAATGATGAAAATCACTGTATTTTTTATCAGTAAATCCTATATAGATATATTATTATTATATATATATTTACAGTGAAGAACATCAGTTAAGTAAAGAAAGGCAGAGTGAAATTTAGGAAGCAAACACTGAAGCATGAGGTTTTATACTCGTGGGAACATAAATGTCTATCAGATGAGCCTGCATTTATCAATACTTACCCTAAGATTTTTATAACTCTCCTTACTGACACATAAGCATATTTAGCAGAATTTTCTCAGCAAATATTCTTCTAGTCATAAACCAAAACACATTTCTAGAACTTTGCAACCATTTTCTCTCATTGAAAGAAAGTGCTAAAGGGTCACACATTTTAAAATAAGACAAAATATTTACATGACAACAACTTCATTTCAGTTTACTGAGGCTATCCTGGTTCTTCATGGTTCTGAACCTCAGGTAGCATTAATACCAGTAGCAAAGATCCAAAGCATTTTACCTAAAAATAATTTATTCTAAAAGTGTACTTTGTTTTGCTAAATTGCTTGTTCAGGTGTGGTAGCAAATGATTTTCATTTAACAGCTCTTGATATTAAAGGGAACACTAAAAGCTCCCTAAAACTTTCATTTGTTAATGGCAAGTCTTTGTTCTATCAATGCACCAATGTTCCTGTGAGCTAGAGGAGGACAGTTAATCCCTTCTGAAGAATTTTGGTGGTTTTGTTTTGATTTTTTTTTCTTTTTTTAATTTATAGATGTGGTAACTTATTTACTTTTGCAACTCTTTTAAAGTTTAAAAGAATCTTTTAAAGCCCCACTTCTCTTTCCAGCAGTGAGTAACGGTTAACCAAGCAGAGAAGTCAAAAGGAAATCAATTAGGACAACATAAGATCAGCAGTGAAAAATCCAGTGCTTGTACACAGTTAGAGCCACCCATCAGCACAGATTAAGTAAGGAGCAACATTGTGAGCAAACACTGGATTTTGCTTGTGTGTTTTCTTGCAAAAATTCATACCTGCACCCACAAGCATGTACCTGTCTAGAAAAAACCACATTATTATAGCAGCAATATATATCTGTAGAGTCATCGCTACCATGACAACATCTTTCAACACAGAATTAAGACCTGGGCTGCTTGATATTCTTAGGTGCAAATAAACTGGCACCCAAAGGCAAACATGATATACCAAAATAAGCCCAGCAACAGAGCAAAACACCTGAATCCAAAATATGTGACATCATAAAATTCCACACAGAACAATTCTTATAGGAAAAGAAAGCTGATCCAAGAGAAAGTTGTTGCTTTGCTGGTGTGCTTACACAGTGGCAGCACAGCTGATATTGCCAAGCACATTTGTTAGAAGCAAAATTCTTCAATATCAATATTTAAAAACTGATCAGTTGCTGAAGCTCAGGAACAAATGCAGGGAATGGGTAGCAAGACAGTCCCATGTTTCACAGCCTTTAAAAAAGCAGAGTAATATAATTAAAATAAGCATCTGCAAGTGAACAGCCTCTTTGGAAAGGTTTTGTCTCTGTTACTCAAAGCCACGTCCCACTTTGTAGATACTGGTTTTCACACATTGCAGTGGGACAGCCTCTAATTCGTGCTGTGTGCTTGTATTCCTTATTTGTGAAAATACATGAGACTGGAAACCCCGAACATTTCCTGTCACACACAGTGTGAAGCAAATACAGAATGTTTCTTTTATACTGTATACTTTACCAATGTATCACAACACTGTGAAAACCACTGCTCTTTAAACTCCTGTGTTTATTTGAGCAGGGTTAGAATTAGTGAATTTCTTGGAATAAGGTGTTTTGTAACCTTCTTATTGTTCCTGGAAGCAAAGCCGGTCCCTTTGCTGGGCTGATTAAAGCTTTGGCCCTGTTTCACTCAGCTGGAGGCCTTGGCTACCAGCCCGTGGGGTGACAGCCTCAGTAGATGCATCTTGATGTGCTCACAGCATCCAGCATGCCAGCATGAGGAACTCGGCTGACCTTATTGATTAAAGCCAGGAACATGGCTGGGTGTAATTGATTTTAACACATCCAGTATCTTATTCAAGGTCTCTATAAGCTGTCAAAAGGCTACAGCCACTGAGTCACCGGAGATTAACCTATCCATTAGAAATATGAGTCTACTGTAGATGTTCAAAAAGACAAAGCAAGCTGAGTTCAAGAGTTTTACACAAATTTTGCTTTAAATACATCATATCCTGTGATTCTAAGAGCATGGTGTAAGCTGTCAATCCCTTGGAGAGTTATTCCCATGAGTAAATTTCTGAGTACAAGTTATTGAAAAGTCTTTTGTGAAAACATTTTTTCTAGAAAGAGAGGGTACCATTTTCAGTGACACTTGGACCCATAGCAGAGAGGTCAGCTGGATGCACAGTTCTGCTCAGCACGGCTCATTTGCTTAAGCCAACCAAAGTGCCTTTAACCCATCCAGAAAAACTCTCTCTAGGTCGGACTCCATGGATGTGAACAAACAGAGCTTATAAGCATCTTGTAAAATATTTGAACAGATAAAACACCTTGAACTAAGCAACAATTACATCTGGTTTGCTCTCAAATTGGAGTTAAACTTTCTGTAATGGACAATCAGAAGTTGTATACTCTAGCAGCCACGTTTCTTTCTCATTTGGGAATTTCTGTCCACTATCAACTAAAAAGATTAAAAAAAAATTAATCTGTTTCTATTATTTGTTGCTCAATTTCAGTCCTGTTTTGGTCTTTACTCATTCGCAGAATATTTCCTATACTATCCTGAAACCCATCATCTAATATATAAACTTTTAGTATTTTAATATTTTAAATACAGTCATCTGAATTCTGAAAATCTTTATCTGTTCTTATTCTGCTTTGGTTTCAGGTTAAAGGACTCCATCATATTTATTATAGCAGATTTTGGTAAGGTATTTCTTTTTTGAAATATTTTATGTTCTTCCATGTAATAAAGGTATTTCAGAAATCTCAGGTGACGATATATTTGCCACAGCATCCTAATAGCAGCTCCATAAACAAAACTGTCAGACATTTCACGGTGTTGGCCAGTGATGTTTAATGTATCTCAGGCTGGCAGTCAGTTTACTGGTTTAGATTGTGACTTTGCGCTGATAATAATTGCTCTGCAAGATTTGTTCATCTTTGCTTGGGTAAAAGACAAGCCTGGTCTGATGAAATTTAAAGCAGGTCAGAAGGAAAGCTGAATTCCTGGCTGAGTGCCCAAAATGTGCTGCAGCAGAACATGGGACAACCAGTGATCTGTCGCTTTGGTACTTAAAGCATCAACATCTCTAAAATAAGCAAAATGGCAAAAATTGAGCAGCATGACATAAATACATGCCATACTTTTCACCCTTAACAACAGCAGTTAGTGCTTCACACCACTTCTGAGATTAAAAATGGCCAGTCACATTCATTCTGAGGTCAGTAGGATTTCAATTATTCAGTATTTTCCTGCATTGAGATCTAAATTTTATTCTAACTTGCAAAGACAGGAAAAGTTTATTCGTGCTCATCAAGAAAAGGGGATACTGAGATAACTACTGTGGATATGACTGAAAAGGCTATTCCTAACAAAAGCTCATCTAAAAATCAAATAGTGAATCCTATTTTCATACCTGCCATGGTTAATAATTTCCTCTAGAATATGAACTGACCTTGGAATACAGCAGCTGCTGACACAGACACTCCCTGAAAAATAAAACAGCATTTAGAAGTGTTAGTAGCTATATCAAAATTGACCCATATATTGCAAACTAAGAATAGCTCAGCTATTATGTAGACAAAGCATTTAAATAAAAACTTCAGTACATTCTAGAATTACATCTGACTTTAAAGCACTTACTTACCTGAAAATTATTCCCTGTGCAATCAAGGGGGAACTTAAATACACTCCTAGAAAAAACTGAAACATTTCTATCATATAATTGTACTTTCTCTTGCAATTCCATTTTATAATCAATAAGTTCAACCTTTTTCTTTGACATTAAGCATGATTTTTTAATTTGCAATAATTTTCTTATTCAGTCTGATGAAATGTGAAGCTGTAAAAAACAAATCCAGAGGAACATATTTTAAACTAGTGGCAGGGGTATAACATTAAAGTAATTTGCATTTAGAGATATCCACAATACAATTCACACTTGTGCTTCACAGACTTGAATAGACACAAACTCTATAGAAAATTTCTTTACTATATTAAAATATATTTTTTCATTGATAAGGATGACCATTTGGAAGAAGTCGTAAGTTCTGTCTTTAATTTTTGATCTGCATGTTTATCATGTTTCTGCCAAGCTTCCCTGAAATTTTCAGCTATGCAAGTTTTTCTTTATCTCTTATCCTAAATTAATAAATTAATTGCATACTTGTTACACTACTTAAACAAACCTGCATGACCAAGATAGTCCTCTACCTAGACTTGTTGCAGCTAAAAATGACAAGAAAATATCAATTAATAAATAGGTTTCTGAGCAGCAAATGTCTGATACCATTTCTTTTTAAACAAATTTATTACCTACTATGCCACAAAATCCCAGCAGTTACAAAAATTATACTGGAAAAATGTTATTTTTAGAACTCTGCTGAGTTGTGTTATCAAAAGCAGCTTTGTCTCAGCCAAATGTCACAAAAAGATACTTGACCAAATGAGAGAGTGAAGGTCTCTAAAAAAATCCTGCCTTCTGAGGCAGTGCCAGTGTTCTTACTGAGTGAAAAAATGTACCTGATTTAAAAGCACTGAAATCAAGGCGCCTGAAGAGGAAATTAATTTGGATCAATGTATAAATAAAAAGTCAAACCTTCGGTTCCACACAGTTTCTAATAAGATTTAGCACTAACAGATGTGAAACCGAGTTACTTATGCAGTGGCTTGAATATGAGTTTTGAGGGCGAGAGGTCTGCCCTCTCTTACTGCACAGCACTGCAGGAGCACGAACACAGGTTGGTTGTCCCTAAGTGCAGTAAAAACATCACCAGATTTCTAATTCCTTATTTGCAATCGTCTGACAGGCTCAAACTGTCAAAACAAACAGATAATCTATCAGTGAAATTGTATTAAATAATACCAACACAAAGTTGGCACTATGAAGTTAATTCATTTCCTATTTGGGCTGTATTTGCATTATCTCTGTTGCTTTCTGTACCATTTTCCTTCACTCACATTGCTTTTTGAAGAGTAGATAACATGCTTCTTGTTCTAAAGTCATGCAACTTTAAGAATAATGCCAAATATTTTAGCAACTTTGATCCTACAACTTCCAGCCAGTAGTAGCCAGTCAGAGACCATGTTATTAATTTTCATATTGTTGTATTTGGCACTGCCTTAGCAGAAAACTAACAGAAAGTTCTTTGTTCTAACACAAACAGCAAAGTATGCCTTTATAACATTTTTTTTACTATTCTTCAGGCATCTGTAAAATATACATGGCTCAGGATGAAACACTACCTTTTACAGAACCAAGAACCACTAACTCCTCTTTTCCCCAACCTGATCTCGAGAAGGAAAATCTTTGTAAATTCTACTGTTTTCTGCTTCAGTAAAAGAATTTGTTGTTTCTGGGACACAAATATTGTGTCCATTTTAAGGAAGCTAGATAGAAAACTACCTAATCTTCGTCAGTGTGACAACTCATCTGGCTGAGGCTCAGCTCCTTGAAGAAGAATTTAAGTTTATTAAAGCTAATTTGAAAGGGGCAGATGAGCTGGTTAAGAGAAGATTGTAGAGATGTGTAAATAGGAAAGGATTTTTGACAGCGGAGTCTTTGGGCAACATCTGAACAGTGTGTATAACAAATTAAATATTATTAACACTTTAATAACAGGGCTAGCATGGGGGTGGCAATGGGGAACCAATGTCTGAATGCTGCAAGGAAACTTTTTTCGGACAACTCGATCTTACTGCCCCCAAAGATAAAGTATTAATAATTCAGGGGGAATTTTGTTATGTCACTTCCTTATGAATGCCATGAATGAAAGGTGGCCAAAGCCAAAGCACAGGCAAAGTTTGCAGTGAAATGAGAAAGGCAACAAAGAGCAGCCACCACATCATTTGCCAGAGAAGCCTGTGTGTAAATCAGGGTGGCCGCAGTGATTTCCAGGTAGCCATGCCCAGCCCCAGCTGATGTGACCTCAGTGCTGATCGTGCACTGAGCAGGACGCTGGACAAGGTTCCTCAGGGACAGTGGGATTCTGTGGCTTGCACTACATCATGATTTAGCTGCTCACAGGGAAGAACACAAACAGTTTTTCTCATATACTTTAAACTCCTACTGGATTCTACTCCTGTGACTGGAGAATCCTACTGGATTCTACTTCCTACTTATGATGGTCAAAAGAGGAAAGAAAAGAGAGAGAAAAAGGGGATTTTGTGTTTTGTCCTCCTTCCCGCTGGGGAACAGCAATAAAGCAGCAGAAGTATTGACTGCAGGGCCTAACCATCTCTGTATCACATCTGTAAAAACACAGTGAGGCAACAATTTTGCTGAGTCCAGCTCAGCAGGCATTTAAAACTCCTCTCCATATTCACAAATTTTATACATATTAGGTGTGATCAAAGAGTACTTTGCTATGTTTGTTTAATAATAGATAGGTCGGGTTTTAATTTCCTGGGGCAAGAATGGGGGAATGTTTGTGCCATCATAACTTAGCAATCCAATTTGTATGTTAGCATCCATATTCCTGTGGCACTTGATAATTTTTTAAGCAAAAGATACTGGAAACATTCTTTGCTCCTCTACTCTTAGGATTTCCTCACAAGAGGCAGAAGGTAATGTGGTAGTCAGAAAATGCTTTCATTGGCCTAATTGCAATTTACTCAGCATTTATATTATTTAAAATATTTTTCCTCAGCTATACCAGTTTAAATGTGGTTCAAAACTATCGAATTATCCATCAATATTACTAAACAAGTCATTAGATGAAAGCTAATTTGATCAGCTTTTGCCTTATTCTTGACTTCTAATTACCATTACATCAATGTCTATAAAGCTGGAAATGAAAAAAAATAAACACTAAATGCATATTATTCCAGCCCTTGCCTAAAAGCCAGCTGTAACTAAGGGTATTCAAGGGTTAAGATTAAGTCAAAACATGTCATAAAGCCTGGTGTCACTAAATCCCATGTATTACACTTTCTATGAAATTAAGCATTGAAGATGACTGTATTGGTATTTCTGATGCACCCCACCCCCAGTACCTCTCAAGATAAATGTCCATTTACATCTGGGCATAATTTATAGACACAAATAAATATGATACATAAAGGAGAGAGTTATTTTTCTTTAAAAAGTTGAGTTTGGGTTTTTTTCGGGGGTATTGCTTGCAAAATAACCTTGACAATGTAAAAAATTGTAAATGACTGTAAGTTCATCGTGTGTTCATCCTGTCTGTATCATTGCTACTTGGTAGAAATTTGCTACAGGTAGAAATGCCTGTGATCTGCTTCATTTCTATAATCACAAAGACTCAGAGCTCTGAATACTCAAAATTCAGTTCTCTAATACAGGTTGCTAAGAAACTAAAAACTAATCATCATGAACCCCCTAGCTTTGGGACAATAGCACAGGTCAGGTTAAGGTTACCTCCTCACCAGATCTACATTTACGACCTTATTGTTGCAACACCTCTAATAAAGTTTAAGGGAAAAGAAGAATATTTTTGTCCACTTACATAAATCAATATGGATGTTTGTCTTTTTCAAGTATGAATAAATCAATTTAAAAAGCACAGACTGATAGAATCACTCTTACATCAGTTCTTCAGAAAGACTACTAAATCCCAAAAGCCAATGGCCAGTGTAATAATGTATTGATGCATTAAGAACTAAATATTTACAAGTTTTTAGTATCTGACAAATGAATGTCTATGAATAAACAAACAGGCCAGAAAACAATTCTTATATTAAATTTAGAGTGCTGTAGTGCTGTAGCATTGATTTCTGAGACTGTCCTGGTTCACGAGCATGCAAGTGAGAGGAGAGGCAAGTCCAGAAAAACACCATCCAGAAATACAGATTAGGAAAAATAGCCACAAGGCAGATTTTCCTTCTCTTCAGTGTCAGATATCATAATTTTGATGTACTGGGGTTTTTTGAAAAGAAGAATTAATCCAGTAGGATTTATTGAGGAAAAATGCCATTTCAAAGTAGTAAACATCAGTGTCTCAGTGCAAAAAGGAATCCCTGTAGTTGTCATATGCAATAGAAGAGGTTGGCCTTTCAATATGCTTTGTATTCCTGCCATGCAGATACACATTAATGTACCAGATACAGTGCTCTAGTAGAAACATATTTTCCAATTCCTAATCCAGCCTCCCAGAAATGAGTGTCTGACACTAAACCCCTTCAAACTGCTTAGGCTCTCAAGTGGGATTTGTGTTTTATATGTACTTGTTATTGTGATGGAAAACACATTGTCCTAATGCCAGGTTCTTACAGCAACGAGGGTCATTTACAACAAATAGTTATTCCAGGATTTACACAGCAATGGCAGAGAGGTTTCTCTTAAGGATGGATTTTAGCTAATCATGTAAAAGCATTCCATGCATCCTTTTTTAATGCAAAATAAGGATGAAACTGAGGCCGCCTTGGCTGGGGCTCTGAGCAACCTGGTCTAGTGGAAGCTGTTCCTGCCCACAAAGGGAGGTTGGAATGAAATGATCTTTCCTTTGCAACTGAAACCATTCTACGAAATTCCTCTGAAATGCAGTGTATTTATAAAAGCTTTGGTTGAATATGGAAATAGGGATAATTATGCAATAGGGCTGTGGGGTTATCTGTGGAATTACAGCCACAAACCATTCAAATCCATGAACTCCGTGTATGTATGTAAGGCCGAAAACATAGTGGAATTTCAGTAGAAAGCTGCTTCCTTTATTCTGTCTTGAACTTCAGTTCCCAAGGTTTTCTGTCATAAGGCTGATAATCCCTGGTTACTGACTTAATGCAGTTTCTCTGAACATGTAATTATTCCAAAGTATAAGAACTGGGATTGAGGACTCACTGTCAGGTCACTCTGGCAATGAAATCACCTGTAAAATGTATGTGATAGTTGGTGGAGGGTCCCCAGTGAGGAAACCCTTTCTAGACTTCTTCAATAGCTTGAGCAAATGGGCACCTACATATACCAAAATCTTAGGGGAAAACCCTATCTCCATGAACTCTGGGAAATTAGCAAACAATCTCATAAAGAGGGGAAAGAGGACTGTGGGAGGTAAGGACATCTCTATTCAGAACGTTCATTGAGATGTAACTTCTATTCTGACCTTTAAAATCAATGGTAAGGTTTAAATGCTCCACACAGTCATTTTGGGTTTGTTGGGGTTTTTTTGAACCTGTTTGTACATTAGAAGCTAAAGTCATAAACATTAATAGAATTAAATAGCTGAGCTGATTTAATAATCCCTGCCCTTTAAAAGAAGTAATCCTTTTCTCTCATAACCCTCTCCTTCCCTCTCCCTCTTAGCACATTTATTTTGTTCTCTGAGTTTGCTTTCTGCCATTCAAATGCTCTCATTTGGCTCACCAAGGAGAGGAACCAGACAAAGAGAGGGAAATGGAAGGAAGGAGTACGTGCTCAAGAGTGAAGAAAGACTTTAAGGGAGCTAGAACTTTCTTCAGGGACTATCTAACCCTATCCTGTTATAAACAGCTGTACCTCAACAACAGAGGGATTCCTTTGAGCTGACAAACCAGATATATCAGTTTGGTGAAAACACTCTACTGAAGTGACTACGTGGCCTCTAATACTCGAAATCCCTTATTTAGAGGTACCAAAGCTGTGCTGAGTGGGACTGTTGGACAGATCCTGTTCTGAGTGTTTGCTCATTCTGCTGCAGGCACCTAGTACAGAAGGATTCTTAGCTTTAGCAAGACTCTGTGAGAGGTTTTAGTACACACTTATCTGACAGCGGAAGTCTGACAGGGCACAGAACAAGCAATTGGACTAAAATATAGCTCTCAGAACAGGTTGCTGTACAGACAATCTTGATCTCTGAATCAAACCTAGACATTTTCCCTGTGTGTAATGGCAGTGTGCATACTTAGAAGAAAAGCTTAAAATATTTGCCACACATAAATGATATCTGGAGATGTGTCAGGATGCTTGACCAGATCCAATCAGAAACCAAGAGAGGAGCACGACGAACCAACCGTCAGAACTGGCAAGTATTTCTTTGGTGTTAAAATACATATTAAAAAACCTTTAGCAGTTTCACTGGAGCAAGACCACCAGCCATAAGTTAATGTTTCATGTAAGATTAAATGGCATCTTTCTATTCAAGAAGAAACTCAGTCTGTTTTATTGCAACCACTGTAATGGACACAGTCCACTAACAGCAGAGATTCTTCACTGATCAGTGCAAATCCAAGAGGATTTTGTGTCCTCTTTGCAGAGGTAGAAAAGGGGCAAAGACACCACTTATCTGTCCTAACTGCTGAGCCACCATCACTGGCAGCGGGGTTTGGCAACAGTGCGGGTGCAATGGGGCCATCACTGGTGTGCACTGGAATATGCTAAGAAAGAACCAGGGTCGGAGCATGGGGGTGAAAGCTGAGTGCAAAGCAGAGAAGGCAAAGAGCCCCTGGTGTCTATGAACACAATGTACCATAGATCCATGGCTGTAATGCGCTGGCTGGCTTTTAACGCGCAGCCTGAAGCCAAATCAATTTCAACAGTTTGTGCTGGACAGAGACCAATTACTAATCTTCTTTCTCCTCTTTCCTGCTGCTTAACAAGGCTACAAATAATGGTTTAAAATTACTCTCTGAGACCTACCCACATGACTTTCAGAGCAGAAACCAAAGTAACTTAAATGATCAAAAATCATTTATGTTTCAGGGTGAAACGTCTTTGAAATTCACAGAAAAGAAAAATCCTGAGTAAAATTAATCCAGAAATACCAATGTTTTGTAGTCACTGCAAGGGTCCTATCTGGATTTCCAATCATGTAAAAGAAGCAATTAGGAGTCAAATTTAAAACATTCAGAAACAGGAAAGGGAACTTCTCAGTATATATTCAGGTGTTGCAGAACACTTACCATCATTCTGGCATTGCCAAACAACTATAAATCTATTTAACTAAGCAGTTAAGTGGATTTTGTATCTGTTCTGCATTGCTAGAGAATCAAAACAGCTGGAGTACAATGACAATTCTGCTTGTGTGAAGAATGAGGCTGATTAGGTCTTTAATAGGCAGCTCTTCCTGATACTGTTATGTGAAAAACATCACCCAGAAATCTACACAAAACTAAAAGTGCAGACCTAATAATTGTATTATAAGAGAAGCATGGAGTTTACTCTTAAGGCCTACTTCTCACTCTGCAGTGTATTTGAATGCTGGTACTCTCATAGATCTGCTCTGCACTTACGGCACACAACACTTGGTAATGCAGCCAACTTTAGTAAAATATTTAAATATTTTCTCAACTTCAGGAGAAGGGGTCACTCATGAACCTCTTATGTACAGTGTTGAAGTGAAATTTAAGCCTGGATATACACAACACTTATAAACTTTCCAGCCTTGTCCAGTATCAGATTGAAAGGAAGGGAAACTTCCTCTGGTTATAGCACATACATAATACAAAAAGTCAATTTTTATTCTCAGTTCTTGATTAACTTTAGAAATACAAGAAATATTGTTGAGTTCTCCAATCAAAATTATCTTTCTATGCACTCATGTTATATGTCACTATTTTAACTTCACTCACGCATAAAACACCTTTACTACTACCTGCTGATCAGAACCTGTGAGACAAACAGTTGTGCTAAAAGAGAGTTTTAGCTTTGATAATACATACAGAAAAGAAATTCTTACAAATATTTTGTGTATATCTTGTCTCTTTGAAAAACAGTATTTTTTCCCTCTTAATGAAGATTTTCATTAGTTGCCGAGTGCTTTTGGTCAGCTGCTTACTGAAATCCATCTCCAATACAATTTTAAGTATTGTGAAACAAGGACAATATTTTTTCATCTGTGCTGTTTCATTAGACTGGGAAAAAGAATCAATAGTCCCTTATTACATGAAGACATAATGCCTCGGATTGAAACAGTGGCAGAGGTTAATCAATATGGACTGAGTTCACCCAAGGATACAGAAGAAGAGGGAAGAATGTGAAACACCAACAAGTGGCACAGCTTTCTACTACAGCTCTGCAGGAGTTTCACGTTTGCTATTCAGCACCTAGAGGAGAACACGAGTTATGGATCTGGATTATTATAAAATGTAGGTAACTGAGCCAGGTTCCTTAGATGGAAGAAACCCAGGGAATGTCTAATACAGAGCAGCTTCAGAGTCACTGATTACTTATTGTCATATTATCACGTATATAATTACACATAATTTATTCCAGTATGCATAGTTACATGTGCATGCAAGCCGTTAATCAATTTTCTGTTACCTCATACAAACATCTGAAAGGAAAGTTCAAAATACATAGAATAATACCTTTCATTTCAAGCTGGTAATTGAAGTGACATCAGTAAATTTCTGTCAGTTAACTCAGACTGCATCTGGTACATCAAATGCTTCTGGAGCCCCTTTAGCTAATACAGAATTATGATAGATTCAGTTCCAAATGTTAAACTTGTAGAGGTTATGAAGAGCCATTTGTCTAGAGAGAATTAGACACATGACAATTTGCATCATTCCAGAAGTTAATGAGGAACTCTAGAGGAACTCTTACTCGTGTGTGTGCTGCAAACCAAAGGAATCCATACAAATGTACTCGGATCCCTCGCATCTGGCCAGCTCTGACAATGGAACTGCAGCACTATGGGCTGGGAGGTTACACTCTGCTAGCAGTGGCTCATCTTTGTGTTTCAGTTCAAGAGTCTTAAGAATTCACACAGTTTCATACCATAAACTCTGTACAGGGTTATGTAAAAATAGGTTAATAGTGGTTCACTTCTGCAATGAATGTAGCCACTGCATGGCTACAGCTCAGTGAAATCAACAGCATTTACAATAAAAGCAGGTTTTAAAAGAGATTTCCAGAAAGCATACTGTAATTTCTTCCCTGCAATATTTTAATATCACACTGAGTGATGACCATTTGGAATTTATGCTCATGTCTTACTTCATAATGCTGAAAGGTCAGGCTTGATCACAAGTTCTCTAGAAAAACTGCAGAGCAAAATACAAAGAGCAATACATCAAATTAAACATTGGAGAGAAGTTGGGCTTATAGAAGCAAACCCCTTCCTTTGTGAACCTGGAGACATTACAGCATAATAAGGCAAGCAACCAGTAATTAATTTCTCATTTATTTCCACAACAAACTATGGACAGATTTGAAAACCAGTAATAAATTTAAAGTGGCTAAGACATGAAGATGAATGAACACAATCCTAACTTGATTACTTGGAAAGTGAACCAGAGATTCAACATAGCTGTTTCAGACTAAGAAATATCATATTTGATCGTAGTTAGCAAAATCTGGAAGCACAAGGTGAGGACAAATGTCTTTGGCCAGTTTTTATTAAGCACTAGCAGGTCATGTGGTAATTAGTTTTTAATAAAGGTATTTAATTTATGTTTTAAAGTAAAGTCTAACCAGAAGTTAAGATAAAATATGTTTTTTATAAGACAAAACTTTTTTGTACGAAGTAGGAGACAAATCAAAAGTATGAAAGGTGGCTAGAGAGGAGGAAGAGAAAGAAACCCAAAAATCTACATGATTAAATGACAAGTGAGGTCCAAATTAGACTACATCAGGTCTGAAAGGTATGAAAATCTTGCATATTAATGACTCATTACATGAACAATAACACTTGGAAAATGAGTTCATGGGAGAACAGAGCATGGGGTGTATGACACCGCAAGGAAATCTTCTACCAGAGCACATATAGAAACCCACAAGTGACACATTAAGGGATTTTTGAGCTATTCAGAAATCGAGCTTTTGAAACTTTCTCGTTAGAGAACAACAGCTGTTTGATAGTCAGTAAAATGATCCAATTTATTCACCAGCTTCACTGAAATTAAAGACCTTACTCCACCATTACCCTGAGCAACAAAATTAAAGGGAGAACAGCCTAGACTGTATTACTGGTACTGTAATATTTGAACTACAATCAAGAATTTTACTAAAGCAAGGACTCCTCACTCATTAATTTTCTGTCTTGTGCTGCAAGCATTGCAGTTGAAATGTCACATTCTCTGGTTTCTTCCGCCTCCCTGTTCTAAAAGAGTAGAGCTCCCACAGTTTCACTGCAATCAGACTTTGCTACTCATACATGCTTTTCATTAAATTACTAGAAAAAACAAAAATAAAAACAAAGCTGGCATGAAATTAGGTTACACAGTACGAAATTATTTACAGCAGCCCACTAAGCCCTGCACCAGGGAAAGTCACAGAGTCTGAGACTGCAGAATTTATATAGCTTGACTGTACTACATCTGGAGGTTGACAGCTGGTTATTATGTACACCTAATTTATCCAAGCTGTAAATACCACAAGTAGAGAAGTCTATTCACCTAAGGCTTATGGTTCAGTTGGTTTAGTATTTTATGTTTAAAATAAAATGTAGAATAAATTAAGAGCAAATCTTCTCCACACTTCCTCAACAGTGCATGATGCTCCATAGTGTAAATACACTAAATGGAGCATCTTTGATCTCATTACAAATCTGGCAATGAACCTGATACCCAATTGTTTTTGAAAACAATTACAATAATAATTTTAAATTCCAGCAGCTCTTAGATAAATGACAAAAGATATTGGAACAATTAGACTACAACTGGTAGCAAAGGACTACTTATAGCCTTCAACCAGTAGGAAAAAATCCCAGCAGACTGATTTCTTTCAAGGGGTACTGAAATTACTTCAATATGTGCTAGCTCAAATCCTAAGAAGAATACCAAGAAAGAGTAATAATAATATTTTGCATACCCATGCTAATTCCCACTCAGGTATCACTCAGCATATGCAAACAGGGAGTTAAACTCTACAATGGCCTTAAGAGGATATGTTTAAGCATAATTAAATAAAAATAAATTTACCACAGAGAAAAGCATTTGAGGAGGGAGATTCTCTAGATAATAGTGCTCAATCTCACTGAAAAATGGAAGAGAGATATTCCAAAGAAACCTTCTTGTACCATTTTGATTTTAATCACAAAAGCCCCATGCATATATAGAAATGCTGAGCAAGTTTCTCTTCATGTTATTTCCTGGATTAAAAGTCAATTTTTCACTTTCTCACAATTCTCAGTGCACAAACCATAGAAAGGCCTGGGTTGGAAGGGACGTTAAGGATCGTCTCATTCCAACAGGCCCCTCCTCCCCGGGCAAGGACATCTTCCCCCAGCCCAGACTCAGAGCCCCGTCCAACCTGGCCCTGAACACTGCCACAGATGGAGCAGCCACGGCTTCTCTGGGCAACCTGTGCCAGGGCCTCACCACACTCTGAGTTAAGAACTTCCCAACACTTAATCTGAATTTCTTGACTTTTAGTTTGAAACCATTCCCCTCTGTCCCATCCCTGCCTGCCCATGTCAAAAGTCACTTTCCTCTTTAAGTACTGGAAGAAATGAGGTAACTGAGGTCTCCCTACAGCCTTCTCTTCCTCAGGCTGAACAACCCCAGCCTGTCTCTGTAGGGAGAGGAGCTCCAGCCCTCTGAGCATCTTTGTAGCCTCCTCTGGACCTGCTCTAACAGATTCAGATTTGTTTAAATTTTTTTTTAAATCAAACGGTTTAGTATTTTTTGGGCTTATTGGGCTTGTGCAAGAAACAGGGTATAAAAATCTACTGGTATTATAGCTTCTGAAAAAACCAAGTTGAGCTGTTATCACTGTCTCCCTGTGGCCATCTGTCTTCACTCTTAAGGAATAGGAACCAGAAATTTTACAGATCTTTCTAAAAATTAAAACTGACACCTTAAAATGAAATAGTAATATTCTCAAATTCTTCAAACTTATTTTTAGTGAGCCAAAAATTTTGAAAACTACTTTCTTCATAGGGAAGAATATATAACAGGTGGGGGGGTTTTAATATTTGGGAAGAAATGTAGCAGTAAAAATTGAAAAAACCCCAAGGTTCTGGAACTACTTAGAGAATTCATTCTAAATTCAACCACCAACAAAAGCAGGTCATTACTTTTCCAACTTGAACTCCCTGAGATTGCTAAATCAAGCCATCATTTCTTATTCTATCAAAGAGTTGTGCAAAGAAATACAATAAGAGCTGGAGTAAAATTCCACTACCTGCCGTCAGTCTATTATGCCATTACATTTCTTGTGAATATATTTCATCTTATCCAAGTGTTCACCCTTGCTCTCAGCTTGTTGTTCTTTCTCAGACATCACTTATTCAGATTGCATGTATTTATCTTCTTAATGTTACCTCATAAATCATTCTCTGAGATAAAAATTCTTGGTTTTCTTCATTCTTCTTCTTTCTTCATTCTTTCTCCTTTGGCTCATCTCTTTTCAAACAATTTACTTGTATTGGTTGTCATTGAATGCAAAATCCTAATAATATGTTAAAAAAGCTGATTTTGGTGGGATTGAAGAGGAACAAAACTATTCAAGAATAGTTGGAGTTTTTTAAAATAATAACTGAAGACTGTGGCAGTTTCTGGAGAAGTTCCAAGCAATCTCTCCCATTATTGTAAATATTATCTCCCCATTACTGTACCCAGCTGTTCCTCTGAGTTGTATTTGCACCCCCTGACATTATGTTTGTACAGCACACAGAATGGAAAGATGCCTATAAAGCAAATATGGGGTCATATACTGGCATTGAATGGGGTCTTCTTTAGCTTAGGCTATAAAATCCTATGCCAAAGATCAAATTAAAAAATCCAGGTTATCCTCTAGAAATGGAATCTCTCAATTTCCTTTTAAAGAATCTGATTCTCTACTCACAGAATTAAAAAATTAATAATATAAAGAAGCTATAGATGAGATTCGAAGCTGAAAAGCCCTTGATGGGTCAGCACAGTTCAGCCAAGCCTAAGCACAGACACTGCGTGCACTTGCCACAGGCTTCTATCATAGCATTGTAAGAGAGAATTTAGAATGCCTAATATAGTATTATATGTACTGTATATGTTAGATATTTTGTATATATACTACATATAGCTATAACATGCTTTATATAGTTATATGCAGCATATTTATAACATAATTGCAATATATTATGTATCTAACATAACACATAGTATATAACAAATCCTATATCTCATTATATATTACACAGGTTCCTACAGTACATATGTGATACACTGAACTTGCGAGAGTGTGTGTGTGTGTTTTTGTGCACCACAGAACTCAAGCAGAGCTCCTGCTCTTATAAAATGTTATGACTTTAACATGCTCAACCTCAAAATTACTGTTCAGTTAATCTGTTAAGACTGTTTTGAACCTGCTGGACTTCATGCCATTTTCTGTTCTTATTTTCCACAAATGATTTTCACTCTCTAAGCTTGGCCTTAAAATTCTCCTTAAGCTGCTGGATGAATTTTGCTGGCCTGTCACCGCTCTAGCATTTTTTGCTAAATTGTGGTACACTTTAACTCCAATATAATGTCAAATACATTACTCTGACACAGCTTTTTGACATCTAGAATCATGAACCTGGTTAACCTTTTATCTCTTTCTTCCCATTTTCCTTTAAGCAGTTTCTTGTCTAAAAAAATGCCTTAGGAATGAAATTTCCTGGATGCCATTCTTACATAGAGCAGTTAAATGTAGGTCCATTTTGATCTCTAGTACATCTTGAATCAGATCTAAATTGAGTGCTACATCTACTTTTGAAGATTTTCTGACTGATTTCTCCAAAAAAGGACTGACTCAGATTTCAGATATGTCAGAAGCAAGCATTCTGTCCTGGTATGACATTTATCCAAGACTTATGAAGTTAGCTGAAGCTTTCCATTATTACTGTGCTTTGCAGCATTCTTGATCTTTTGTGTTTCATGTTCCTTCTCCCTTCCCAACACTGCCTGGAGAGAGCACAGACCTGATGTGATTCTCTCTGGAATCGGATACGACATTTAAATCCACAGAGACTCTGTGGTACTGATGAGAGAGTCACCTTAACTCTCTGATCTGACTCTATGTTTTCATACATCATGCCCGTCATGAACTGTAAAATTCACCATAAAGGTACAATGAAATGTCTATTTCAGAACTATTTGATCCAGCATTCCTATCAAGGTGATGATTTTATCATTGTGCTCATTTCAATGCATCCAGTTAAATTCAGTCATTCAAGAACAGCCTGTAGGAATGCATAAGTTCACATGTGCTGAATGAAATGAATGGGCAGGGCTGCAGGTCCTTATGGATGCCTTTATTAAGTGATCAGCTTGGGTGGGGGCCCAAGGGGTCACGCATACCGCTGCTGCTCTCAGGATCAACACAGGGGAGTAGGAGCTCAACTTTGTCATGTCAAGTGGCAGAGCTGGTGCTTTCATGCATCATGAGAGTCCACCAGACGATGTTTTGCTGGCTCGATGTCTAGGGTCCTAGTCTGCAGTCAGTTCTCTAGGTCAGGGTGATCAAAAAAGTTTTGAAGAATGGGTTTAGGGGGACAGTCCCCCTCCCTCCCAATCTAGGGACATTATTTTTGCACTTCAATTGTGTGTTGGCTCGTTGTTCTAGGGCCTCTTTTCCTCAAATTGTGCCTTGATGCTCCTCATTTGCATATAAGTCCGGACGCCATTTTCCTCCTTAAAGTCACAGGCACCATTCTGGGGAGCAGTGGAGGCGGTTTTCCCAACGGAAAAGGGGTACAAGGGAATGATAATAAAAGAGTGAGTGGCAAATACAATGGGGTAAAAATTACAACCATAGGGTAATGAACAATTATAAATAAATTTAAAAAAAAAGGTTAAATATTTACAACCATGGGGTAATGAACAATTATAAATAAATAATAAAAAAATGGTTAACAAATATTCATGGTACAACAATCATAACAGTGAACAAGTATTATCAACCAACTATTTTTGACTCTTGTTTCTCACACTGAAGTCTATTCACACATACCTTTCACAATTGAAAATTTGTAAAAATGTTCTTTCCTATTTCCTACTCACTTGTTTGCTTAGTATCTGTGTGCTCTACTGTCCTGGTTTGAGACAAAATTCAGAGGAATGTCTGAATTTGAACATCCTCTCTTAGAAGGCAGGTCACAGCCACCCCTCCCCTACCAGGTTCAGGAAAGAAATAGTCCTCGTAGGAAAGTGAAAAGGAAAAAAACTATTTCTTTAACAAACACACAGGAAAGGAATAATAATGCTAAATAATAAACCCTCTTGCTGTGGAGAGAAACCCGGGAAGATTTTAAAGTAGTTCTGTGGGTGTGGTCTCTCTCCTCCTCAGAGCTGGGTCTGCTTGGGCCCCCTCTGGGCCTAAGGTGGAAAGTTTTCCCAGTGAGTTCTGGTGTTCTGATGTTGAAACAGTCCAGAAGAGAAGAAGAGAAAAGCCGAAGTCCCAGAAAAAAACCCTTAACTCTCAGTCTCTCTCCGGAGAAACAGCTGAAAAGCTGAGAAAAGCAGGAAGGGTGCTTCCTTTGCTCATCATCAGCAGCAGCTATCCCTGTGTCCTTGAAGCACAAACTGTTTTGAAATGTTCACCCAGTTTTTTTCTCTCCCTTCTTGGGCTCAGTTTAAAGGCACAGAAAGGCATAGGATTTATTTCTGGGTGATACGGGATACAACATCATAAAGTCACCCCAAGACATCTACCTTTTTCCTGGAATAAGTGGGATTTAAAATTTCGTCCTGAAATTAAAGGCCCTCCTGCTCCATATGCTATTTGTATCAAGTGTCTGCATACAGAAAATGCTTTTAAAATAATACAACTAAGCATATATTATTTTAGAGACACTCAGGGCCATTTAAGAGAAGAAATAAACCTGTTTTGGTCCCTAATTTATCTTTCTTCTTTCCTCTTCCTCCAGTTAGTTATGCAGGTTTTGCCTCCTCTCGCCATGTAATAGCTTATACAGCCAGCTACTGTAATGCAATAATTTATTTCTCCTTGAAAAGAGAAATTATAAACTACAGATGTGTATTTCACATTTAAATTTTTTAGCAACAATGAAAACCTTTCTTGAAAATGTGAAGTCAGTAGATGAAATAAAGTCTGTGTTTGTACATAGTTCTCTTTCACGTTACATGAACAAGAAGCAGTACTACCAAATACCCAAGTATTGGAAATTCTGAAGAAAATTCAGTTGGTCCACAAATTGCAGACGGATGGTACAGCTGATGAGTAAAAGGCAGAGAATCTGTTACACTGGAAAGCCAGAAACAGAGCATGTCAATAATTTTTCCAATTCACTGATATTAATGACATTAGGATCAGAAAAGGAATGGTTGTATAGATTGGAGTTTTGTTTGATTTAAGTGCCTTTATAGACTAAGAAAAGCCTATTTTTCTACTTATTTCTACTAATTACAAACACTTGAGATGGTTATTTAAACACCTTTATGACTGCCCTGCAGGCCCTCGGTGTTGTTTACTTGACATAATGTGTTTTTCTGACTTTCCCATTATGTTTGTAAAGACATCAACAAAAAGAATAAAAAGACACAAATTCCAAATAGCAGCTGCCTGTAGTTTGTTTTTCATTACCCAAATTGATTTATAATGCCTATGAGATGCATTTCACTGTGGAACTCTATATTGTATAAGCACTCAGCAGGCTCATTCCATGCTGCTGCTCCATTCTAGTTATAAAAGCTTGAGCTTTGTCTCAGGAACTTTGTATCCTTCAGCAACAGAGTTAACAATTCCAACTCCCACAGTATTGATCAAAATCATTAAAGACTCAAAGCGTTGAGATTAGTGGTGATTTGCACCTTGGAGAACAGAGCGGTTCGCCCCCGCTCAGTTCGGAGTGCTCTCAGAGCAGAAGGCACAGAGCTCTCAGCGCATGTGCCAACAGCAGGGTTTGTACTGCAACCTGAAAATAATCCTGATGCGAGGAAAACCACTTCACTGTGCCAACAGCAGCCACAACTGGCTGCTGAACACCGAACACCAAACACGGAATGCTGACCATCTTAATGCAATGCTACTCAAATAATCTAATTCTACTAATAGCCAGTGTAACTTTATCCAAAGTTTCTGCTACAGAAGTTTTGTTTTTGTATTGCAACTTGTAAAAAATGGCAAATATCCCCAGTTCTAAAAAGTGTCTGTCATTGCCGGAGCTTTTCTGAAGGCAGCTTGCAGGAATCCTCAAGTGCACAGCATGGCAATTTGAATGTGTCTTGAAAAAAGCATATTATCTCTGCCATTTAGCTATACAATTGTATCTCTGTTGGCACTCAGTTTTCCTGTGGAATCCATTCAAATGCACATTGTTACCTAAGAGGATTGCCTTTTTTCTTGCTCTAGCAGTATTTTCAGGAATAAGCAAGTTTTATACAAACATTTTAATAAAAGATTAATAAATTGTGAGGTTTCTCTAGGCATGTACATTGGGACAACACTGCAGTCATTGCATGAAATTCATCCAGCTTGGTCTAATCCTTTATAGAAGAAAGGACTTGAAATATATATTCAGGAATTAATATACATTTCAGAAATTTAGCAACTCTCTGGTTGATTCTGTACTGTGTTCTAACTTCTCAGAAGACAATGAAAAAGTAAAAGTCTGTTTGCATTTAGCACAGTGAAATGAAGAGCTTTACATCTCCCAGTATTACTTCGTAAATCCGGATTCAGATTTACATTCTGGAATGTCAAGTAAATAAAATAGGAGCAGCAATGCTGTGTCAGACTAGGTCATGAGCCCAGCATTCAGTGTTGTTTCATAATTCAGGCCTGAGGATGATTTGTACACCACGCCAGAGTATGCTCATAGATCCTGCAGAGACATATATCATACAAACCCATTTACTAAATGGAATCCATGACAAGTTAAAGGAAAGTGATAAAATCAAAATTTAAAAAAAAGGAAAAAGAAAATAAGCTACCCAAAAGAGTATCTTGACGTGTACACTTTCAGAAATTTGACATTCCTTTGACTGCCCTAAGTACAACATCATTATACACTTTTGGGTCTTTCAGTTCACTCCTTAAACCCTAAATTTATTGGGAATGACAAGTTAAACATACCAGGTTTTTAACACATCCACTTAATGAGTACAACATTTACCATACACTTTTTTTCTGTCCTATTCCATGATAAGGTTTGGTAGGAATAGATAAAAACCTTAAATTAGTGAGACTGCAGGCACCACAGCTTCTTCAGACACAGTGAAAGGAAAAATGAGCAGAGTCAGATAAAACCATCCCCTATTCTTTCTTTACTACAATATGCTCTTTGGAGAAAACATTCTTTTTCTTTGCCCAAGGCTATATCCAGCCCTGCCTCAGGCAGTTTCTAAACTATTGATAACTACTTATTAGTCCTAACATTTAGGAATTCATAGGATTCCTAACATAACACTAGAAATGAAACTTCATTCCTAGATTTCAAACATTTAGTAATTACACTTAGGGTCATTAAGCAACTCAACTATAACTTATTTGGTGATATTCCACATAGTGATCTCAATTCTGACTCTGACAATTCACTACTTAAACTCTCATTCTCTGGAATTGAGAGTGAAAGACCCCAGGTTATCCAGTCTGTGGGTCAGATAAATCTACACAGAAGGGAGAGAGAGAGAGAGAGAGAGAATCTTTTCTCTGTAAAAAAACTGGAACAAGAAAACTTCATTGCTTAATGATGGAAATTGTCATTAACCTAGTTAACAAAAATAATATCCCCTGATCTTAATTATAAAAATCCTAGCTGTGGTTGGACTGCAGGTCAAAAACAGTTTTTAAAAAAAAAAAAAAAAAAAAAAGTGAAAATTCCAAGGTATATAACTATGCTGATGGGAAGAACTAATAATCATAAAGGGCCAAAGAGTCAGTAGTCACAAAGTTACAAAGTCACCCATTTGATTTAGTTAAATCAAGACAGCAAAAAAAATGCTGTCATTTGTCTTGAATCACAGTAACTCCAAATTTTTGGAAAATAAAGGCTGGATGCATAATTGTACAACTACTCTCCTTTTGGAATAGTACATCCTAAAATTCAGGACTATTTCCAGAATTGGAGACTTGAAGTAGAGCTTAACACTTCTTTTTGGCAACTGTATGGTGTTTTAACAGTTGTCATCCCCATTATTTTTGGCTTCAGGGATCTTTTTAATTAGGCTCATTAGTAAATATGGCAAACAGTCCATGAACTCCAGAATCACAAAGTGTTTATAATTGGATTACATAACTTTTATGATTGGATCTTCTCTTTCTAATGCAAATTTCTTTTCCATTTGGGAACTCTCTGGAGCAGCTAATGATTGCCTCAAACTTATTTATTCTTCGATATTATCCACTAAATGCTTTTGGAAAATACTTACTGAGAGGCAACAAAATACTGCATGTCAGACTCAGTAAAGATGAGGAAAAAAATAACTAAGCAACCAGCCAAGAACCCCCAAAAGTGGTACAGTAAGTTCAGTAATAAATTGATTCTGAATAACCCACATACAGGAAAGAGGTAACCCTGGGAAACAGTTCTGGCTCACTGTGGTCATCTGTTTTCTGAGAGCAAGGGTATTTGTTCAGGAACCAGGACAATTAATTCTCTTACATAAGCTTCATTTTCTTCACCAGTTCTTTCTCTCATCTCCCGTGACAGAACCTTCTTATGCTGGTTAACACAAAAAAGAAAAATTTTTAATCCCAATTTCTCATTGATTTGTGATGCTCTGCTGTCTCTTGTTTATGTTAAAGAGAAGCAAAGCAGATTGACAGAACTCTCCTGTAGCTGGTTTGTTTGTAAAAGGCTGAAGTCTTATCAGCTATGCCAGATTCCATGGCCAGGAATACATTCCTGAGAGGTGCAGTTTCCACTGGAATTAACTGGACCACACAGATTTGGTGGAAATTCCCAACCTACTTCCCAAAAATGTTACATGCTTGGTGCCACTTTTCAGAACAAGCTCACAGGAAAGCGGCAGATAACTTAGTATTTTATTTCAGAAATAAGCACAACCCAAACCCACCTTCTGATTTAAGTTTAGCTCCCCACTTGCCATTAGAGTGCAAGACTGGAGTGAGATTTCCAGGCTTCACTCATAGGGGGTTACTTTTAAAGGGTATTTCGAGATAATATTGCAGAATCACAGAATGGTTAAGGTAAGAACAAACAGCAATGCCTTATGCAAACACAAAAAAAAGTTACAAATGTTTGAGAGAAGTGTATTTTTGTTTGAAGGGTTGGGGAAAAAATTCCAAGAACAATTTCTTTTTTCTTTAAATGTGCATTTTTTTTTCTACAGAGCATCCTGAAAACTGAGACAACTGAAAGTGCAGCTACTAAGAACAGTAAAAAACATGTTCATGAGAGTCTCAGTGCCTCCCATTCCCACCCAACCAAGCTTCTTTCCCCAATATTTTTCCCCAATACCAATTCAAGAGTAGAAAGGAACTTGCTGTATAAAAAATGCTTTGACATTTAGATGGATATCTGCATATAAATTAATGTTAATTACACTCATGAGCTGCATATAATGAGATTTGCAGAGAACACTTAATGCTAGCCCTGAGTAGTGTATGTGTCCAAACACCTCATGCTCTTTTTTAAACTTGTCATTTATATAAACTTATAAATCATTAAAAAGTTGAATTTATTTTTATGCTATTTTTTAAAAAAGACAGTCTCTTGGAAATACTGCAATCTAAGCAGTAGGAATTGCCAGGTCTGATAAAAGAGATTAAGAGCAAAACCAGACAAGAGGAGAATCACCAATATATCTTCATGATTCAGAGTGTTCCTACTTTATCTGATCTTCTAGGCTGCTGCTACTTTGTTATGGTCAGATATACAGTAATAAGGACCAAATACCTCCACACATTTGGGTCAAGTTTTTCAAAAAAATTAAACAAAAATTCCTGAATTTTCAGAGGATCAATCTTCTGCACTTCTGAAAAGTTTTGTCCTTTAAAATCACAGAGAAAAAAAGCCCAAAAACTCTGGAAAATACTAATTATATTCAGCATATATGCTAGAGAGTTATACCCCGTCCACCAATCAACAGGCTATTGATGTAAAACAATCTATAAATTTAAGTGCCTGTAGAGCTATAACATTTCTGTGTTGCTGTGGGTATTTTTTAGCTGTGTTACTTTTAACTGAAAATCACAAAACAGAGCACTATGTTAATTACTCATTATCTTTGCAGAAGAT